>NW_026844142.1:0-233751 GCF_029531705.1 Pantherophis guttatus
GAACAAAGTATTTAATAAGGCTATTTCATTCATTCAGATCTCGGATGTCTTCTGCATGTGTTCCCTTTATTTTTTTGAGCAGTGTATGTTTATATGATTCATATGTTGTTTTATATGTTTATATGATTCATATGTTTTAGCCTCCAGCCCTATAATCATCTTTGTTGCTCTTCTCTGCATTCTGAGGTCTCAACATCTTCAAATATCTTCAAATATCCATCCAAAACCTGTCCCATCCAAGACAGAGATAAACATTTCACCTGGGCTAATTTTGCCCTGGATAATTTTTTAAATTTTTATTTTCCCCTCTCTTCTAAATCTCCTTCCAAGCGATTTTATTTCCTGTCCACGTGGGGAATGTTTTAAAATTTCTCTTGGCACCTTTTCTAGCATGGACTCAGTGAATTGGAGTCAGTTGGATAAATAAATGTTCCTGCCAATCCTAGCCTTCGTTAAATGACCTTAAAAGATCTGTACTTAAACAGTTCCAATCTGAGCAAGGTAAGAGGAGCCCATGCAATGCAAAATTCAATGGGGTTGCGGTTTTCTGGCTTAATAAAAGAAAAGAAAAAATCTCGGAAGTTCCATTTTTTAATTATTTTTTTTATTCAAGTTTATTGTAACATAAAATACAAGGGAAAATAAAAATTAAGAAAAAAGGGAGGGAAGCTCAAGATTTAAGGGAAAGGAAAAAAGAAAAGGGGAAAAAAAGTTCACTTCCAACCCTTTCCAGCAAAGTTAAATATTAACATAGTTAAAACCTCAATTATCTATAATTATTGCAAACCATTTGTATAAGCAACACATTATTAAATCTTCAAACTTAAAATTCTCAATTTCATTTTTTTTTCTTGCATTGAGCAAGAAAAAGCAGAAACAATATCCCAATAGAAAGAGGACCAAATAAACTATCTTTGTTTCCAACTATTTACATTGCCAGCTTAAACAAATCTATTTAAAAGAGAAAGAAAGAAAGAAAGAAAGAAAGAAAGAAAGAAGGAAAGAAGGAAAGAAGGAAGAAAGAGGGAGGGAGGGAGGGAAAGGAGGGAAAGGGGAGGAGGGAGGGAGGGAGGAAGGAAAAATAGGGGTGGTGAAAGGGAGGGAGGAAGGGAAGGAAGGAAGAGTGAAAGGGAAGGGAGGGAGGGATGAACAAGAGAAGCTGGGAGGGAGGGAGGGAGGGAGGAGAGAAGGAAGGAAGGAAGAAAGGAAGAAAGAGGGAGGGAGGGAGAAAAAAGGGAAGGATGAAGGAAGGAAGGAAAAATAGAAGAGATGGAAGGGAGGGAGGGAGGGAGGGAGGAAGGAAGGAAAAATAAGGGAGGTGAAAGAGAGATGAAGGGAAGGAAGGAAGAGTGAAAGGGAAGGAAGGGAGGGAGGAGCGAGAGGGAGGGAGGGAGGCTGGGAGGAAGGAGGGAAGGGAAGGGAAGGGAGGGAGGAAGGGTGAAAGAGAAGGAAGGAAGGAAAGAAAGAAAGAGGGAGGGAGGGAGAAAAAGGGAAGGATGAAGGAAGGAAGAGTGAAAGGGAAGGAAGGAAAGAAGGAGGGAGGAAGGAAGGCTGGGAGGGAGGGAGGGAAGAAAGGAAGGAAGGAAAATGGGAGATGGAAGGGAGAAAGAAAGAGAGGAAGAAAGAAAGAAAGAAAGAAAGAAAGAAAGAAAGAAAGAAAGAAAGAAAGAAAAAGAAAGAAAGAAAGAAATTTTTTAAAGGCACAGAAGCTCTGCCGAGAATAAACGGGGCAGGTCTGCAATCCGGGAGATGCTTGGGAGGGGCTGTGGCTTCTGCTCCCTTCCCCTCCAGGCCTCTCCCCCCCCCACCCCCATCAGATGGCACCCACATGCTGGAAGCCGCTGCACCTGAATACACACTTCCAGCCTATCCGTCACATCGGTTGTCAGGGAGCCTGTCCCCTTTCCTTGCCCCACCAAGTCCTCATCCCAGTGGGGTGTCCCTGTCGATGAGACCCCTTAGCAAATGGATTTGTGGGGCGACATGGGTGGGGGGAAGCCAGTTCGAACGGAGCAAGGAAAGGTCGGCTAGCTCAAATCCCCGGTCTGGTGAAGCTGCGGAGAGAGCTGGTCCAGCCCTGAGCTGTTCCCTGGGAAGGCTCTCTTTCCAGATGAAAATAATTAAGGGGCTAGCCCTCATGAGGCCCGTCATTAAAGGCAAAGGTAGAGCTTCCCTTTCCGCAGTCTCCTAACAAGTTATTTTCCTCTGTTGGGCAGGTATGAGTCGCAAGGTACTTTCCGTCGGCGTCATGGGAACTTTATAATGTTTGGTTTTGCTAAACCATGGTTAAACCGATCTCAGCTTAGCACCCTGAAGGAATTCAACAATAGGAGGATGGATAGAAGAAAACGTTTGTGGTTCAGGGTTGAACTGTGGGGTCCTTGGTGCTCCCTGCGCTTGGTGGTTTTCTTGCAAATTTTTCATTACCCAAACTCAGGAACATCATCAGTGCTCTATCTCCCATCTCCTCCCACTTATGACTGTATGACTGTAACTTTGTTGCTGGTAACCTTAAGATTCATATTGACTGTTCACTATCATTAAGTGTTGTACCTTAGGATTCTTGACGAATATATCTTTTATGTATACTGAGAGCATATGCACCAAGACAAATTCCTTGTGTGTCCAATCACACTTGGCCAATAAAGAATTCTGTTCTATTCTATTCTATTCTATTTGATTTGATTTGATTTGATTTGATTTGATTCGATTCTTATTTATACCCTATGACTATCATTAACTGTTGTACCTTATGATTCTTGATGAATGTGTCTTTTCTTTTATGTACACTGAGAGCGTATGCACCAAGACAAATTCCTTGTGTGTCCAATCACACTTGGCCAATAAAGAATTCTATTCTATTCTATTCTATTCTATTCTATTCTATTCTATTCTATTCTATTCTATTCTATTCAATTACCTAACACTGATGATGTTACTTAGTTTGGTAATGAAATGTCTCCAAGAAAACCACTAAGCTTAGAGCCTGCTAAGGGCCCCACAGTTGTCCTCCTCCTCCTCTTCCTTCTCCTCCATCCTGCAAACCCCACTGCCTTCTAGCACTGATGGTGTTACCTAGTTTCTATTCTATTCTATTCTATTCTATTCTATTCCATTCCATTCCATTCCATATTTTCTATTCTATTCTATTCTATTCTATTCTATTCTATTCTATTCTATTCTATTCCATTCCATTCCATTTCCATTCCATTCATTCCATTCCATTCCATATTTTCTATTCTATTCTATTCTATTCTATTCTATTCTATTCTTTCCATTCCATTCCATTCCATTCCATATTTTCTATTCTATTTATTCTATTCTATTCTATTCTATTCTATTCTATTCTATTCTATTCCATTCCATTCCATTCCATTCCATTCCATTCCATTCCATTCCATTCCATTCCATATATTTTCTCTTTTCTTTTCTCTTCTCTTCTCTTCTCTTCTCTTCGATTTGATTCGATTACCTAACACTGATGATGTTACTTAGTTTGGTAATGAAATGTTCTCCAAGAAAACTACTAAGCTTAGAGACTGCTAAGGGCCCCACAGTTGTCCTCCTCCTCCTCTTCCTCCTCCTCCATCCTGCAAACCCCACTGCCTTCTAGCACTGATGGTGTTACCTAGTCTGGTAATGAAAGGTCTGCGAGAAAACAACCAAACTCAGAGAGTACCAGGACCCCACAATCTTCTCCTCCTCCTCCTCCTCCTCCTCTCCACACACCCCACTTCCTTCTAGCACTGATATTACTAGATACTTTGGTCATAGTATGTATGTATGTATGTATGTATGTATGTATGTATGTATGTATGTATTGATTGATTGATTGATTGATTGATTGATTGGTTCAATTTATATGCTGCCCTTCTCCGGAGACTCAGGGTGGCTTACAATGCTTTTTAAGCAATAGCCTTCATACTTTTGTATATACCTGCTTAGTAGGGCTTTCGGCCCCCCCAAGCAGTGTTCTTTTTTTATACAAAGTCAGCTTATTGCCCCCACAATCCGGGTCCTCATTTTACCTACCTCGGAAGGATGGAAGGCTGAGTCAACCTTGAGCCTGGTGAGATTCGAACTTGCACTAATTGCAGGCAGCTGGTGTTATCTTAACAGTGCTTTAGTCTGCTGCGCCACCAAGGCTCTTGGTTATGATGGGGAGGAATTTGATAACAACTTTTCACGCTAACCACGTTAGCTAATTTGAAAAGAGGAGACCAGCTTCCTTCGGGTTCTGTTGATGTGAACTAACACAGGGGACCTCCTATAGCACGAGCACAGGTAGTCCTCAACTTACAACAGTTCGTTTAGTGACTGTTCGACATTACAACGGTCATGAAAAAAGGTGACTCGTAACCATTGGTCACAGGTACGATTTTTTGCAGCATCCCCAGAGTCATGTGATCAAATTTCAGACGCTTGGCAACTGGCATGTACTTATGACAGTTGCATTGTCCTGAGGTCACGTGATCCCTTTTTTCCCCCCATCTTCTGACAAGCAAGGTTGATGGGGAAGCCTGATTCACTCAACAGCCATGATTCTAACTTAACAACAGTGCAGTGATTCACTTAGCAACGGTGGCAAGAGAAGACACAAAATGGGGCCAAACAAACTCCCTCAACCACTGTCTCGCTCAGCAGCAGAAATTTCGGGTTCATTGTGGTCGAAAGTTTAGGACTACCTCAGTGGTGGGTTTCCAAAATTTTTTACTCCTGGTTTTGTGGGAGTGGCTTGGTGGGCGTGGCATGGATTGGTGGGCGTGGCTTGGTGGCAGTGGTGGGTTTCAAATTTTTTTACTACAGGTTCTGTGGGTGTGGCTTGGTGGGCGTGACATGGCTTGGTGGGCGTGGCAGGAGAAGGATACTGTAAAATCTCCATTCCCACCCCACTCCAGGGGAAGGATACTGTAAAATCCCCATTCCCACCCCACTCCAAGGGAAGGATACTGTAAAATCTCCATTCCCACCCCACTCCAGGGGAATGATACTGTAAAATCCCCATTTCCTCCCGATCAGCTGGGACTCGGGAGGCAGAGAATAGATGGGGGCGGGGCCAGTCAGAATTTTTACTACCGGTTCTCAAGAACTATCAAAATTTCCGCTACCGGTTCTCAAGAACTGGCCAGAACCTGCTGAAACCCACCTCTGAACTACCTGTAAGGTTTACAATAATGGCCAAAATTGTGGGAACCTTTTGGGAAAAGTGTATTTTCTAAAACTAGCTAATAACACCACTTTTTTTTTTTTTTTTTGGAGTAGTACCATAAAATTATATATCAATGGAAAGATCATTTAATCAAGAATGTAATGCAATGACTTTTATGGCGGATTTGCTATTAGAAGAGCAGTTACAGTATAAAGAAGAAAAGTGAAACACGTAGAAAAAACAAGGTATACAAAAAATGATCCCCATGTCAGTTAATCCTTAGCTGGGTAATCTTTATTTATTTTATTTATTTATTAATTTAATTTGTATACCGCCCTTCTCCCAGAAGGGACTCAGGGCGGTGAACAGCCAAAATTAAAAAAAACATACAAATACAAAAGTTAAGATAATTAAAAGAGAATTAAATCATTAGCTTCCCAATTTAAAACCCCCAAATCCTTAAAATTTAAAATCCCAATTAAAAACCATTAGGCTAGGCCTAATGGAATGACGGCCTTACAACGTCTTCCCATGGAGTGAACCAAGTCTTTTAGTTCCGCAGCTGTTATCATGTGAAGCCAAGATTGAATGATGGCTTCTATTAACTGGGTTTTATTGCTGGGTCGCTTCTGACTAACAAGTTTCTTTAGTCAGCTTCGTAGATTTTCCATTGGGTGAAGGTCTGGGCTATTCCCAGGCCATTCCAGCAGTGAAATAAGATTATCTTGAAACTCCCCAAAAAAGTGGTGTTATTAGCCATCAAACCTCAAAAATACACTTTCCCCAAAAGTGTACTCTGTACTATCAGAGCCTTGATAGTACAGTGGTCTAAAGCACCCTGTTATTAACACAGCTGCCTGCAATTACTGCTGGTTCGAATCTCTCCAAGGCTCAAGGTTGACTCAGCCTTCCATCCTTTCTAAGGTAGGTAAATTGAGGACCCAGTTTGTGGGGGCAATAAGCTGACTTTGTATAAATATACAAAAGTAGGAAGGCTATTGCTTAACGCATTGTAAGCCGCCCTGAGTCTCCGGAGAAGGGCGGCATATAAATCAAATTTTTTAAAAAAAGGTTTCCACAATTTTGGCCACTACTGTGTATAGGAAAAGTGGTGGGGATGGGGGGGCAGAGAGATTAGGAGATTCCCACAACTCTGATCTGCTAGGTTGGGGAATCTGGAAAACTGACAGATTCCTCTCACACACATCGGGACTTGCAGGATAGAGCATTTACTCTCTCGGTCAAAATGGACGTGTGTAACCTCAGGGCATCTGCCTGGACTCTAGCAGGACTCCGGGGATAGGGGGCAATACTAAATCACCCACACCTCTTGCAAACCAGCGAGCCAAGAGGACTGGGATCTCTCCTGCTGCTTGCTTAGAGGTTTCCACTTTAGAAACGGCAGGTGAGACCCTGCCCTTCAAAGGAAATGGGGCTTTAAGGCATGTGGGGGGTCATCTCCCCCACCCCGAGGGCAGCGAGGAAGGGGCAAAAGAAAAACAGAAGAAACATAGTGTGTTTGGGATGCCATGAAGTGGGCACTCCTTACACGCGGTGAGTGGAGATGCATAAGCTTGGAACCAAGGCAGACAAATAGTGTTTTCAAGCTGGGCACCTTTAAGATGGGTGGACTTCAACTCCCAGAATTCCCCAGCCAGCAAGGAATTCTGGGAGTTGAAGTCCATCCAAGGTGACCAATCAATTCTGGGAGTTGAATTCTGGGAGTTGAAGAAGATTTGTTGATTTGTGAAGCGAGTTTCGCCTCGTTTTACCACCTTTCTTGCCCCGGTTATTAAGTGAATCATTTCACAGTTGTTAAATGAGTAACCCGGTTGTTAAGCGAATCCGGCTTCCCTATTGACTTTGCCTGTCAGAAGGTCGCAAAAGGCGATCCCAGGACCTGGCAAACGGTCATAAGTGTGGATCAGTTGCCAAGCCGCTGAAATTTGATCAAACGATGGTGGAGGTGCTGCAAAAGTCATAACTGTGGAAAAGCGGTTGTCGCTTCTTTTTTCACTATTGTCATCACTTTTAATTTAATTTAATTTAATTATTTGATTTAATTTAATTTAATTTAATTTAATTTAATTTAATTTAATATTTAAATTTATATACTGCCCTTCTCCCGAAGGACTGCAGGGCGGTGAACAGCCAGAAGTAAAAAAAACATAAAATACAAAATATAAAAACAATTTAAAAATGAATTAAACAATTTGGCCCGACAGTTAAAATCCCCCATTAAAAATCCAAATTAAAATACACAATTGGAGAGATTAGGCCCAGCCCAACTTTGAACGGTCGTTAAATGGAGCTGTTGTAAATCGAGGAACTACCAGTGTACTGCTCCCATTTTAAAAATTCTATCCGGAATCCTTCCTTTTCCCTCTGTCGTCCCGCATCAAAGAGTCTTGCGCAGCTTCATTTCCTGCAAAGAAAGAAAGACGCATAGGATTTGAAAGGGCTAATTTTATTTTATTTTTTTCTTTCCCAGCCCCTCCATTCCCTATTTTTTCTTTTTTTTTCGCCAGTCCTGGGAGCAAATGAATTATTTCCTTGCAAGGGAAGGGAAGGGAAATCCACTTGGGTTTCACCGGATCCATCCCAGCCTGCTCGGAGGAGAAACCCACCGTCTCCTGTCAAGAGGGTCAACTCATCTCCTGCAGCCAGCACTCGAGGGGAGGTTTTGCCTCGTTCCGGCTTCCTGACATGGATGAATTATTGCTTTGAGGTTTCCTTTCCTGTCTGCGTCTTTGCCGGAGGAGAAATTTCGGTCTCTCCTCTCCTCTCCCTTCTCACCTCAGTCCTCTCGGCTTCTCTCCTCCAGCCCCGTGAGGTGAGGCGAGAAGGCAGCGAGCCAAGGAAAACAGAAAATACTTGGGCTTTCCTTCTGCTAAGAGGCATGGCTAGTCTAGGGAAGAGAAGGACCAAGGGAGACAGGATAGCAGCCTTCCAATATTTGAGGGGCTGCCCCAGAGAGGAGGAAGGGGGTCAAGCTATTTTCCAAAGCAGGCAAGGAATAATTGGATGGAAACAACTGGCCTCCAGAAGTTGCAAATACTCCAACACTGGAAGTTTTTAAGAAGATATTTGGAGAACGATTGGTCTGAAGTGGTTTAGGGTTTCCTGCCTAAGCAGGGGGTTGGACTAGAAGACCTCCAAGGTCCCTTCCAACTCTGTTATTCTATTCTATTCTAACTGATCAAGGAGAGATTCAAGCTGGAAACAAGGAGGAATTTCCTGACAGTGAGAACCATCAAGCGGTGGAACAGAAGTTGCCTTTGGAGGTTGTGGGAGCTTCATCACTGGAGGCTTTCAAGAAGAGACCGGACTGCCATCTGTCAGAAATGGTGTAGGGTCTTCCTGCTTGGGCAGGGGGTTGGACTAGATGACCTACAAGGTCCCTTCCAACTATGTTAATCTGAATCTATCTAAGATGATCAAAGCAGGCCTGGACTAAATGGTACAATGAACGGTTGCAGGAACTGGGCCTGGCTAGTCTAGTGAAGAGAAGGACCAGGGGAGACAGGAGAGCATCTTCCAATATTTGAGGGGCTGCCACAGAGAGGAGGAAGGGGGTCAAGCTATTCTCCAAAGCACCTGAAGGCCAGACAAGGAATAATGGATGGAAACTGAACAAGGAGAGATTCAACCTGGAAATAAGGAGGAATTTTCTGACAGTGAGAACAATCAACCCATGGAACAGAAGTTGCCTTCGGAAGTTGTGGGAGCTTCATCACTGGAGGCTTTCAAGAAGAGACCGGACAGCCATCTGTCAGAAACGGTATAGGGTCTCCTGGTTAGGCAGGGGGTTGGACTAGATGACCTCCAAGGTCCCTTCCAACTCTGTTAATCTTCTCTATCTATCCAACTGAAACAAGGGACGCTGCCACACGGTCAAATTGGGGGGCCAATAAGGTTGGGGATGGCCTGGAGGAAATCAGCCGGCTGAGAATGCCAAGGTAGAATTTAGATAGCGGGAAGGAAGAAGGTATGAATGAAAGAGAGAAGGAGATGTGGGTTGGGCCTCATCCTATGGGTTAAACTGGAGATCCCGCCAGGAAATGACAGATCCCAGCAGGTGACAAGACGGGCAGCTAATAAATTTTGCTAATAAATATGCTTCTTGAGTATATATGGGATGTTGGAATATATATGTACTTTTAAAAAGTATTACTGTATAAAATCACAATCTGAATCTGTTGTTAAGCCAGGGGTGGGCAACTGTGGCCCTTTTACAAGCTGTGGACTTCAACTCCCAGAATTGGCTGTCTCAGGAATTCTGGGAGTTGAAGTCCACAGATTGTAAAAGGGCCACAGTTGCCCACCCCTGTTGTTAAACGAATCTTCCTTGGCAGAAGGTTGCAAAATGTGATCACATGACCCTGGACCCTGCAACCGTCATAAATACAAGCCAGTTGCCAAGCACCGGAATTTTGATCACATGACCACCGGGGATGCCGCAAGGATCCCAAGTGTGAAAAAGGATCCGTCACATTTCTTCAGTTCAGGTAGTCCTCGATTTATGGCCACCTCTGAGCCCAAATTTCTGTTCTTAAAGGAGACATTTGTTAAGTGAATTTTGTCTCGTTTTACGACATTTCATGCCATTGCTGTTAAGTGAATAACTGCAGCTGATATGTTAGTCGCGTGGTTGTTAAGTGAATCTGGCTTTCCCCATTGACTTTGCTTGTCAGAAGATCGCAAAAGGGGAATCATGTGACCCCAGGGACACTGCAACCGTCATAAATGTGAGTCAGTGGCTAAACATCTGAATTTTTGACCACGTGAGCATGGGGATGCTGCAACGGTCTTGAGTGTGAAAAAACAGGTCCTAAGGGACTCGTTTCAGGGCCGTTGCAACTTCAAACGGTCACTAAACGAGCTGTGGTACCTCGAGGTCTTCTTGTACTGTTGCAATTTCGAATGGTCACTCAATGAGTGGTTGTAAATCGAGGACCACCTGTGTTTTTATTCTGTGATTGATTATCCTTGGCTGGCCCTGCAAAGCTAGCTTTCTCCAGAAGGACCAGAGGAGACAAGAGAGCAGACTTCCAATATTGGAGGGGCTGCCCCAGAGAGGAGGGGATCAAACTATCTTCCAAGGCACCTGAAGGCCAGACAAGGAAGAATGGATGGAAACTGATCAAGGAGAGATTCAACCTGGAAATAAGGAGAAATTTATTGAAGAAATTGAAGTTGCCTTCAGAAGTTGTAGGAGCTCCATCACTTGAAATGAGATAATGAATTGATGTTACTGTAAGAAATTAGGAATTAAGGGTGGATAGTGATACTGTTTATGTATTAAGAAGAGATTAAGATAAGATGTTGATAGTCAATCAAGTTAAAGGGTTTTAATGCAAGAATGGAAAATGAGGATATATTTTGTGTACAGTTAAAAAAGGGGGGGATATTGAGAAATATATTCAGCAAATGGAGAAATAAGATAATAAATTGAGGAGAAGGAGAAGAATAAGGAGAAGGAGAGGAGAAGGAGAAGGAGAGGAGAAGGAGAAGAAGGAGGAGGAGGAGCAGGAGGAAGAGGAGGAGGAGGAGGAGGAGAAGTTGTGGGAGCTTCATCACTGGAGGCTTTCAAGAAGAGACTCTGTCAGAAATGGTGTAGGGTCTCCTGCTTTGGGGGGGAGGGCGGGAAAGTTGGACTAGATGACCTCCAAGGTCCCTCCCATCTCTCTTAATCTCTATCTATCCCCGCGGGGCGTCCCGTCCCGACCGCCTTGCCTGTCAAAAGCGACCCGCCACGTGCGCCGCCCCGAGCTCGGCTCGCGACTTCTGCAAAACTCCCAAGGTTTCAATTTCGGAGCCCCGAGCACCGGCGCCTTCCTAATTGGCCAGCCCGGGAAGATGCCGGAGCTGTGGATTGGTCGGTTTGGGATTCTGGGCGGAGTCGGGAGCTCCGCCCACCGCTTTAAAATACCTGCCGGAGCTGTGGATTGGGCGGTTTGGGATTCTGGGCGGAGTCGGGAGCTCCGCCCACCGCTTTAAATACCGAGGGCAGTCCGCGGATTCCCCGCACAGCTGGGCAGCATCGCTCCGCTCCGGTGCTGCGTCCGCTCTTGGACGGGGCGGCGGGGTGGGTGGGCGGCTTCCGTCCAGCCATGGCTTTCACCGTGCTGGGCCACGTGCTGTACCCGGAGCTGAGCTTGCTGCCGTCGGAGGAGGACGAGGAGGAGGAGGAGGAGGAGAACCGGAGCGAGAGCGACGCGTCGGATCGCTCGTACGGCTGCTGCGCCGGCCGTCGCCAGAGCGGCCGGCCGGTCGTAGTGGTGAAACAACGGCAGGCGGCCAACGCCCGCGAGCGGGACCGGACCCAGAGCGTCAACACGGCTTTCACCGCCCTGCGCACCCTCATCCCCACCGAGCCCGTGGATCGCAAGCTCTCCAAGATCGAGACGCTCCGCCTGGCTTCCAGCTACATCTCGCACCTGGCCAACGTGCTGCTCCTGGGCGAAGGGTGCCAGGACGGGCAGCCGTGCTTCCGAGCTCTCTGCGGGGCCAAGGGCGAAGGGGGACCCCCGGCGCCGCCGCGGAGCATCTGCACCTTCTGCCTGAGCAACCAGCGCAAGCGGGTGAGTGGCGCGGCTCTTGGGCGATGCTCTGGTGGGATGCCTCTGGGGATGCTCGGGCTTGCCTCAGGAGGAGGGGATTTGTTTTATTTTATTTTATTTTATTTTATTTATTTTACTTTATTTTATTGTTTTATTGTTTTGTTTTATTTTATTTTATTATTTTATTTTATTCTATTCTATTCTATTCTATTTTTTTATTTTATTTTATTTTATTTTATTATTTTTGCTTTAATTTATATGCCGCCCTTCTCCGGAGACTTAATTACATTCGGGTTTGCTCTTCTACCTTTTCTTTTCCCTCGTTTCACAAGCCTTCTCCTTTTTCTTTCCCTTCCCTCCCTCCTCTCCTCTCCTACTTTCTCCCTCTTCCTCTCCTTCTTCTTCCTACATTTATTTATTTATTTTATTTATTGGTTCGATTTATATGCCGCCCTTTTCCAGAGACTCAGGGCGGCTTACAATGCTTTAAGCAATAGCCTTCATACTTTTGTATATTTATACAAAGTCAGCTTATTGCCCCCACAAACTGGGCCTCAATTTACCTACCTTAGAAAGGATGGAAGGCTGAGTCAACCTTTTTTTTTTTTAAATTTGATTTATATGCCGCCCTTCTCCGGAGACTCAGGGCGGCTTACAATGCGCTAAGCAATAGCCTTCATCCTTTTGTATATTTATACAAAGTCAGCTTATTGCCCCCACAAACTGGGTCCTCATTTTACCTACCTTAGAAAGGATGGAAGGCTGAGTCAACCTTGAGCCTGGGGAGATTTGAACTCGCAGTAATTGCAGGCAGCTGATATTAATAACTGTTAATAACAGTGCTTTAGTCTGCTGAGCTACCTGGCTCAGTAACTTTTGAAAAAACTTTTGAAAAAAGTTTTTCATTTTGATTTCTTATACACATAATATAAATGTACATTCTCCTATATATTGGTCATACATATACATATTTTTCTTAAAGAAAAGTATAAAAATAAGGCATTTTAATTACATTCGGGTTTGCTCTTCTACCTTTTCTTTTCCCTCGTTTCACAACAAGCCTTCTCCTTTTTCTTTCCCTTCCCTCCCTCCTCTCCTCTCCTACTTTCTCCCTCTTCCTCTCCTTCTTCTTCCTACATTTATTTATTTATTTTATTTATTGGTTCGATTTATATGCCGCCCTTTTTCCAGAGACTCAGGGCGGCTTACAATGCTTTAAGCAATAGCCTTCATCCTTTTGTATATTTATACAAAGTCAGTTTATTGCCCCCACAAACTGGGTCCTCATTTAACCTACCTTAGAAAGGATGGAAGGCTGAGTCAACCTTGAGCCTGGTGAGATTCGAACTTACTAATTGCAGACAGCTGGAGTTAAATTACAATGCTTTCAGTCTGCTGAGCTATCCAGGCTATTTACGGCTTGCTTATGCCATGCCTTGAGCCTGGTGAGATTTGAACTTGCAGTAATTGCAAGCAGCAGATGTTAATAACAGTGCTTTAGTCCACTGTTGCTACCAAGGCTCTTTTATTTCCCGACACGACAGCCCTGCGAGGGGAGGAGGAGGAGGGCCTCTGGAAGAGAGGAACGGGCTCTGAGCTGCCCCCTCCCCACTCTTGGTGGGATTTGAACCTGGGTCTTTTTAGAGTTCTAGTTCTGGACGCCTAGCCCTTAGATTTTACAGAGGTCTTCAAACTTGGCAGCTTTAAGACTTGTGGACTTCAACTCCCAGAATTCTCCAGGCTGGAGAATTCTGGGAGTTGAAGTTCACAAGTCTTAAAGCTGCCAAGTTTGGGGACCCCTTGCCTTAGAATAAGCCCCCCCACACACACACCCAGGTTGCCAATTTTGTCGTTCTCTGCTTTCTTCTCTGTCTCGGGTTTTCTTCCCTCCAGCCTCCTTTCTTTTGCTATCACTCTCCCTTTTTTCTCCCCCTTTTTTCCTGTCTCTATTTCTCCTCCATCCTTCCCTTTTCTCATTTTCCTACCTTCTCTTCTTTTTTCCTCCCTCCCTCCCACTCTCTCTTTCTTTTTCTCTGTCTCTATTTCTCCACCCTCCCTTCCTCTTTCTCTCTTTTTGTTTTTATTTTTCTTTCCCCCTTTTCTCTGTCTCTAGTTGTCTTCCCTACCTCCTTTCTTTCATTGTCTCTCACTCTCTTTCTTTTTTCTCTCTCCCTTTTTCTGTCTCTATTTCTCCTCCATCCTTCCCTTCTCTCATTTTCCTTCCTTCCTCTCTTCCTCCCTCCCTCCCTCCTACTCTCTCTTTGTCTCTATTTCTCCACCCTCTCTTCCTCTCTCTTTTTGTTTTTTATTTTTCTCCCTCCCTTTTTTCGCTGTCTCTAGTTGTCCTCCTCCTTCTCTTTCATTCTCTCTCTCACATTTTCTTTTTTCTCTCTCACTTTTTTCTGTCTCTATTTCTCCTCCATCCTTCCCTTTTCTCATCTTCCTTCCTTCCTTCCTTCCTTCCTTCCTTCCTTCCTTCCTTCCTTCCTTCCTTCCTTCCTTCCCAGTCAACAGGCTATAGGTGCCTGGGACTAAAAGGCATGCAAAGAACTTTGCAAGGAGGAGAGAAACAAAAATCTATAACATCTCACTGACTGTAACTAACCATAATAACAAACAAGCTTAAGTCCTTATTTTGCTTCTGCTTCTTTGGCCTTCTGACCCTGAATTTACTCGCTTGGGCACAGCCTAAAATGGATTAGTAGAAGTGAGAATTAATGGAGAGGAAAATGGGCCATGTACAGAAGGTGGGTTTCCTATTGTTCAGCCATGGATAGAAAAATGCCACCAAAGAGCCTTGGTGGCGCAGCAGACTAAAGCACTGTTAAGTAACACCAGCTGCCTGCAATTACTGCGAGTTCAAATCTCACCAGGCTCACGGTTGACTCAGCCTTCCATCCTTCCCAGGTAGGTAAAATGAGGACCCGGATTGTGGGGGCAATAAGATGACTTTGTATAAAAAAGAACACCGCTTGGGGGGGGGGCAAAAGCCCTACTAAGCAGGTATATACAAAAGTATGAAGGCTATTGCTTAATGCATTGTAAGCCCCCCTGAGTCTCCGGAGAAGGGCGGCATATAAATCGAACCAATAAATAAATAAATAAAAATTTATTTGACTTTATTGGCCTCCCCATTCCAATGGATACTGGGCAGCCGGCAGAAGCGCAAAATCCATAAAAGCAGATACAACATCAAACCAAACGGGCAGCTCAGAATAAAATAACCTTATACTGTGGACCACCAAGAAGACATAATACAACAGGCCCCTAAAAGGGCAATAATGCAACAACTCCAGGCCGTCATCTGCTAAACTCAGATTAGGAGCGGCTGGCAGCGATCACACAGCCTCCTTAACTAGGTTGCAGATCCGGCGTGCACAAAGTTTTAAGTCTCTAGTTGGCATCATCTTTGGTATGCTGTGCAAACCCCTTTATTTGGCTGGATGGTGGCCAACGTAGTATGCAATAATAATAATAATAATAATAATAATAATAATAATAATAATAATAATTTTATTTCTATACCGCCCTTCTCCCGAAGGACTCAGGGCGGTGTACAGCCTATTTAAAAACACAGAAACAAAACAACAGTTAAAATTTAAAATCATTAAATAATTAGGCTGGGGAATCCTGGGGAATCTTATAATTCAGTATTTAAATAATGCTCCCGTGTGTCATTTTCAAAGGCAGTGTTCCTTTGCCAATGTCCATGGAGATTCTCAGTCCTTCAAGTCACAGTTGTCCCAAAGGTGCTTTTTCAAAAGGCAACTGGACTTCCCGGTTTTTCTTTGAAGGTTTTTCGCTTCTCATCCAAGAAGCTTCTTCAGGCCCAGAACTGAAGAAGCTTCTTGGATGAGAAGCGAAACGTCTTCAAAGAAAAACCGGGAAGTCCAGTTGCCTCTTGAAAAAAATCACCTTTGGGTCCTTTGCCAACGAGAAATCAAACCTTGTTTGTTCAGCGTAATCCATGCCTCCTTGTAAACTGGTATTTCTCAACCTTGATTACTTTCATGATGCGTGGGCTCCCACTCCCAGAATTTCAAGAAGAGACTGGACTGCCATCTATCAGAAATGGTGTAGGATCTCCAGCTTGGGCGGGGGGTTGGACTAGATGACCTACAAGGTCCCTTCCAACAATGTTATTCTGTTAATTCTGTTCATTCCTTAGTCTCTCTGTAAACCAGTGTTTCTCAAACTTGGCCACTATTTAAGATGGGTGGACTTCAACTCCCAGAATTCCCCTGCCTCTTTGTAAACCAGCATTTCTCAAACATGGCCACTTTTTAAGATGGGTGGACTTCAACTCCCAGAATTCCCCTGCCTCTTTGTAAACCAGCATTTCTCAAACATGGCCACTTTTAAGATGGGTGGACTTCAACTCCCAGAATTCCCTAGCCAGACACTTGTCTAAACCCTGCCCCTCTTATGGCTTTGGCAAAACAGGGAATTAAATAGGATTTTTAAAGGATGTTTGTTTGTGTTTTATTTTCATAGTTATAATATACACTGAAGATGGCATTTAATTTCGTTGTACGAGGTGCAATGACGATAAAGTAAACTAAACTTAAACTAAATAGGGGGTGCAACTCACACAACCAAGGATAAAACTCTATTTTCTGTAACGAGCAGTGAACAGCAATATTGATGGTTTTTTTTAAAAAAAAAAAACTACAACTTTCTCACTGGGTGTATAGCCTATAGTGGCCTGGGATGACTCCTGGACACCACAATCTTGAATTATGCGTTATTATGTCCCAAATTTCTGAAAAGACAATAAATTAGAAGTGGTTGCTAAAATAATTCACACTCATATTTCTTTTTTTGGTAGATAGGAGTGTGTGGCTGGAACGTTGATTAAATCCCTGTTTAGTAATTCTGTTTTCGTTTTTTTAGATGCATCCTCGCCTGCCAAATATTTTAGTCTATACAGCCCTGACCGAAATTGGGATGCAAATTCCATTCCCACATGCCAAACAAAGGAAGGGTTGGGTGGATCCTATGTGGGTGTAGGAAGAGGTAGATTGGATATGCCAAAAGAAAAAGAAAAAAGAAAGAATTCCTTGTTCTGATGTGTGATAAGGAAGAAAAATGTGTGAAGGGAGTTGGCTTTAGAATTTGCAATGAACGATGGTCGGTGGGCATGGGGTTTATCTCTCTGCATGCACACAACAAGGAAAGGAAGGGGGGAAAAGCATAAACATTTGGGCCTACCTATTATTATTAACTAAAACTAGATAATCCCTCCAAGTGCCTAAGCATGAAGCCATCATAACTGGAAAAAAGTTGTGATTTCACTTAGTTACTTCAGCCACAAATGGACAATTCTAGACTAGACTAGAATTTGCAACGAAGTTCCGATAGTGGGAAAAAATCTTGATTTTTTTTTTCTATCTGGAACACAGGTGATGGAGTAGAGCCTATACTGATTTATTTATTTGTGTATATTAAATGTATCCTGTCTTTACTATTTTTACAAAGCGCTCAAGGTGGCAGAGATATCTAACATGCCTTCTTTTATTGGTTCGATTTATATGCCGCCCTTCTCCGGAGACTCAGGGCGGCTTACAATGCGTTAAGCAATAGCCGTCATACTTTTTGTATATACCTGCTTAGTAGGGCTTTTTGGGCCCTCCTAAACGGTGTTCTTTTTTTTATACAAAGTCAGTTTATTGCTCCCACAATCCGGGTCCTCATTTTACCTACCTCGGAAGGATAGAAGGCTGAGTCAACCTTGAGCCTGGTGAGATTTGAACTTGCAATAATTGCAGGCAGCTGGTGCTAGTTAACAGCACTTTAGTCTGCTGCACCACCAAGGCTCTCGCTCGTCTTCCTATTTTCCCCATAACCTTGTGAGGTGGGTGGGGTTAAGACAGAATGCCTGGCCCAAAGTCAGCCAGCCAGCTTTCATACCTAACGCAGGACTAGAACTCACTGTCTCCTGGTGATTTGCACACCCAGCCAAGTTTCATTCCTAAGGCAGGACTAGAACTCACCGTCGCCTGGCCATTGGCCCGAAGTCATGCAGCCATCTTTCATGGCTAAGGCAGAACTAGAATTCACAGTCGTCTGCCTTCTAGCCTGGTGCCTTAACCACTAGACCAAACTGGACTAAGTTACCAGCATAAATCATGGTTTGCTGTCCTAGCTGAACCAGGAGTAAAAACAGCACAAGGGAAATCTTCACTATAACCTATTTTGGGAGGTCTCCTTTTCATCCTTTAATTGTTTGTTATTGTTTTTTTAATTGTTTGTTATTGTTTAATTGTTATTGTTTTTAATCACAGGGCCAAATTTATATATATATATTTTTAATCGTATTTTAATGTTTGTAGTTTATGTTTTTACTTGGCTGTTCGCCGCCCTGAGTCCTCAGGGAGAAGGGCGGTATACAAATTTAACAATCAATCAATCAATCAATCAATCAATAAAATAAAATAAAATAAAATAAAATAAAATAAAATAAAATAAAATAAAATAAAATAAATCCGGGCCATAATATCATGCTGCTTGCAATGGATAATTTTTTTTAAAATGCCAGCGCTTCGATGGGTAGGAATGTCAGATTATTATTATTATTATTTTGATCTGCAATTTTATCGCCAAGAACTCCACCACCACCGAGGATGTTTAAATGCAATTTAGAAGTAAAAAGGGTTTGGATTTTGGCTTTTCCGTAACCCAGGCTAACAATGTGGGGTTCGTGAGGAAGGAAGATGGCTAAACTGTTGTCCTAATCCGGGTGTCGGCAACCCGCGGCTCCGGAGCTGCATGCAGCCCCCTGTCCCATCACTGGCTGGCTCCACCCCTCGCCCTCCCCTCCCAGTCACTCCTTGACTGGCCTTGGAAATCTGAGAGATACAGAGAGGGGGGAGAGAGAGAGCAACCAGTTCTCAGGCCTAATAACTGGCTGGGTAGGCGTGGCTAGGGGAGTCATGTGACTGGGTGGGAGTGAGTGACGTGGAGCTGGCCACGCCCACCCAGGTTTTGTGGCTCCCGGTGTTTTTTTTTCTGTGGGAAATCCAGTTCAGCAGTTTTGCTGAAAACTGGAAGTAACGGGCAGGTTATTTTTTGTCAAGTCTGTTGTACGTGATTGTGGGACACTAAAAAACGGCCGTAATTGTGGTCCTGTTGCCGAGTGCCCGGTTCCGTGACTGCAGGGATGTGTGACTGTTGGAACTTTGAATACGCGACTCTCAAGTAGCCCCCAGATAGGTCTGTTGTAACTTCAAAACGGTGGCTACGTGACCAGTCGTAAGTCAAGGACTCCTTGTGCCAGGTAGTCCTTGACTTTACGGCCACAATTGAGCCCAGAATTTATGCGGCTAAGTGAGAAATTTGTTAAGTGAGTTTTGCCCCATTTTACGGCTTTTCTTGCCACCGTTGTTAAGTGAGTCCCTGCAGTTGTTAAATTAGGAACACGGTTGTTAAGTGAAGCTGGCTTCCCTAAGGACTTGGCTTGTCGGAAGGTCGCAAAAGGGGGGGGTCATGTGACCCCGGGACACTGCGACCGTCGTAAATATGAGTCAGCGTCTGAATGTAAATCATGTGGCCATAGGGATGTTGCAATGGTCGTAAGTGTGAATAATGGTCATAAATCACCTTTTTCAGTGCCTTTGTAACTTCTGACGGTCGCTGAATGAACCGTTGTAAGTCGAGGACTGCCTTGAATGTTGCAGGGAGGCCTTTCTGACGGCTGTCATCCAGTTGTGTCCCTTCAAAAAACAACCTTGTGAGGTAGGCCAAGCTGAGAGAGGATGGTTATATTCAGGCAAGCCGAATTTGGTGAATTGGTCAGCCTATGGATTCCATGCATTTCTGCTTAGATACTATATTTTCCACAGATTTATGGCGCTTACGATTAAAATCCCAGGTACAAGTGGTCCTCAACTTATGACTTACAATTGAGTCCCAAATTTACGTGGTTAAGTGAAAAAATTGCTAGGTGAATTTGCCCCATTTTACGACTTCCTTTGCCACAGTTGTTAAGCGAATCGGTGCAATTGTTGCGTAAATTAGTAGCACCGTCGTTCAGCGAATCGGGCTTCCCCGTGGACTCCGCCGGTCAGGAGGTCGCAAAATGAGTCCTGAACACTGTGACCGTCATAACTACGAGTCCATTGCCAACATCTCTGAATGTAGGTCACGTGACCCTGGGGAGGCTGCCACGGTCGTAAGTGTGGAAAAGTGTCATTTTTTTGCCCTCCCAGTGCCGTTGTAACTTTGGACGGTCACTAAATGACCTGCTGTGAGTCCATCATAAAGGCTCCCTTTACGATGTTGGACTTCACAGAATAGCAGCTAAAATGGGGCTAAGTCTTTTACAACAGGGTTGCGGTGGGATGCTTGGATGGGAGACCACTCAGAAATCACAGGATGGCAGCGGAAGCAATCAGAAGTTGCCATTTTCGGTGCTGCGTTGCAGGGGTGGGTTCTAAATTTTTTTACTACCGGTTCTGTGGGCGTGGCTTGGAGGTCATGTGACTAGGTGGGCGTGGCTAGCTGGTCAGAGTCATTTCTGGAAGGTCCTCGCACTTACGACCCGACTCATTTGTTTGCTTTTAACACTGATCAGCTGCAGGACGGCCCTTTGAAGCCCCGCGGCAAGAGTTTAAACAGTTTTTTTCCCTCTAGTCATCAGCTGGGACTCAGGAGGCAGCAATAGATTGGGGGTGGGACCAAATAAAAGGTAAGAATAACGTGGGTGGGGTGGGAGGGCGGGGGCGGGGAGAACCGGTTCAGTGACATCATATCGTCACCGCTACCGGCTCAGCCGAACTGGGAGGAACCCACCACTGCCGCATTGTAACTTCGGACAGTCGCTGAATGAACTGTTGTAAAGCAATAGAGTAACAGAGTTGGAAGGGACCTTGGAGATCATCCAGTCCAACCCCCTGCTCACGCAGGAGACCCCTACTAGGGATTCGAACTGCCGGATTGCCGACCTTTCTAATCGACAACTTCAGGGTCTTAGCCACTGAGCCAAAGTCAAAGACGACCTGTACAGAAATAATGAACAGTAAACCCACAGCAAAGCCAAATCCAGAGAAATATACCTACGACGCCTGTATATCGGTGATTGAACTCATATAAAGTCAACTTCTTGTTGTTCAGTTGAGAGGTTGCGTCTGATTCTTACAACCCTCTGGACCATGGTATGCTCCCTTGTCCTCTACCATCTCCCAGACTTTACCCAAATTCATATTTCATTGCATCATTGACCCTAACTTGGCCCACAAGTCGTGGGTCGGGACGTGGATTCACCTCCCTGTATTACAATCTCTGCACAAGAACTGGAGGTCGTCCATGACTTTGTGTACCTCGGCTCAACTATCTCTGACACTCTCTCTTTAGATACTGTTGTGGCCTGTCAGCGGCCTGTGCAGCTAGTAGCTGATTCCGACAGCGAGGAGGCTGGTGTGGTGCTGCGCCAGCAGCCTGTGCAGCTGGCACTCGAGTCTGACAGTGAGGAGGCTGGAGAAGATATGTGGTGCCAGAGGCAGGGATTCAGCCAGGGCCTTCAGAACCTCCAGAAGCTCCCTTAAGTGAAGAGGACGAAGAGGAGGAGCCTCTTCTAGATGCACAGGCGCGCAGAGCTGCCAAAAGGCAGGAGTGGCTCCTCAGGAGGAGGTCTCCTTGAGAGTGAGGCTTGGGGCTAATTGGCCACTCCCTTAGCCTATTTAAGGAGGAACCCCGATTGCAGCAAGTTGTAGGGAACAACTTTAGTTCACTCTCCTTTGTGTCTGGATTCTCTGCAAATTGCTTCTGGGCTTTCTGCCAACCTTAGTAAGATTGTGATTACTTTATCTTTGGTTTCTTGTAGGCTGTTAAGAAAGTTTATTAACAGCCTTTATTTGGAAAAGACTGAGTTATTTTAGTAAATTAAGTTTTGTTTTGGGTTTTTTTTGGAATTTTTTTTTTTAAACAAAACTTAAAGCATAAAACAATTATCAACCATTAACAATTACAGAAAGTGTATTGATCGGTTACAAATCTTTTGTGCTTAATCCTCTATCCAACAATTTCTTATTTAACAGTTTATTACATTATTATTCTCATTTACCAATTATTTAACAGTAAATTATCCTCCATAAGGGGGAAACCCCCCCCCATTTTTATGTTTTATTATCTTATCCATTTCATATTTCATATTTCATTCCCATTCTTTCTTGTCTAACCATTGATAAAATAAATCCCATATCAAATAATATTGTTTATCTTCTTGTTCCCTAATTTCAAATGTCAATTTACTCATTTCAGCACACTCCAAAAAGTTTCTTGATAACGTCGTCATCCGTGGGTATCTTCTCTCCTTTCCAGTTTTTAGCAAATACAACTCTAGCTGCCGTTAAAACATTCACAATTAAATATCTCATTTCTCTATTGTATATTTCTGGTAAAATCCCTAATAAAAATATCTCTGGTTTAAAGTCAATGTGTTTCTTTGTCATTTTTTTCCAACCATTTGTGGATTTTAGTCCAATATCTTTTAGTAAATTAAGTTTTGTGCAAACTTTTATGTGTGCCGTGTTCTTCGGGATCTGTAGCTGGGGCAGAACAGATACTGAGCTGAATAAACGTATTGGTAAAGCGGCCACCACATTTTCCAGACTTACAAAGAGAGTATGGCTTAATAAGAAGCTGACGGAACATACAAAGATCGAGGTCTACAGAGCCTGTGTACACACTCTTGTACTGCAGGGACCCTCTACGCACGGCAGGAGAGAAAGTTGAACACCTTTCATATGTGCTGTCTCCGACGTATTCTCGGCATCACCTTGCAGGACAAAGTTCCAAATAGCGCAGTCTTGGAACGTGCTGGAATTTCTGACATGGATACACCATTGAAACAGCGACGTCTACGCTGGCTGGGGCGTGTCGTGAGAATGGTTGACGGTCGGATTCCGAAAGATCTCCTGGATGGAGAATTAGTGCAGGGAAAGCAGCTCAGAGGGAGACCACAGCTGCGATATAAGGATATCTGCAAGAGGCACCGAAAGGCCCTGGGAATGGACATTAACGACTGGGAAACCTTGACCTCCGATCGTTCAGCTTGGAGGCTAAAGACGCAGCATGGCCGTCTCCGATTCGAAGAGACACTTGAGGCAAAAGGCAGTCCCGGAACCAGCGAAATCTGGAAGCTGGGCAGGGGACAGAATGTATTTGCCCTCAGTGTGGAAGGGATGGCCACTCTCGAACTGGCTTATTTATTTATTTATTTATTTATTTATTTATTTATTTATTTATTTATTCATTCATTCATTCATTCATTCATTCATTCATTCATTCATTCATTCATTCATTGGTTCGATTTATATGCCGCTCTTCTCCGGAGACTCAGGGCAGCTTACACTGCATTAAGCAATAGCCTTCATACTTTTGTATATACCTGCTTAGTAGGGCTTTTGCCCCCCCCCCCCCCAAGCGGTGTTCTTTTTTATACAAAGTCAGCTTATTGCCCCCACAATCCGGGTCCTCATTTTACCTACCTCGGAAGGATGGAAGGCTGAGTCAACCTTGAGCGTGGTGAGATTTGAACTCGCAGTAATTGCAGGCAGCTGGCAGCTAAGTTCTACTTAACAGCACTTTAGTCCGCTGCACCACCAAGGCTCCCTTAGTCACACTAGATGCTGTTTTAGGACCGCTTTCCAGAGCCCGATACCATAATCTCTTGAGACTGAAGGATGCCCATGATGACCCTAACTTGGTCCTTAACACAAATAAGACCAAGGAGCGTATAGTGGACTACAGAAGGAATAGACCAGACATCCAGCCCTTGCTTATCAATGGAGGCTGAGTGGAGCAAGTGGCCAGTTTGAAGTTTCTGGGTGTTGTCATAAAAAGAGGACCTGACCTGGGGCAGTCACATTGTAGCACTGGTCAAAAGGGCCCAGCAGCGATGATATTACCTGAGACTTCTCAGGAAACAACAACTGAACGGAAAACTGCTGATGACCTTCTACCACTGCACCGTAGAGAGTATTTTAATTTATTGCGCCTGTGTATGGTTTGCCAATGGCACAGTGGCAGATAGGACAACCCTCCAGAGGGTCAACGTCATTGCCCAGAGGATTATTGGTTGCCCTCTCTCCTCCTTGGAAGAGCTTTATAGCTCCCACTGCCTAAAGAAAGTTCAAAACATCCTTAAAGATCCATCTCATCCTGGGCACCCTTTTTTTTTAGAACTATTACCATCTGGCAGACGGTACAGGACAATAAAAACAAGGACAAATAGGTTGAAAAACAGCTTCTATCCCAGGGCAGTAACTATATTGAATTCTACCGTATAAAAGTAAAGGTTCCCCCGGACATATGTGCTAGTCGTTCCCGACTCTAGGGGGCGGTGCTCATCTCCGTTTCAAAGCCGAAGAGTCAGCGCTGTCTGAAGACGTCTCCATGGTCATGTGGCCGGCATGACTCAATGCCAAAGGCGCACAGAACGCTGTTACCTTCACACCAAACATGGTTCCTATTTTTTCTACTTGCATTTTTTTTTACATGCTTTCGAACTGCTAGGATGGCAGAAGCTGGGACAAGTCATGGGAGCTCACCCCGTTACGTGGCACTAGGGATTCGAACTGTTGAACTGCCGGCCTTTTGATCAACAAGCTCAGCATCTTAGCCACTGAGCCACCGCGTCCCTTTCTTCATTGCGTCTACTGTATAGTGCGATATTAATGCCATATCAGGGGGTTTCAATTCAATTGCACAGAATGCGAAGGATGTGTGTTTGTGTTTTATTTTTATAATTATAATGTACACTGAAGATGGCATTTAATTTCGTCGTACGGGGTGCAATGACAATAAAGCAAGGGTGAAATCCAGCAGGTTCTGACAGGTTCTGGAGAACCGGTAGCGGAAATTTTGAGTAGTTCAGAGAACCGGCAAATACCGTATTTTTCGGTGTATAAGACGCACCGGAATATAAGACGCACCTTAATTTGGGGGGAGGAAATCAAGCAAACAAGAATTCTACCTCTGCCTACCAACATTTTGGAACCGTCTGGGGGGAATCTGCCTGGCAGCTTCGGGGAACAAGGCGGGTGCCACGATTTGTGGCTGGTCACCCCTCTGGCCGCCCAGCAGGCAGCTTAGGCCAGGCAATGGCCGCAATGACTTCACTCCCCTGCAATGTAGGAGCTGCCGCCTAAGCCCTCTGCGTCCAGGAGCCGAGCGAGCCGAACAAGAGCTCCTAAAGAAAAACGCCCTTCCTTTCCAGCCACCACTACCCAGATTCCCCAGCGCAATAATCAGAGCCGTGTTTCAGGCGGCAGGTGGCCAGTTCCCCTGCAATGTGCAGCATGGAACTGGGAACCATTTTGGATTCGGGGAGGAGATTGCAGTGCTTCCGCCTGAAAGTGCTTTTCTTCCCGTTGCACGTTCCCGTTGCACATACCCAATTCCTGCAACCATTCTTCGTACGTTTGAGCCTCCAGTCCCCTCATCATCCTGGTTGCTCTTCTCTGCACTCTTTCTAGAGTCTCCACATCTTTTTTATAGTGTGGGGACCAAAACTGGATGCAATATACTCTAGGTGTGCTCTTACTAAGGCTTTATAGAGCGGTATTAAGCCCTTGATCTTGATTGTATCCCTCTGTTAATGCAATTTAGGATTGCTTTTTTGGCTGCTGCTGCACACGGCTGGCTCCTATTTAACTGGTTGTCAACTAGGACTCTTAGATGCCTCTCTTAGGAATTTTTCTCTTGGGGCATAATCACGCTTCCTAACGCAATGTTCGTTTAAATATGTGCTCGAGTTAGAATCTACATAGACATCAAGTTAGAACAGAATAATCCATGTTGCTATCTGTCAAGTAAATCAGTATGGTGAAAGAAGAAAAAAATCCTCACACCTGGATTTCCCCCTCCTTTTTTTATGATTATTTTTGAGAATTTTTCCATAAGTAGAAGAAAATAAGATTAAAATGGAAAGGAAAGAGAAAGGGCAAAGAAAGGAAAGTGGAAAAAGCAGAAGGGAGGGAAGAAGAAGGAAGGATGAATGGATGGGGAGAAGGGAGTAAATAAGGAAGGAGAGAGGGAAGGGTAGGTGGATGGATGGATAGAGATAGATTGACAGACAGACAGACAGACAGACAGACAGACAGACAGATAGGCAGGTATGTAGGAAGGGAAGGAGGGAGGGAGTTTGATGTGAAGGAAAGAAGGAGGGAAGGAAGAATAGATGGATGGATAGATAGATGGATGGATGGATGGATAGATAGATAGATGATAGATAGATGATAGATAGATGATAGATAGATAGATAGATAGATAGATAGATAGATAGATAGATAGATAAATAGATAATTAGGGAGGGAGGGAGGAAGTTTGATATGAAAGGAAGGAGGGAAGGAAGAATAGATGGATGGATAGATAGATATATAATTAGGGAGGGAGGGAGGAAGTTTGATGTGAAGGAAAGAAGAAGGGAAGGAAGAATAGATGGATGGATGGATGGATGGATGGATAGATAGATAGATAGATAGATAGATAGATAGATAGATAGATAGATAGATAGATAAATAATTAGGGAGGGAGGGAGGAAGTTTAATGTGAAGGAAAGAAGGAGGAAAGGAAGGATGGATGGATGGATGGATAGATAGATAGATAGATAGATAGATAGATAGATAGATAAATAATTAGGGAGGGAGGGAGGAAGTTTGATGTGAAGGAAAGAAGGGAAGGAAGAATAGATGGGTGGATGGATGGATGGATGGATGGATGGATAGATAGATAGATAGATAGGGAGGGAGGGAGGAAGTTTGATGTAAAGGAAAGGAGGAAAGGAAGGAAGAATAGATAGATGGATGGATAGATAGATAGATAGATAGATAGATAGATAGATAGATAGATAGATAGATAGATAGATAGATAATTAGGGAGAGAGGGAGGGAGGAAGTTTGATGTGAAGGAAGGGAGTTCCAGCTTTGTTTTCAGCAGCTATAAACAAACTCATCACTTTGGCATTACCGAAATCCCTCCAGTCCCTTATTTCATTCCCTTTCCATGCCGGCTGGGGAATTCTGGGAGTTGAAGTCCACCCATCTGAGAGTTGCCAAGGTTGGGAAGCAGCAATAGCTCCGAGGGCTATTTTTGTACAGGGAGGGAGGGAACGCTCCTTGGGCCCGAGGCAGACTTTCACATAACCGCCGTGGTATTTGCAGTGATGTTTTTTCAGCTGCGCTCGGTCGAAAACCTTGTGGGACAAGGGGGCCTGGCTTTGCGGATAAGCTCCCTCTCTACCCCCCCCACCCCCCCGGAAAGCCATTGGATCTTAGCATGGGAAGCAGCTGGGATTCCAAGCTGTTCTGGATTCCGATGGTATCACAACCGTTGCTATGGCAACCTTTGGTGTGGCTCATCCTCTGGACCCAGGAAAAGCTGAGCCCAGAATTTCAGAATTTCTCGGTCCTCTTTGGCTTCAAGCCCTTTCCAGAGTTCAGAGGTCAGAGCCACCGGGATGCCAAAAATGTCCGTTCACACGTAGGTCTCTTTGGAGATTCTCAATCATGCAGGTCATGGTTGTCCCAAAGGTGCTTTTTTTCTTATTTCTTTCTTTTTTTTTCCAAAAGGCAACTGGACTTTGTTTTTCCTTGAAGACGTTTCGTTTCCCATCCCTTCTGAAGAAGGGAAGAAGCTTCCGCCACTTTTCCTCTCTCCCTTTTAACAATTTTATTACTTTATTAAGTAGCATACAAAGACAATACAGAATAGAATAGAATAGAATAGAATAGAATAGAATAGAATAGAATAGATAGAATAGAATAGAATAGAATAGAATACTGGAATGAATAGAATAGAATACTGGAATGAATAGAATAGAATAGAATAGAATTGAATAGAATAGAATAGAATAGAATACTGGAATGAATAGAATAGAATAGAATAGAATAGAATAGAATAGAATAGAATAGAATAGAATAGAATAGAATATTGGAATGGAATAGAATAGAATACTGGAATGAATAGAATAGAATAGAATAGAATAGAATAGAATAGAATAGAATAGAATAACAGAGTTGGAAGGGACCTTGGAGGTCTTCTAGTCCAACCCTTTGCTTAGGCACCACTTCAGACAAATGGTTACCAATCTCTTCTTAAAAACCTCCAGTGTTGGAGCATTCACAACTTCTGGTGGCAAGTTGTTCCACTGATTGATTGTTCTAACAGTCAGAAAATTTCTCCTTAGTTCTAAGTTGCTTCTCTCCTTGATGAGTTTCCACCCGTTGCTTCTTCTCCTGCCTTCAGGTGCTTTGGAGAATAGCTTGACTCCCTCTTCTTTATGGCACCCTCTCCAATGTTGGAGGACTGCTATCATATCTCCCCTGGTCCTTCTTTTCATTAAACTAGACATACCCAGTTCCTGCAACTGTTCTTCATATCTTTTAGTCTCCAGTCCCCTAATCATCTTTCTTGCTCTTCTCTGCACTCTTTCTAGAGTCTCAAATAATGGGGAAAACAGGGAAGGATAAAGGGAAGAGAAAAGTGAGGGAAGGAAGAAGGGAAAAAAGAAAGAAAAGACACTGACTTCCGACTCTCTTTGGTACAGTAGAATAAGGCATTAACATCAAAGCTCAACTTTTTACTTTTACATAATAGTTTAAACTAGCCATGTCCATAACAACAAATCCAGCTAATCGGTAAAACCCAAAATCAACGTTTCATTTCCCCCCCCCACCTCAAGCACAAAGCCCAGGAACGGTTTCCAAGTAGAAATAAAGGAATTTCTTTTTCCCCCTTCATCAAAGCAGTCAATTTAGCCATCTCATCTAACCCCATCCATTTTTGCAGCCATCCGTCCATGGCGGGGATCAAAATGTCCTTTTATTTCTGTGTGTAGAATAGTCTTTTCGCCATCAACATGTATAGCATCCAAGTTCCAATTTTTTTTCCTCCAAGTCTTTTTCCATTAAACCCCGACATCTCTTTTAGAATGAATGAGGTGGAAGGGTCTTTGGAGGTCTTCTAGTCCACCCCCCAGTCAAGCAGGAGAACCTATACTATTTCAGATAAGTGACTGTCTAGTAGTCTCTTCTTAAAAGCCTCCCGAGATGGAGCACCCACAATTTCTGGTGGCAAGCTGTTCCACTGATTAATTGTCCTCCCTGTTAGGAAGTTTCTCCTTAATTCCAGGTTGCTTCTCTCTTTGATTAGTTTCCAACCATTGTTTCTTGTCTTGCCCTCCGGTGCTTTGGAGAATAATTTGACCCCCCTCTTCTTTGTGGCAGCCCCTCAATTACTGGAATACTGCTATCATGCCGCAGACTGTGAAGTGGGCGTGTGGGGTCTCTAACGATGCTTCGAGCTCTAAGCCTATGGCACTTATAAGCAGTATCCTGAATAACAGGAAGTGAGCTTCCTATAATCTTCTCCACTGTCCTCACCACTCTCTGTATGGACTTTCTATCGGAGGCACTGCGGCCACCAAGCCAAACAGGGATGCAGTTTGTTAAGAGGAAGCTGATCAGAGGGAGATCCCATCTGGAAATCTGGAGGGATTTCCTGACAGTGAGAATAATTCATCCATGGAAGAGCTTTCCTCCTGGAGTTGTGGGTGCTACAATACTGGGCGTTTTCAAGTTGGGGTGCAATTTAACAACTGCTTTGCTTAGCAATGGAAATTGTGTTCCAAATTGCAGTCATAAATGGAGGACTAGCCGTAATTGCTGCATTCTCTTAACAACTGCTGCCAAAAAAAAAAATTGTAATAAAATGTGGTCCAATCAGATGGTGACACCTTACAACCATCAAAATGTATTAATGTAATTGAGGGGGTTCAGTTATAGTCATATCTGGAGGACTACCTGTAAGCATGTTTTCTGAACACCGCCTAAAAGATACTGGCTTTGCTTCCAAGCCCTGGGGGATTCTGGGAGTTGAAGTCCATGCAAATCCTGCCATAAGCATCGCTTGGTTAATTGTAGGACAATGTAATGAACAGATTCAAGATACGAAGATGGAATAATTGATAAGCTGCGGTGGTTGGACAGAATTCATCAGCTGAATCCTTTCTTTGCGTTTAGATAAATTGTGCTTTAATAGCGATTTGCGTAAGCCACTGTGACCTGGATTTACACATTATATTACATGTGCTGGATGCACCCAACAGACTAGTTGTTCTGTCCCCAACCACACGCACACACACCAACGGATGTTCAGGAGTTAAAGACCAAACTAGCCGGCAAAATCCTTTTCCTTATGATAACTGAACTGGGCAACAACCTAGTGGCTGCCTGCCAAGAGTTTATTATTTACGAAGAGGAGAGATAACTTCTCCCCACTTCTGATACATCAAAAGAAACAGCTCAATAATTACGGAGTTAATCAAGTCCAGAGATAATCCAGCAAAGTCTATAGCAAAAAGTCCGGCAATGCAGAATGGCGTGGAAGCTTTCAGCTTTGTTCGTCACAAGGTTTGACTGGCCACCACGCTCCCTTTTATATCCTGTGGGGTGTGGTCCAGTGACTCAGCCTAATCTCGGGCACGCCTTTTTTCCTGTTGCATGCGCTTATTTCTGCGACGCTGGCATGGATCCAGCCAAGACTCATTACCCTCATCACTGTCCACCTGTGGCTGCGTGGACGTGCTTGGCCCCAGCCCTATCTCTTGCCCTTCGGTGGACACCGAAGGCATTGCCAGAGAGGAGGGTCCTGGAGAGGGAGGCCTTGCCAACTCCTCTCCTTCACTCTCGGAGTCCTCTCCTGCCGATGACACAGGCTCTGGTAACGGAGCCACAACATTGGTATAAGTGGGAAAAGCACATATAGATTTAGGCAGAGGTGGGCTTCAAAAATGTTAGCAAGGGGTTCTCTGCCCGGTTGCTGGGTGGGCGTGGCCATGGTGGGTGTGGCCTAATCGGCCTCCTGCACCATGGCGGGGGGTGGGGAGGGCATTTTTGCCCTCCCGGGCTCCAGAGTTCTTCTTTGAGTCTCCGGGAGGGCAAAAACAGCCTCCCCAGGCTCTGGAGGCCATCTGGAGGCTAGAAACAGGCCCGTTTCTGTCCTTCCCAAACTTCTAGTAGGCCCATTTTGTGCCCTCCCTGAGCCTCCACGCACACCCTGCACTTACCTGCATCTAAAACAGGCCACATGGGGACTCCTGGGAGGGGTGGGGTGGGGTGGGCGGGGCCAGCCAGGAGTGGGATTTGAGGGTTCTCTGAACTGCACAGAATCTTAGCTAGAGGTTCTCATGAACCCCCAGGATTTAGGGCGATGTGGGAACTCAATCCCTCTGCGTTCAAGATTTGCAGAATTTTCCATCTCAGGGAGGCATCTGGATATTATAAGCCTTCCTTGCCAAAATCTTCGGACCGGATGGGCTGGGTTTCTACGGGGTCTAAGCCAACTCCAAAGGTGGAAAGCTTCTGGTTCATCCCTTTATTTATATTTTATGTCGGAATTCTAATTTGTTGATCTAGGCTGAACATGCTGCACGAACCTGCCCGTGATGTTTCTGCAGAAGAAGTGTTTCTCAACCTGTTGAACTAAGTTCACAAGGTTGAGGGACATCGCTGTAGAAAACTAGGGATTGCTTTCCCCCCTTCCCACCCAGCTGGACCCACGATGGCAGATGAGGGTTGTTAGCAAAACTGCCACCAGCCCATTTTCCTCCTCAAATTTTCCCCATCTCAGGTTGGTGTATATGCCCTCAAAACAGATAAGGTGAAGTTTCCATGATGTTCCAGTCAACTCCTGGGGGTTTAAGTGGATTTGTTGATCCGTCCATCCATCCATCCATCCATCCATCCATCCACCCACCCACCCACTCATTCATCCATTCTCTCCATCCATCTACTACCTCTCATTCCACCTACTCTCTGTCTCTCTCCTCTATTCATTCATCTCTCTTTCCTTATCTCTCTTTGTCTCTTTCTCTCTCTTCTTTCTCTCTCTACATCTCTCTCTCTCTCTCTCTGATTTATCTATCTATCCATTCATCCATCCAATCTCTCCATCCATCTACTCTCACTTCACCTACTCTCTCTGCCTCATTATTTCCATCTCTCTGCCTCTATCTATGTCTCTCTATCCACTCTCTATCTATCTATCTCGCTCCTGTGTCTTTCCGTCTCTGTCTCTTTATCTCTTTTCTTTTTCTCTCTACATCTCTCCCACCCACCTATCTATCCATCATTCCACCTATCTTGTCTTGTCTTGTCCGTCTTGTCTTACCTTGTCTTGTCTTACCTTGTCTTACCTTACCTTGTCTTATCATCTTGTCTTATCATCTTATTTTAGCCGCAGAGAAAGGCGGCATATAAATTGAACTAACTAACTAAATAAATCTTATCTTATCTTTCTCTCTCTCTCTCTCTCTCACCCACCCATCCATCCACCCATCTACTTATCTTATCTTCTTATCTATATCTTCTCTCTCTCTCTCTCTCTCTCTCACCCATCCATCCACCCATTTACCTATTTTATCTTTATCTGTCTGTCTTTCTTTCTTTCTATCTTTCTATTTATCTCTCTAATATCGCTCTATTTCTGTCTATCTACATCATTTATATAGATGTTCCACTTACGACCAACCAAATTACGACTTTGTTTATTGAAAACCAATAAACATTTAAAATAAGCAAGTCTATCGTTGAGATTAATAGAAGGTTGGACTCCCTCCCCCTCTCCTACCCCCCACCCCCCCAAGTCTGGAGCCCAGAGGACGGTGTAGGAATGTCCGGCGGGCTGACTCTATGGAAGAGGCTACTCAAGCTTTTTCTCCTCTTTCTGTTGTAGGGAAGCCGGAGGGAGCTTGCTGGGAACAGCTGTTCGAAGGCCAGAGGTGGAAACCAGGTGAAGATGCTACGGAGGTGAGCCCAGAGCGGCTGTCTGTCGGAGAAGGCCAGCCAGAGGGAGATCCGGACCTCGGATTTTGTCTTCCTGAGCGGGACGGTTTGGGGTCATGGAATATGACGGTGCAAAGAGGGGCTCTGTGATCCGGACTCGGAGGAGACCGAGCAGGTTGAAAGATGCTATCAATTGCAGCAAGGGCTCAGGGCTGCCCTGGAGGGACTACAAAACCCTGCCACGGACTTTGATTGGACTTCAAGAGAGACCTTCACCTGTTCCGGGGAGCGTGGCTGGAGCCTGAGGAGCAAGGACAGGGAAGAAGGCCAACCCTCTTCCGGATTGTGGGGAGTCTCCAATCTCTCTTTTGAAAGGACAAGTCTTGAAACTTCAGCTCCGAACGTTACTTCGGCAACCTTCTCCAAAGCAGTTTCCCCGAATCTTCCAGCTGTTGAGCGAGGGATTTTTTTTGGGGTGGGGAGAACTGGGGTTTTGTGTAGGGACAGTCGAGTGGATTCGGGATGGTGGAAAGGACAGGAGTTTGGTAGTGCTTTAATCCGACGAAGGCGTCTGACTCAAAAGCAGGAGACTTCATGAGCTTCTCATTAAAGCTTCTGCTTTGGAATCAGGCGTTGTTTGTCGGGGGAAAACCGTGGCCAGATTCCCTTTGGATCCGGAGTCGGAAGAGCTGGGAAAAAAAAAAAGAGAGGAGAGGACGGTTGCAAGACGAACTGGCCTCTCTCGCCCGATCTATGAGGTCACCGTCGAAATGTTATTTCCTTATTCTGCGGGCTTAAAAATAAAAGATTTGTTTTTCCTTCCCCCCCTCTTCTTATCCCTGTGCAATTCTTCATCACTTCCCTTTGTTTGTTCTTGGCTGCGTCTCCAGCAAGATAACGCAAGCCCACATCCTTACATGGAGAAGCAGTCCAGGGAGATAAGAGAGTCTAGGCTGGGCTTGTTATTTCTACAAAAAAAAAAAAAGGGAATAAACAGATGGGTCATTTTATACCCGTGATGGCATGCAGACCAGCTGCTCTTCTTGATGGTCTTCGTGGGCGCCAGAAATGGCTTAAAAACAGCCCAAAAACAGGCCAGTTTTTGGGCTGTTTTCAGGACGTTTTTGGGACTTTTTTGGGCTGTTTTGGGCCATTTTTTCCCAGGCTTTATTATTGACTACTAATTAATTATTTGGATTAAATTATGATTTTATTGTACTTGTTTCTTAACTTGTGTTCGCCGCCCTGAGTCCTTCGGGAGAATGGCGGCATATAAATACATGTAATAAATAAATAAATAATTTTTTTCAGGCCAGAAATTGGCTAGAAAAACGGCCCGAATAACAGCCTGAAAATGGGTGGAAAAACAGCCTGAAAAATGGCCAAAACTAGCCAAAAACTGGCATGCGTGCACCGGCCAGCTAATCTTCAGGTTTCCAGTGCTCTGGCATGCACACGCATGCACGCACATTACGGTTTGGGCACTCGATGCCAAAAAGGTTCACCATCACCGTTTTATATCATCTTGGTTAACGGAAGAATAGTTCTAAAAACTAGCCAAGGCATTTTTACTCCTTTCGTCTTGGTCAGTGGTTTTTTTTGGTTGAGTTTAAGATGGATGGACTTCAACTCCCAGAATTCCCATTGAGAAATTTAAAGTTGTTGAGCTGCCTGTGGAATTCTGGGAGTTGAAGTCCATTCATATTTTAAAAAAAAACAATTCCTGGGGAATTCTGGGAGTTGAAGTCCACTCATATTAAAGAATCCTTCCTGGGGAATTTCTGGGAGTTGAAGTCCACTCATATTAAAGAATCCTTCCTGGGGGATTCTGGGAGTTGAAGTCCACTCATATTAAAGAATCCTTCCTGGGGAATTCTGGGAGTTGAAGTCCACTCATATTAAAGAATCCTTCCTGGGGGAATTCTGGGAGTTGAAGTCCACTCATATTAAAGAATCCTTCCTGGGGAATTCTGGGAGTTGAAGTCCACTCATATTAAAGAATGCTTCCTGGGGGGATTCTGGGAGTTGAAGTCCACTCATATTAAAGAATGCTTCCTGGGGGAATTCTGGGAGTTGAAGTCCAGTCATATTAAAGAGTCATTCCTGGGTAATTCTGGGAGTTGAAGTCCACTCATATTAAAGAATGCTTCCTGGGGGGAATTCTGGGAGTTGAAGTCCACTCATATTAAAGAATGCTTCCTGGGGGAATTCTGGGAGTTGAAGTCCAGTCATATTAAAGAGTCATTCCTGGGGAATTCTGGGAGTTGAAGTTCACTCATATTAAAGAATGCTTCCTGGGGGAATTCTGGGAGTTGAAGTCCAACCATCTTAAAGTTGCCAAGTTTGAAACACACTGGTCTAGGGAGTGGCTTTTGCAAATTTCCACTGAGGTCATACTCCTCGACAGATGGGATATTATCATATTATGATACAGAATAAACCCAGAATGTGGGTTTATTCATTAATCCGCTGAAGCTGGACATCTTAAATAGAAACATAATATTTGACCTATGGGCCATTGAGTAGTATTAATCTTTATCTGTTCTGGCAATTTTAAAAGGGGCCTTAGAAAAATGATGGTGGATCTCATCAATTGGGTTACCAAATTCTAATAGCTTCTGGTTCCAGGGAATTTGGACCAGGAAAACCCAAATTTTTGAGGTAATTTAATAACAGTGTTCTCTGTGGTCTCCTTGCGAGTTTTCCAGCCATGTTTATCTGGCCTCAATTTTAACTGGTCCAGAGTGCGGCCGCGCGGGTGATTATGGGAGCGTCATGGCGCTCCCATGTAACACCTCTCCTGCATGAGCTGCACTGGCTCCCGGTGGTCCTCCGGGTGTGATTCGAGATGTTGGTGACCACCTTTAGAGCGCTCCATGGTTTAGGACCTGGATATTTACGAGACCGCCTTCTGTCACCGAGAGCCTCCCACCGGTCAGTACGCTTCCACAGAGAGGGGCTCCTCAGGGTGCCGTCGGCCAAACAATGTCGACTGGCGGCCCCCAGGGGGAGGGCCTTCTCTGTGGGGGCACCTACTCTCTGGAATAATAATAATAATAATAATAATAATAATAATAATAATAATAATAATAATAATTTTATTTCTATACCGCCCTTCTCCCGAAGGACTCAGGGCGGTGTACAGCCTGTTTAAAAACACAAACAAAACAACAATATAAAATTTAAAATAATTAAATAAAGTGGCTCAGATTTAAAACCCCAATAAATTTAAATATCCCAATTTAAAAACTAGAGCTCCCCCCAGAGATACGGACGATTCCAGATCTACATACTTTCCATTGGGCCCTCAAAATTTTTTTATTTCATCAAGCCTGGCTGGCCTAACTCTCCAATGGTGTAATTTTAATTTTAATTTTTTTTTTTTTTTAATTTGATTTATATGCCGCCCTTCTCCGGAGACTCAGGGCGGCTTACAATGTGCTCAGCAATAGCCTTCATCCTTTTGTATATTTATACAAAGTCAGCTTATTGCCCCCAAAATCCGGGTCCTCAATTTACCTACCTTAAAAAGGATGGATGGCTGAGTCAACCTTGAGCCTTGGCAAGATTCTAACCTGCAGTAATTTTAAATGGGGGATTTTAACTGTCGGGACAAATTGTTTAATATATATTTAAATTGTTTTTAAATTTTGTATTCTATGTTTTTTACCTATGGCTGTTCACCGCCCTGAGTCCTTCAGAAGAAGGGCGGTATATAAATTTAAATATTAAATTAAATTAAATTAAATTAAATTAAATTAATTAAATTAACACATGTACTTGTTGCTTTGAATGTCCCAAGAAGCTTCTTCAGCTTTGACAGGACAGTGGAGAATAGAATTCAATCAGAGCTGAAGAAGCTTCTTAGATGAGAAGCGAAAGGTCTTCAAAAAGAAAAAAACAAACCAGAAAGTCCAGTTGCCTCTTGAAAAAAGCACCTTTGAGACAACTATGACCTGGCTGACGGAGAATCTCTACAGATTTATGGCTTTGAACGTGGCTTCAAAAATACAGATTGGAGTTTTCTTGCAAGCAGAGAGGTAGACCAGAGATGTCCAAAAGTTGGCCACTTTTAAGACGTGTGGACTTCAACTCCCAGAATTCCCCAGCCAGCCACAGGTCATAAAATTGCCACGATTGGACACCCCTGATGTAGATCTTCCATGCTGTCATCCTGATTTTATCGTATTATAGCTCACTGCTGGCTGAATCGCTTGTTTTATTCATTCATTCATTCATTCATTCATTCATTCATTCATTCATTCATTCATTCATTCATTCATTTATTTATTTATTTATTTATTTATTTAGCTGGCCTGAATACCTTATTTCAAGCCTATTTCCTTGTTTTGTTACCGATCGTCTCAGTCAACTGTTATTTTCAGTGTCAGAGGGGAAATATATATATATATATACCCGCTAGGGAGATTTTACTGTACGGCAGGAAATCCTTACGGTGATGGGCTGCGCTGGATCAACTGCTCTCTTCCTCCGATGGCCACAGCTTGCAGTGTGGTAAGATGCCAGGCTGGGTGTCCACCTGGAAAGGGTCAAGGAGATGAGATTAAGCAAGGAGCCCTGGTTGGCTCAGAGTTAGTCCAGTCCAGCTGGGAAGTCAGGAAACCTGAATTCCTGTTTTAATCAACAGACACCAACTCTTTAGAGCAGTGTTTCTCAACCTTGGAAGCTTGAAGATGGGTGGACTTCAATTCCCAGAATCCCCCAGCCAGCAACGCTGGCTGGGGGATTCTGGGAATTGAAGTCCACCCATCTTCAAGCTTCCAAGGTTGAGAAACACTGCTTTAGAGAGTGGAGGCCAAGAGAAGAGAATGCAGGATTTGAACTGTTGCAATATTTTCAGGATCAGACTCAATAATAATAATAAGAGTTACTGCTCTTTGTTTGTCAGAGTTGTTAAGTAAATCATTGCGGTTGATAATAAAATGGTTTTTAGCTGAGTTGGACTTCCCCATTAACTTTTCTCTTGTCAGAAGGTTGCAAAAGCGACCATATGAACCCGGGGACACTGCAACCGTCATAAATATGAGTCAGTTCCCAAAGCTTCTGAATTTTGATCACGTGACCCTGGGGATGCTGCAATGGTTTTAAGTGTGAAAAATGGTCCTACGTCACTTTTTTCAGTGATGCTGTAACTTCGAACAGTCACTAAAGGAAATGTTGTAAGTCAAGGACTACCTTTACTACCTAAAGTAATAGAGGTGGATAAAAATCAAATAAATAAATACTAAGTGTGGGAAGAGGATCTCACTCCATATTTTGCCATTAGCCAAACCTCCACTCAGAGGTGGGCGGCCCATGAATTAACAACCGGTTCGCCCCAGCACCGAAAATGTGAGCGCGCATGCGGGTGACCTTCTGCGCATGCACTTTGCTCACGTGGGCGCCTGCATGCATGCACGTGGCTTACAAAATCCAGCTAAATAGGACGATATAGCGCCGTGTCACAATTATCGATTCGCCCGAACCAGTCTGAACCGGCAGCAGCCCAACACTACCTCCATTCCATTATTTCACAATTTAGTTCTAAGAGAATTTTTTTAAAATACTGCCATAAATATCCAGGGTATAAAAATATTAGAGATCTCGATCTTGGATGTTGGGTCAGATGGAAGAAAAATGCTCACATCTCCAAATTCCATTTTACAGAAAATCCTCCAAGCGGTTACCGCTATTCTCCGATTTTTTAAAGTACAAACAGTATCTCGTATCAAGATTCTAGTCCATTTACTTCCACGCACCAAACTCTTGTTTAAATTTTATTTCATTTTTTTGCCCCGTGGGGCAGTTTTGAGCAGAACCCTTTGAGAAAGTATTATCTTGTGTGATGCTGCTGTAGTTTTTTAAAAAATTAAACCGCTGTCCTTTTGACCTGTTCCTATCTCACAGGAAGGATGAAAAAAGGTACGAGGATTCTCAAATATTACCCACGATAGTACTAACATTCTGCTGCGTATCGTGTCTTATTTGCAGGACGCTGTGTCACTCTTGTAAAGTTCTTTATACATCTTGCTTTTTTTGATATACAGTAGATAGTTCTTGACTGAAAATAGTTCATTTGGTGACCGTTCGGAAAAAGTGACTCATGACTGTTTTTCACACTTACGACTGATGGGGTATCCCATGGTCAAGTGATCAAAATTCAGACGCTTGGAAACTGACTCAAATATTTATGACGGTTGCATGTGACAAGCGAAGTTAGTGGGTGTTTGACTGTGTTACAAGCAACTGCAGTGACTCCCTCAACAACTGTGGCAAGAAAGGTCATAGAATGAGGCAAAATTCACTGTAACAACCGTCTCGCTTAGCAACAGAAATTTGGGGCTCAATTGTGGTCATAAATCGAGGATTACCTGTACTCTTGAGTACCTAAACCAGCTGTGAATCCAAATCTGTGATCCTATTTCCGTTGGTGAAGTTTTAGTTGTGTTTTGCGGTATCTGTTGAAGCTGAGGTGTAGGCTGAGCCCGATGGAGGGGTCAAATGTGTCATAAGTCACGAGTCCCTGCGCCCCTGCAAGAGAGCTAAGTCCAGCCCACCTTGGATGCCTTCTTAATTCCCACTCATTTCCCTTGACAGTTAGTAGGTCAGATTTTTGTAGAGAGCTTAAACTCGCAATAAATCTTTACGCTCATTTGAACGGCCTGAATCTCCTGATTTCCTCGGTGCTCGGCAGGAGGTTATGCTTAAAACAAACAAGGCCATTTTTCCTGTTTCCACCTAATGAAATGGAGTCAGTCGTTTGCTTTCCCAGGCATCTGTATACCATGGCTAGCTTGATCGACAGCTCCGTGACTGTGGGTTAATAATCAGTACAGATTGGTAGGGAATCGGATTTTGGTGGAAACTAACATTGCGGATTCAGAATAAATTGGTTATTCTTTGGCAGCAGATCGGGGTGGCAGATGAACCCTAAACAGGAGTGAAATTCCATTAGCAGAGGACTTCTTTTTTTTTAAGCAATAGTTAATCCATATCGCTTGAAATTCTGTGGTGCCAATTTTTTGGTTAACCATTATCAACCTCAAGCCAAAATGGCTGGCAGGAAGCCAGAGAATGCATTAGCTGTGAGCCAGTAATGACGAATCAAGAAATGCTATTAAGACTGACTTTTCATCTGCAGCGTAATGAAAAACCCTCAGATTCTGGGTTAAGATTCTCCCCCTCAACCAAGACCCCCCCTGCCCCATATATCTAAACTAATGGGGGAGCAGGCAGAGGGACACCCCTTCCCCCAAATAGCGAGGACCCTCAGATTCTGGATTGTCCACCACCAAGGACAACCCCTCCCCTAATCCTAGACCCTCTCCCCCCATATATCTAAACATTGGTGATAGCATTAGATTCCCCCCTCATGCTATGTAGCATATGGGGCAGGATCTGATGCTAATGCTACCACCAATATTTGGATATATGGAGGGGGGGGCTTGGTTTACATGGGGGGCTTAGTGGTGGAGAGTCTTAATTCAGAATCTCTATATGGGTGGGGGTGGGGGGTTATTTGCACCCCCATTCATTCATTCATTCCTCCCTCCCTCCCTCCCTCCCTCCCTCTAGGGCCAATTCGGGGAGTGGGGTATGTCTTGGCTCCTGTTGAGATCCTGGCATCTGGCTGGAGGGGAAGGAAAAAAAAAAAGCTGCAACTCGTTGGCAGTGTGATATTGGCAGTGTGATATTGTCGTTGTGCGAAAGGAGGCTGCCTGGGAGGTCTGCAGTGCTGCATCCTCCCAGCAATCTTTCTCGGGGTGGGGTGGGGGGGTGGCTGTGGGGTTATCAGCTGGGTTTCGTTGGAAGGGACTGTTAAATCCCAGTTTGCATCCTGGTTTATTATGACTGGGGCGCAGCAGGGCGTCCCAACACGTGTGTCATTTTGCTTGTGTGTTCAGGATCTCTTTCGTTGCTTTGAGGGATCTTTTTTCCCCCTCCTCTTTGATCAATTTTTATTTTCCTTCCCTGTGGTTTTCTGATAATTGAGCTGGGTGTCTGAGTGGGGCTCCAGTGTCTGGCAGCGGTAGAAATAATTATGGGTAGTTTAAATCATGCTTGTGGATCTTTTGACTCAGAAGACCCTTTGCTCAGGAGTAGTTTCACTCTGAGGTTGTTTTCCTTTCCTGCTTTAAACTTTGTCGTCCCCTCACCCCCATCGCCCGGTTAAAAGAGAATATTTGTAACTCTGAACTGGGAGGTTCTTGGTGCTCTCTGAGCTTGCTTGTCTTCTTGCAGATGTTGCATTGCCAAACTTGGTAACATCATCAGGGTTGGAGGGGAGTGGGGTTTGTGGAAAGGAGGAGGAGGAGGACAGTAACAACAGAGGACTGTGGAGTCCTTGGTGCTCTCGGAGCTTGGTTGTTTTCTTGCAGACGTTTCGTGACCCAACTAGGGAACATCTTCAGTGCTAAAAGGGAGTGGGGTTTGCAGAGCAGAGGATGATGATTATGGGGTCACTGATGCTCTCTGAGCATAACAGTTCATGACCCAACTAGGTAATATCAGTGCTAATCTAACACTGATAATGTTATCTAGTTGGTTAATAAAACATCTACAAGAAAACCCAGCTCAGAGAGCACCAAAGACCCCATAGTTTTCCTCCTCCACTCCACAAACCCCATTCCCTTATTTATTTATTTTTTATTTGATTTATATGCCGCCCTTCTCCGGAGACTCAGGGCGGCTTACAATGCGTTAAGCAATAGCCTTCATTCTTTTGTATATTTATACAAAGTCAGCTTATTGCCCCCACAAACTGGGTCCTCATTTCACCTACCTTTGAAAGGATGGAAGGCTGAGTCAGCCTTGAGCCTTGGCGAGATTCGAACCTGCAGTAATTGCAGGCACCTGGTCTTAATAACCAGCTTAATAACAGGGTGCCTTAGACCACTGTACTACAAAGGCTCTTATAACACTGATGATGTTACCTAGTTGGGTAATGAAATGTCTGTAAAAAAACCACCACCACCACCAAACTCAGAGAACATCAAGGGCCTTTTTCTCCTTACTACTGGTTGAATGTATTCAGGGCATCATTACTCCATCCCTCCGTCGGCAATCTTCAAGAGCCAGCTGGTGATTACTAAGCAATCCTGTGGGTTTAAAACAGTTAAGCAAAACTGTTTGGAAACTCTTTCTTGTATTTAAAACTTGTTGAGGCTTTTCCAAGCCTGTTATTATAAGTAGAAATGTTATACAGGTAGTCCAGACTTTCTGTGGCTAAGCGAAACAGTGGTTAAGTGAGCATTGCCACATTTTATGACTTTTCTGGCCACAGTTGTGAAATGAATCACTGCAGAGAGTTAAGTTAGCAACGGTCGTTCCTCATCGACTTTGCTGGTCTGAAGGACGCCAAAAGGGGATCACGTGATGCCTGGACACTACAACCGTCTTAAAATATTGCCAAGCATCTGAATCTTGATCACATGACCATGGGGACGCTGCAACGGTCGTAAGTGTGAAAAACGGTCCTAAGTCGCTTTTTTCGGCACCGTTGTAACTTCAAACGTTCACTAAATGAACTGTTGTAAGTGGAGGACTACCCGTAACAAAGATGGGGTGTTCCTGATCCTTGCAATTGAGGACGTAACATTTGCCTCTTACTCTCAATTTACTTCCGAAGGTGCATTTTTCCTGCATTTCCCAAAGTGTGTTGTATGTATCCTCCCTCTTTAATCATTGTGGGAAAACAGTCCTGGTTGCCAGGAATAACAGTGAAACTTGGGAGAGCCACATCCCACTGTTTTCCTAACAGGTGAGGGAGTGTGCCAAAAACATTGGTGCCAATAGTTCAGATATTGTGTAAGTTGTTCTTCCTACGATTCTGGAAGGATATGTAGAACATGCCTATATTTGTTGGATAGATTTGTTGATTTTATTATACCGTGTTTCCCTGAAAATAAGATCCCGTCTTATATTTTTTTGAACCCTGAAATAAGCCCTCGGCCTTATTGCCCTGCGCTCAAAAGCCCGATTGGGCTTATTATCAGGAGATAATGTCTTATTTTGGCGGAAACAGGGTAGATAGATAGATAGATAGACAGACAGATAGACAGACAGACAGATGTAGTTAGGTAGGGGTAGGTAGATAGGTAGATAAGAGACAGATACGGAGATAGATAGATAGATAGATAGATAGATAGATAGATAGATAGATAGATACTGTGTTTTCCTGAAAATAAGACCCTGTCTTATATTTTTTTGAACCCTGAAATAAGCGCTCGGCCTTATTGCCATGTGCTAAAAACCCCGATTGGGCTTATTATCAGGGGATGCCTTATTTTGGGAGAAACAGGGTAGGTATCTATCAATCGATTGATCAGTCATTATTGTCTATCTGTCGTATTTCCATCTACCTATCTACCTACCCACCCACCCCTCTATTGTATATCTGCCTGTCTGTCTGTCTGTCTTTTTCCATCCATCCACCCCTCTATTGTATGTCAGGCTATTTCCTTCCTTCCTTCCATCCATTCATCTATCTCTCTAATCGTAACCATCCATCATCCATCTCTATTGTATATCTGTCTATTTCCATCTAGCTATCTACCGTGTTTCCCCAAAAATAAGACCCTGTCTTATATTTTTTTGAACCCTGAAATAAGTGCTTGGTATTGCCATGCGCTCAAAAGCCCAATTGGGCTTATCAGGGGATGTCTTATTTTGGGGAAAACAGGGTATTAATTTATTTTTTTAATAAAAAAAATAACCAAATGGATTTAACGAAACACAAATTGAACTTAATGGACAAAAAGAAGAACTAGCATGGGAAATTAAAAGTGCAAACAAACCAGGAAGATGGCTGGCATATAAATTAAAAAAAAGAGGAAAAAAAAAGAAAAATGAATTTATTATATGAATCTTCTTTTATTAGTTTTATTGTTTTTATATGAAGTTTTATATTCTGTAAGCCGCCTTGAGTCAGTCACCATGTGCGAATAGGCGGCAATATAAATTCTTTTAAATTAACTAACTAACTAACTAACTAACTGTGATAAATACAGGTAGTGCTGAACCTAGAATCACAACTGAGCCCAAAATTTCAGTGGCTAAGCGAGACAGTTATTACATGAGTCTTGCCCCATTTTGCGCCCTTTCCTGCCACAGTCGTTAAGTGAATTGCCGCAGTTGTTAAGTTAGTCACACGGTTGTTAAGTGAATCTGGCTTCCCCATTGTCTTTGCTTGTCGGAAGGTCGCAAAAAGGGGATCGCGTAACCTTGGGACACTGCAACCGTCATAAGTACGAGTCAGTTGGCAAGCGTCTGAATTTTGATCATGGGGATGCTACAATGGTCGTACGTGTGAAAAATAGTCATAAGTTGCTTTTTAAAGTGTCATCGTAACTTTGAATGGTCTCTAAGTGAACTGCTCTAAGTCGAGGACTACCTGTATAGGTAGTCCTCGACTTACAACCATAACTGAACCCAACATTTCTTTTGTTAAATGAGACAGTTGTTAAGTGAACTCTGTTCCATTTTAGGACGTTCTTCAATTCTAAGTAACTGGCAGGGAAAGGGAAGGATTTACAGGTAGTCCTCGAATTATGACCACAATTGAGCCCAACATTTCTGCTGCTAAGCGAGGCATTTGTTAAGTGAGCCTTGCCCTGTTTTACGACCTTTCTTGCCACAGTTGTTAAGTGAATCATTGCAGTTGTCACTTGGTTGTTAAAGGAATCCGGCTTCCCCCATAGGCTTGCCAGAAAGTCGCAAAAGCTGATTGCGTGATCCCAGGATACGGCAGCTGTCATAAATATGAGTCGATTGCCAAGTGCCCATATTTTGATCACGCGCCCATGGAGATCCTCCAATGGTCATAAGTGTGAAAAACGGTCATAAGTCACTTTTTTCAGTGCACTTGTAACTTCGAACGTAAGTTGAAGACTACCTGTATGAGGAACCTGCCATATGTTTTGTGCTACTCAGATTTCTGAGGCGGGAGATTATAGAATCACAGAATCCCAGGGCTGGAAGGGACCTTGGAGGTCATCTAGTCCAATCCCCCGGTCCTCATACCATCTCAGCTAAATGGTTGTCCAATCTTTTCTTGAAAACCTCCCACGATGGAGCACCTGGAAGGCAAGCAGTCCCACAGATTGATCATTCAATAACTTTTTATACTACAATTTAGTATATTCTTGATGATCTTGATGCTTTCCCCCCCTGTTTGTTTATAGGTATGGCTTCCAGGTCTCCATCAATACTGTGGAGAGAATGGTTCCTTCTCATACAGGTAGTCCTCAACTTACGACCTCAATTGAGCCCAACTAAGTGAGAAATGTATTCAGTGAGTTTTGCCCCATTTTACGACTTTCCTTTGCCTGCGTTGTTAAGCGAACCACTGCCATTGTTAAGTGAATCTGATTTTCCCCGTGTCAGAAGGTCTCAAAAGGGGATCGTGTGACCCCCGGGACACTGCAACCGTCGTAAATGCGAGTCCGTTGTCAAGTTGTCAAATGCGAGTCCGTTGTCAAGAGCCTTGATAGTACAGTGGTTTAGTGCACCCTGTTATTAACACAGCTGCCTGCAATTTCTGCTGGTTCAAATCTCTCCAAGGCTCAAGGTTGACTCAGCCTTCCATCCTTTCTAAGGTAGGTGAAATGAGGACCCAGATTGTGGGGGCAATAAGCTGACTTTGTATAAATATACAAAAGGATGAAGGCTATTGCTTAATGCATTGTAAGCCGCCCTGAATCTCTGGAGAAGGGCGGCATATAAGTCAAATTAAAAAAAAAAAAAAAGTGAATCACGTGGCCACGGGGATGTTGCAACGGTTGTAAGTGTGAAAAACAGTCATCAGTCACTTTTTTCAGTGCCGTCGTAACTTGGAACGGTTACTAAATGAACTGTTGTAAGTGGAGGACTGACTGCCTGTATGAGGTTTTTGGGTTTTTTTTTTGTAAACATCTGATCTTAGTGTCTTGGGAGGCTTTGTATCCTCTCCTCCTTAAAAATGGCATGGATCTGAAGGCCCCACATTTAGCTGAATGTAGAAAGGTCTGTTTGAGTGGCATAAGGAATCTCCTAGGTTTTTTTTTCCCCTTGTCTGTTTGATCATGGACTTTATACCGCGGCAAAAAGCTGTAAAATCGTGAATCAGCTGGAAACCTGATTTTACTTGCACGCAAAGGCATGTTGAATTGGCGAGTCCAAATTTGGTTGAAGAACTCAAAAAGAGTAGATTTGTTCATGGAATTCTTTGGATGGTTTGCAATTTGTTCATTCTTTGTGGTAGGAAAAAGCAAAATGGTAGTACAGTGGTCTAAAGCACCCTGTTATTAAGAACAGCTGCCTGCAATTACTGCAGGTTCGAATCTCGCCAAGGCTCAAGGTTGACTCAGCCTTCCATCCTTTCTAAGGTAGGTAAATTGAGGACCCAGTTTGTGGGGGCAATAAGCTGACTTTGTATAAACATACAAAAAGTATGAAGGCTATTGCTTAGCGCATTGTAAGCCGCCCTGAGTCTCCGGAGAAGGGCGGCATATAAATCAAATTTAAAAAAAAACCAAAAAAAAAAAATCACTGGCCTCTTTTATTTTATTTTATTTTATTTAGAAAATCTATATTGCTGCCGACTCGCATACGGTGACTCAAGGCGGCTTACAAGGATATAAAAACAGCCCATAAAAGAAATTAAACTAATAACACCCCTCCCCTATTAATGAAGTAATAGTTCTCAACTTACAACCACAAATGAGCCTAAGTTGTATGTTAAATCTTTGAACCTAAGGCCAAGTTGTCAAGTGACTTTTTACCCCACAGAGTCCCTCTGTGAGGGAGACGGACGGTTTAAAAACCTGACAGATAGATAAATAGATTTTATAAAAGCGCTATTGTATTCTAGAAACCTTCAAACTCAGACAAACAGGGAGAACTGAGACTTTCTGTGGGCTTATTTTCAAAGTAATCATAACCTTAATCTGTGCAGCCGAGCAAAGGAAAGTGTGAATAACAGGTAAATTCAGCTTCTTAATGTTATTTACGGAGAAGGTTAGCTCCCAAGCAGTTCTATTTTGTTGCCGTTGGGATGCCTACAGGTCAGGGTGGATAAAAATCAATGATTTTTTTAAAAAAATCAAAAAAATCAGATTTCTTTGATTTAAATCGGATTTTTTTGATTTAAATCGGATTTTTTTATTTTTATCAAATTTATTTTAATAAAAAACTTTTGGGGTAAAAATCTATCGTAAGATAGTTTTCTATTTAAGATACATGAATAATTTAGTTCATTCAGCATGAAATGGAGCTTAGTTATGTAGCAGGAGGCTGTATATTCTGCAACACTGGGACTATCGGTGAGTCAACGGTGGGTCAAAGTAGCAGAGATGACAGTGGCTCTTTAAAAATTATGATTTAAATCGAGTTGATTTAAATCAAGCCTTTTTACTAGGGATTTAAATCATGATTTAAATTGTGATTTAAATCAACTCGATTTAAATCAAATCCACCCTGCTACAGGTAGTCCTCGACTTACGACCACAATCGAGCCCTACATTCCTGTCGCTAAGCCAAACAGTTGTTAAGTGAACTTCGCCCCCTTTTTGCAACCTGTCTTGCCACAGTTGTGAAATGAAACGCTGCAGTAGATATAAGCTAGTAACCCTGTTAAGCGACTCCAGCTTCCCTGTTGAGTTTGCTTGTCAAAAGGTCACAAAAGGGGATTGATCACATGACCTTGGAGCCCAGCAACCGTCATAAGTACATGCCAGTTGCCAAGCGTCTGAATTTTGAAATCGTGTGGCCATGGGAATGCTGCAATCAATGGTGGTGTGAAAAACAGTCGTAAATCACTTTTTTCAGTGCCGTAAAAACAGTCCCTAAACGAGCGGCCGTAAGTTGAAAACTACCTGTATTCAGTTTTCTAACTTGAACCCAATGCCCTTCCAGTGGAGTTTCCTCAAACAATCCAGCTTTACAAGGTGAACCAATTAGTTGCCCATAAACCAAGTTTATTTAAACTTAACCCTTAGAAGAAGTAGTTTTTATAACATCTGTTAAACGCCGTTCCTGCTTTACCAGTTTTTTCCGAAAAGTTTTTCCACTGCAGCCAAGATTGGCATGGCGATGCCAACTAAATTTAAGAGCCGAGGGAGGTTGCCGAATGGGCATGTATTTTCCCTGAAGATGGCTTCTTTTCATGAAATAACTATTATAGAATTTACTTCGTTTCTAACTCTGTTGTGTGCGTGCGTGTGCGTTTTTTTAAAAAAAGAACATCAAAAAGGCATACTTCAGTTAAAAGAACATTTGTGCCAAAAATGGGAGTTTGGGTGTCCAATAATATTGTGTTTCCTCGATAATAAGACCCTGTTTTATTTATTTATTTTTTTGCCACCAAAAAAAGGCACCAAAAGGTCTTATTTTTGGGGGGGATGGATGGGTGGAAATAGCAATAGCATTTAGACTTATATACCGCTTCACAGTGCTTTATAACCCACTCTAAGCGGTTTACAGAGTCAGCATATTTGCCCCCAACAATTTGGGGTCCTCATTTTACCAACCTCGGAAGGACGGAAGGCTGAGTCAACCTTGAGCCTGGTGAGATTTGAACTGCCAAATTACAGGTAGCCAGCAGTCAGCAGTAGTAGGCTGCAGTACAGCACTCTAACCACTGCACCACCGTGGCTCATAACACTGACACACCTCGCTTGTGTGTGTTGCCTGCAGCTTCCTTTTCACTGTCGGAGGCCTTCAGGAACTACTTCTGCAGCTGGCAAGATTTTCCTGGAGGCCTCGGCAGCCGATAACAGAGCTCTGGATCGATCCGGAGCTCTGTTATCGGCTACAGAAGCCTTCCGGAAAGCCTTGTCGGCTGCAGAAGAAATGGGCTGGCAAGGGAGGTGTCAGGGTGTGCGAGGCCTGGCTGCAACTATCCGAAGGTAAGTAGTAGGGCAGCTCTCCCCACCCCCCATCCTCACCCTAGCTTAATTTTTACCCGTGCACCCTGGAGTAGGCAGGGTCTTAATTAGGGCTTATTCTCCAGCAGCGTGCCGAGAAAGGACATTCAGGTAAGACAACGTCCGTTTTCAGGGTAGGGCTTATATTGGACACAGGTTAAAAAAAAATCAAGCTAGGACTTACTTTTGGAGTAGGTTGTATTTTCGGGAAAATACGGTAGGATAAGTGCAAAAAATGAAATTGTAGTAAAACAGAGATCCCAGGAACTTTCCCGGCTTTGTGGACTGGCGGGTGCGAGGGAAACGGTTACGCGCGAGCGGCGGGCGAGCACGTGGCAGCTCCATTTGCGCAAGGGACCTGGCCCACACTGTGCTCGCTGCTCACACAAATGGGGGCTCGCTCGCACACGCGGAGCTGTGTGCACAAGTGGAGTTGCGTGCACGAATTCCTCAAATCCAATTTAAGTGTATCTCAACCATGGCGACTTTAAGATGGGCGGACTGCAACTCCCAGAATTCCCCAGCCAGCCATGGTTGACTGGGGAATTCTGGGAGTTGAAGTCCGCCCATCTTAAAAGCCACCAAGATTGAGAAATACTGTTTTAAAGATTTGAAATTAAGAGATGCAGAGAGTCTTTTTTTTTTTTGCGATCACTTACGATATTTTTGTTGGAAACCGGTGCTTCTTTTTTCTATCAAAAACAACTTATAGCAAATGGTGGGTTTGCTTAATGGCCATGCCATTCCCTTTATAATTGCCCTGTTGGCTTAACAACCACTTCAAAAAGTTGAAAAAAATCAGTCATGGCCACGTGGCGAATTATTTCCCAATCCCTGACCGTAATAGCGGGCACAATTACTGTCATAAGGACAGACAAGGACTCCGTGTACAGCAATACGGGTAGTCCTCGATTTACGATCACAATTGAGCCCCAATATTTATGTTGCTAAGTGAGACATTTGTTAAGTGAGGTTTGCCTCCTTTTAGGACTTTCCTTGCCGCATTTGTGAAGTGAGTCACTGCAGTTGCAACTGTGCACTTTCTGGTTTTTGTTTGAAGACGTTTCGCTTCTCATCCAAGAAGCTTCTTCAGCTCTGAAAGGATGGTGGAGGATGGAAGGATTGATACTCCTTGCAGACAGTTGGTCCTTTGCATCCTTTTGGAGAGTCATTGAGGCCACTTGGAGGTTTAAGGACTACCTGTATACTGATTTTGGCCTTGGCCTCGCTAGTTGCGCCTCTGAATTATTTCTCTCCGCTGATCATAAAGTATGATGAGGGTGAGTGTGATATTTCCCCCTGGGATGAGTCAAGATGTTTTGCATCTTTGCAAGAGACGCTTCGAGAGATGACACAGCACACTCCTTGCACCCCCCCTTATTAATGGTGCAAATTCAGGAAAACTTGCTCACAGAGGTAGAATATTTGGGAGGAGAGTTTCTAAATATCTTGTGGGGTGTTTTTTTTTTTTTTTGAACGTGGCTTTTATATTTAGTCGCTTTTCTCACGTCTTCCCTTCCAAAGGTGGGAGGTGATATCTTTTAAAACATAAGTGTCAGATAAATTGGGTACAGAAATATGGGTCTTCTTTTCGTGGAGACTTTTGCGTGGAAGGAGAAAAAGGAAGTTTTGTTTTCTACTGATCGCCCCTTTCCCTTTTTAGGAAAATCTAGGGGAGGCTTTCCGAGTCTTCAGCTTGCTCCTCCTTATGGGAGTGGTAGTCCCAACCATCTGAAGGTTTGCCGGCTGTGGAATTCTGGGAGTTGAAGTCCGCCAGGCTTAAAGTTGCCAAGGTTGGAGACTCCTGATATGAAGAATATAATTGGATTATTGATTATCATACTCTGATCTAAATTGAGGTATAGGTAGTCCTTGACTTACGACTACAATTGAGCCTCAAATTTATGTGGTTAATTAAGTGGGACAATAGAGCCCCAAACTTACGTTTGGTTGCAAACTTAGGTTAGGTCGCAAAAGGGGGTCATATTGAGCCCGGGACACTGCGACCATCATAAATATGAACCAATTACCAAGGGTCTGAAGTTTGATCATGTGACCACGGGAATGTTGCAATGTTCGTAAGTATGAAAAATGGCCTTAAGTCACATTTTTCAGTGCTGTTGTAACGGACACTAAACGAACCACTAAACGTAAGTCTATATTTGCAGAAATTAAAAGCTGAAAGCTGCATCTATTAGAAACGCAAGACGAAATCGACATGGCCTCCACGTTTCTGCCGTTGCAGCACAAAACGATCCAGAATCTCCGAAACTATGGAGCATGTGTTTGATTTCCATTCTTTGGTTCCCTCTTTTTTTCTTTTTTCTTTTTGCAGTCATGGCCTTTTTCTCTTTTCCTTGCAAATAATAGACCTCTGTGAAATGGGGAATATTCCACACACACTGCGGAATACTTTTAACATTTAAAAACAGCTCTGATGGAGGGCGTAACATATTTTGAGCTCTCTCAACTCAACACCAACACCTAGATTTGTAAAAAAAATCAAAAATTAAAAAAGGCTGAGAATCAGGGTGGATAAAAATCAATGATTTTTTAAAAAAATAATTAAAAAAATCAGATTTTTTTGATTTAAATCGGATTTTTTTGATTTTTATTGAATTTATTTTAATAAACTTTTTGAGGTAAAAATCTATCGTAATATAGTTTTCTATTTAAGATGCATAAATGATTTAGTTTATTCAGCATGAAATGGAGCTTAGTTATGTAGCAGGAGGCCATATATTCTGCAACACTGGGACTATCGGTGAGTCAACAGTGGGTCAAAGGAGTAGCAGAGATGACAGTTGCTCTTTAAAAATTATGATTTAAATCGAGTTGATTTAAATCAAGCCTTTTTACTAGTGATTTAAATCATGATTTAAATCAACTCGATTTAAATCAAATCCACCCTGTTGAGAATAACTCCGAATTACCCCCCCTTTTTTTTAAATAAAGGATAATATTTGTAGCTCAGGGTTGAAATGAGGGTGCTCTCTGAACTGGGTTATTTTCTTGTAGACATTTCATGACCCAGCTAGGCAACATGATCAGTGCTAGAAGGGTTTGCAAATGGGAGGAGGAGGGGGAGAGGTCCTTGGTGCTCTCTTAGCTTTGTCGTTTTCTTGCTTTCTTGCAGATATTTCATGACCCAGTCAGGTAGCATCATCAGTGGATTGCAACAGGGTGGATTTGATTTCAATCAAGTCGATTTAAATCGTGATTTCTAATCATTAGTAAAAAGCCTTGATTTAAATCGGCTTGATTTAAATCATCATTTTTAAAGAGCAACTGTCATCTCTGTCCCACAGCAGCTCCTCCTCTGACCCGCCGTTGACTCACCGACAGTCCCAGCTACTTTAATGGGATGCGCTGGTGATGCAGCAGGTACATAACAAGGTGAGGGACATGGCGGGCAGCAGGTGAGTGGATTACCCGCTAACAGGCGCTGCCATGATGGATCTGACATGACAGGTGCTCTTTAATATATTTATAAGCTGCTTAGAAGGTTTCACTTTCATTTTTACCGCTTGCCCTTCTTCCTTCACACTTAGAGCCTGGTGGTACAGATGCTTTTCTCTTCAAACAATCATACAGTTTATAGTGTAGATAGATTTGTGAAAACAAGGGGATAAAGGAATATTCCTGAACTTTTGCGATTGCGTTTTGCGATTGATCTCATGGTTTACTATGAAATTGTGTGAATGCATCAATGCAGTGCAGGTTATCACAGCTTGCAGAGCTTGGATTCATTGAATGAGTTTACCAAAAAAGGTAAATATTGCAGAATATACAGCCTCATGCTGCATAACTAGGCTCCATGCTGAATAAAATAAATATATATTGAATTTATATTGCCCCCTATTTGCCCATGGCGACTCAAGGCGGCTTACAGAATATAAAACCTCATTTAAAACAATAAAACTAATAAAAAGAATCAAATAAATTAATATACTAATACTGTACTGTACTGTACTGTACTAATACTATACTATAATATACTATACTAATACTATAATATACAATACTAATACTAATACTAATACTATACAAATACCTATACTATACTATACTAATACTAATACTATTATACTGCCATACTCTCCAGCCTCAGTAACAGCCGATCACACGAGCCATTGAATGGGCTCCATCCCGCTCTGGGTTCCCCAGGCCGCTGGCAGAACCAGATCTTCAGCGCCTTCCGGAAGAAGTGCTGAAGAAGAAAAGTGGAGGGGCATTCTAATCTCTGGGGGGCGGGATGATGTTCCAGAGAGAGGGAGCCACCACGGAGAAGGCCCTTCTTCTGAGTCCCACCAGGTGTATCTCCCTCGGGGATAAATAGATTTTTTTCCCCTCCAAAAGCATTTTATGAAAATAAATTTGATGAACATCAAAAAAATCCGATTTAAATAAAAGAAATTCAATTTTTTGAAAAAAAGAAATCGATTTTAATCCACTTTGGCTTGCAGAGAGAGGAGGAGGAGAAAGACGATAAAGTTGTTGTTGTTGTTATTATTATTATTACTGTGGGGTCCTTGGTGCTCTCTGAGTTTGGTTGTTTTCTTGCAGACCTTTAATGACCCAACTAGGGAATATCATCAGTGTCTGCTTTTGAACGAATGCCGTTCAAGAACGAAAATGGAACAGAAAGCATAGGGTTTATGCGTTTTGTGAGCAGAAGCATTTTACACACACACACACACACACACACACACACACACACACACACACACAGAGCATCCCCCCCCCCCACCCTCCCAGCAGTGCACTTGCAGCTCTCTGGTCTAAGGACTTGCAATCTGACTGCTGGAACCTGCGTGAAAAGCTAAAGCAACGGTGTCAAATTCAAGGTGAGGTGGCGCAGTGGTTAGAGTGCAGTACTGCAGCTACTTCAGCTGACTGCTAGTTCAGCAGATCAGCGGATCAAATCTCACCGGCTCAAGGTTGACTCAGCCTTCCATCCTTCCGAGGTGGGTAAAATGAGGACCCAGATAGTTGGGGGGCAATATGCTATTTAGTATACTGTCTTTGGTGTAAGCCGCTCAGAGTCCTCGGAGAGTGGGCGGCATAGAAATATAAATAATAAAAATAAGGCAGGGTGCTTTGATCTGACCCGTGGAGGGGGGCCCCTCGCTGGAAACAGTGAAGGACCGGCCTGCGGTGCTTCTGCCAGTGAAAACAAAGCTCGGGAGGGCCGCGTGCAGCCCCTCCAAGCTCGCATTTTCACTGGCAGAGGGTTGCAGGAGGCTGTCACAGCCGAAAACGGAGTCCGGGAGTCCGTTTTCGCTGGCAGAGCGCTTGGTCCACCACGGGTGCCCCCCTCCCCCAACACGGGTGATGTTGAGCTGGCCACAGCCCCCCCCCCCCCCCCCCCCCCCCCCAAGTCAACACAAACCTTGATGCGGCCCTCAATGAAATGGGAGTTTGACACCCCTGAGCTAACTCCTCCTCCTCCTCCGTCGGTCCCGGTTTCAACAATCCTAACTGCCCCAAAGGCGCTGGAGATGGGAAGTGCAGAATCGTTTTTTTGGCGGGTAGGCCGAATAATGAATGATGGAGCCAGCAGAAATCGGAAGTACCGGGCTACCCATGGAACGCCTTCGGTTTCAAGCCGGAGAACAGGAAATGGGAGTCAAATGGGAACAAAAGAGCAGGGCTGGGCAGTCTCCAATTGCTTAACAAATCTTAAAACAAAAACAACAATGACAAAAAAACCCAACAACATCCAGAGCCATCCAACCAAAAGAGAGAGAGAGAGAGATTCCTGGGGGATTGGCATGGGATCCAGAAACAGGAAGCCTTCTCACATCATCAGGTTTCTCCCCAACCCCCCCTTGCCCCCCCCAAAGAATCAGTCAGTCTGTCTAATTTTAAAGAGATACCATCTTCTTCTTCCCTCTATTTTTTAAGATACCATCTGTGCAGTTTTTAAAAGATATCCCCTTCTCTCTCTCTCCCTCTCTCTTGATATATCTATCAATCACTCTCTCCATCCATTATCCATCTATTTCCTTCCTTCCTTCCCCTCCCCTCCTCCTTCCCCTTCAGCTGCTTATCTTCCTCCTCCTCCGTCCCTCCCTCCTCCTCTCTTCCTTCCTTACCCCTCCATCTATTTCCTTCCTTCCCCTCTCCTCTTCCTTCCTTACGCTTATCCCTTCCTTCCTTCCTCCTCACCTCCTCTTCCTTCCTTACCCTTTCTTCCTCCTCCCTTCCCCTTCCTACCTTCCCCTCCCCTGTTGTCTTCCTTCCTTACCCTTCCCTTCCCCTTCCTTCCCCTCCCCTCCTGTCTTCCTTCCTTACTCTTATCCCTTCCTTTCTTCCTCCCCTCCTCTCTTCCTTCCTTACCCCTTCCTTTCTTCCTCCCCTCCCCTCCCCTCCCCTCTCCTCTCTTCCTTCCTTACCCTTTACCTACCTTCCTTCCTCTGCTCTCTTCTTTCCTTACCCCTCCCTTCCCCTTCCTTCCCCTTCGCTCCTGTCTTCCTTCCTTACCCTTATCTCTTCCTTTCTTCCTCCCCACCTCTCTTCCTTCCTTACCCCTTCCTTCCTCCCCTCCCCTCCTCTCTTCCTTCCTTACCCCTTCCTTCCTCCCCTCCCCTCCTCTCTTCCTTCCTTACCCTTTACCTACCTTCCTTCCTTCCTCTGTTCTCTTCTTTCCTTACCCCGCCCTTCACCTTCCTTCCTAACTTCCGCCTCCCCCTCCCCTTCTTCCTGTTATTTCTTTCTTTCTTTCTTTCTTCCTGTTATTTCTTTCTTTCCTTCCTTCCTTCCTTCCTTCCTTCTTTTCTTCCTTTCTTTCTCTTTTCTTCCTTCCTTCCTTCCTTTCTCTTTCCTTCCTTCCTTCCTTCCTTTCTTCCTTCCTTCCTTCCTTCCTTTCTCTTTCTTTCCTTCCTTCCTTTCTTTCTTCCTTTCTCTTTCTTTCCTTCCTTCCTTCCTTTCTCTTTCCTTCCTTCCTTCCTTCCTTCCTTCCTTCCTTCCTTCCTTCCTTCCTTCCTTCCTTTCTCTTTCTTTCTTTCTTTCTTTCTTTCTTTCTTTCTTTCTTTCTTTCTTTCTTTCTTTCTTTCTTTCTTTCTTTCTTTCTTTCTTTCTTTCTTTCTTTTGTCTCATCTATATGTCTTATTGCTATAAGTGACATTCTGGTACATTTTGGTTCCTCTTTGGACTCTTTGGTTTTCTGTCGTATAACATAGTTATTTATTTCATTTTAGTTATTTATTAAATGTATTTGCCACCCATGTCGCCATGGATTACAGGGATGCCCTTCATGTACAGGTAGTCCTCGACTTAACAACACTTCATTTAGTGACCGTTCAAAGTTACAACGGCACTGGAGAAAATGATAGGACCGTTTTTCATGGTTACGACCTTTGTGGCATCCCCAGGGTCACGTGATCAAAACTCCAATGTTTGGCAACTGATTCACACTTATAACCGTTGCTATATCCCAGGGTCCCATTTGGAGACCTTCTGACCAGCAAAGTCAGTGAGGAAGCCAGATTCACTTAACCGGGTTACTCACTTATCAACGGCAATGATTCACTTAGCGACTGAGGCAACCAAGGATGGAAGGCTGAGTCAACCTTGAGCCTGGTGAGATTTGAACTTGCAGTAATTGCAGGCAGCTGGTGCTACTTAACAGCACTTTAGTCTGCTGCACCACCAAGGCTCTTTTTTTCTTTTCTTGTGCTGATCAAGCTATGCTGAAAACGAAAATGAAAGTAAAGCAGGCTGTTTGCTGCAAAGGGGCAAAATTTTGCTCAGAGGCAGAGGGAGATTTCTTTTTCTTCTTTTCCTCACCAAAGAAGGTAGGTGCGTCTTATACTCCGAAAAATACGGTAGTTGTGTTTTTTAATGCATGAAATATTGGTAGTCCTCGAGTTACGACCGTAATGGAACCTGCCATTACGATCGTAGGTCATGAAGGGTGCAAATCAGGTCATCCACATGACTGACCTGATTTTACAACCTTTTTTTTTTTGTGGCGGTCATGAAGTGAAACTGCAGTCATTAAGTGAACCAACTGTTTGCTACAGGCCAGGTTTGCCGAAAACCGGAAGGAAAGGCTGTTTTTTCAGCAAAACATCATAAAATACCTAAAATGTCGTCATGGGATGGCACCTGATGGCTGCAGGTCTGGCTTGATTATCAAACACCCCCCCTTCCCAGAAGCGTGGTCACGTGACCCCGAGAGGGGTGGACATTGCAACTTCTTAGGTCAGGGACATCCGTCGTAACTTTGGCCGTTATGCGAGTGCTTGTAAGCCGTGGACTATCTGCATTATGCAAACTGGCATGGCTGGTCTAGTGAAGAGAAGGACCAGGGGAGACATGATAGCATCTTCCAATATTTGAGGGGCTGCCCCAGAGAGGAGAAAGGGGGTCAAGCTATTTTTACCAAAGCACCTGAAGGCCAGACAAGGAATAATGGATGGAAACTGACCAGGGAGAGATTCAACCTGGAAATGAGGAGGAATTTTCTGACAGTAAGAGCAATCAACCAAAGGAACAGAAGTTGCCTTCAGAAGTTCTGAGAACTTCATCACTGGAAGCTTTCAAGAAGTGACTTGACTGCCAACTGGCAGAAATGGTGTAGGGTCTCCTGCTTGGCTGGGGGGTTGAACTAGATGACCTACAAGGTCCCTTCCAACTCTCTTAATCTGACTCTTATCTAAGATAATCAAAGTAGGCCTGGAGGCTAAAACATACGATGAACGGTTGCAGGAACTGGGCATGGCTGGTCTAGTGAAGAGAAGGACCAGGGGAGACAGGATAGCATCTTCCAAGATTTGAGGGGCTGCCCCAGAGAGGAGGAAGGGGGTCAAGCTATTCTCCAAAGCACCTGAAGGGCCAGACAAGGAATAACGGATGGAAACTGAACAAGGAGAGATTCAACCTGGAAATGAGGAGTTTTCTTTTTTTTTTTTTATTGAAAAGTTTTATAAAAGATACAAACATTTTCTCCCCCCTCCCACCCCCCCCCCCCCCCCCCCTCCCACCCCCCTTGCCCACCCACCCTCCCTTTCCCCCTCCCTCTTCCCCCCCACCCCCCTCCCTCACTTCCCAGAACAAGCACAGGGTATAGCATTCACAAACATAAAACTAAAATATGCTAACAATTTGTTGACTTCAAATTCTCCCTAAGTCTTTAACTCCTTATAACTCAAACCACCGTAAACCTAAACTAAAGATTAACAATATTTCATTCATAAGCTGTATGAAACTTCTTAGTCTGATACTTGTTTTGAATATAGTCAATCCATCTTCTCCATTCCGATATATATCTTTCGTTTGAATGATCTTTAAGATACGATGAGATTTTCGCCATCTCTGCCAAATGCGCGACTTTTAGTGTCTATTCCACAATAGTAGGTGGATCTTCTTTCTTCCAATACTATGCCACCAGTAACCTGGCTGCTGTTATTAAATTTAAGACCAACTTAGTCTCTATCACAGTACACTCCGTAACTATTCCCAACAAAAAAAAAACTGTGGTGCGAATTTGAAATGAGGAGTTTTCTGATAGAACAACCAAGCAATGGAACAGAAGTTGCATTCAGAAGTTGTGGGAGCTTCATCCCTGGAAGCTTTCAAGAAGAGACTGGATTGCCATCTGTCAGGGTCTTCCTGCTTGGGCAGGAGGTTGGACTAGATGACCTACAAGGGTCCCTTCCAACTCTGTTAATCTATAAACCTGTGCAGATCGTCGCGTTCTCGGAGTGGATCGTGCCACAAGCGAGAGCGATCCCTCCAGAGGACAGAAAGTGGGTCATTGGTTCTCAGAAAAATCTCTCGCCTTGCCCTCAAAGCACGCCAGTTCCGTGCGGCGTGCAAGGGAAAAAAAAACACAAAACAGAACATTTTGCACATCCTCGCTGAAGCTTCCCTACAGTTTACAACATCCCAGCCACCGAGTACGATGTGCTGCCAAAATTAACTTTGGTGGAGCTCTGGGTTATGGCGAAACGGGAACGGAGGTGTCCCACGCTGGTTAGAGGTAGGGATGGGTAAAATGCCCAGCTTTGGTGGGTGGGGGGATTGGGGTGGGATGGGGGGGGGGGAAGCAAGACCTTAAAGCGTTACTATCTGTCTCTTTGTCCCAGTGGGTGCACGAGTTCTTGCAGTTCCTGCATAGGGCAGAGAGTGTCAAACTTGGATGGCTGCCACGGCTGAGAGATGGAAGATATATAGATATAGATATAGATAGATATATACACTGCTCAAAAAAATAAAGGGAACACAAGCAAAAGACATCCGAGATCTGAATGAATGAAATAGCCTTATTAAATACTTTGTTCGTTACATACAGTAGTTTTGTGTTCCCTTTAGTTGTTTGAGCAGTGTATAAACTACTGTATGTAAAGAACAAAGTATTTAATAAGGCTATTTCATTCATTCAGATCTCGGATGTCTTCTGCTTGTGCTCCCTTTATTTTTTTGAGCAGGATAGATAGATAGATAGATAGATAGATAGATAGATAGATAGATAGATAGATAGATAGATAGACAGACAGACAGACAGACAGATAGATAGATAGATAGATAGATAGATAGATGATAGATAGATAGATAGATCGATCTGCAAATATCTTTATGTAACTCGGTGCTAATCTTTAGTCACTCAGAGACCAGTGTGTAGAATTACTGTGCAGAAATTACAGAAAACAGAAATAGTTAATGATAATAAAATGCAAAAGAAAGAAGATTGTGTACGTACACACACAGAGAGACATATCTATATACACATGCACACGTATATACATACATTATACATATGTATGTATATATGCGGTGGCTCAGTGGCTAAGATGCTGAGCTTGTCGATTGAAAGGTTGGCAGTTCATCGGTTCGAATCCCTAGTGCCGCATATAACGGGGTGAGCTCCCGTGACTTGTCCCAGCTTCTGCCAACCTAGCAGTTCGAAAGCACGTAAAAAAAACGCAAGTAGAAAAATAGGGACCACCTTTGGTGGGAAGGGAACAGCGCTCCGTGCGCCTTTGGCGTTGAGTCACACCGGCCACATGACCACGGAGACGTCTTCGGACAGCGCTGGCTCTTCGGCTTTGAAACGAAGATGAGCACCACCCCCTAGAGTCAGGAACGACTAGCACATATGTGCGAGGGGAACCTTTACATATATGTATATGTAATAACACACACACACATATATTTATATATTCTAAAATATTTAAAATGTAGGTAGTCCTTGACTCCCAACAGTTCGTTTAGTGATCATTCAAAGTTACAACAGCACTGATAAAAGTGGCCTAGGACCATTTTTCACACTTATGACCGTTGCTACATTCCCAGGGTCAAGTAATCAAAACTCAAAAGCTTGACTCATATTTATGACGGTTGCAGTATTTCTGAGCTCACCGGATCCCCTTTTGCGACCTTCTGACTAGCAAAGTCAATGGGGGGGGGGAAAGCCAGTTGTCCACTTAACAACTGGGTTACTAACTTAACAACTGTGGCGATTCGCTTAACGTCTGTGGCAAGGAAGGTCGTATCTATCATCTATCTATCTTGATAGGAACTGAGTATGTCTAGTCTTATGAAAAGGAGGACTAGGGGAGACATGATAGCAGTCTTTCAATATCTCAGGGGCTGCCCCAAAGAAGAGGGAGTCAAGCTATTCTCCAAAGCACCTGAGGGCAGGAGAAGAAGCAATGGATGGAAATTAATCAAGGAGACCTCCAAAGTTCCTTCCAACTCGGTTATTCTGTCCTCTCTCTCTCTCTCTCTTATCTATCAATCTATTTAATCTAGCTAATCTAGCTATTGAACTGTCGATGTATCTAATCCAGAGGTCTTCAAACTTGGCAGCTTTAAGACTTGTGGACTTCAACTCCCAGAATTCCCCAACCACGCTGGGGAATTCTGGGAGCTGAAGTCCTCAGGTCTTAACAGTTGCCAAGGTTGGGCACTGCTGCTCTAAGTGGCAGAAATGTTTCACTTCCTTCCTGCCAAAAAAGCCAACACAGTTCTAGGCGTGAAGTGTTAATACCACTTTATAAGGCCTTGGTAAGGCCACACTTGGAATCCTGCATGCAGTTTTGGTCGCCACGATGTAAAAAAGATGCGGAGACTCTAGAAAGAGTGCAGAGAAGAGCAACGAAGACAATTAAGGGCCTGGAGGCTAAAACATACGAAGAACATAGTCTGACTAGATGGCTCAGTGATTAAGACAGCTTGTCGATCAGAAAGGTTGGCAGTTCGGTGGTTCGAATCCCTAGTACAGGTGGTCTGCGTGGGCAGGGGGTTGGACTAGATGACCTCCAAGGTACCTTCCAACTCTGTTATTCTATTCCAGTGATGGCTAACCTTTTTGCCATCATGTGCCAGGAGCCGGGGGAGTCGCGTGCACGCGGGCCCACATCCATAATTCTATGCGCCCTGCCCCTGCGCATGCGAGCGTGACTCCCCCACTCTCCCATTACCCGCCTTGCTCCTGGCACGTGATGGCACGGTGGGCCCGTTTTTCTCTCTCCCCACGCTCCAGACCCTTTCTAGGAGCTTGGGGAGGGTGAAAACAGCCTTCCCTACCACCCCGGAGGCCCTCCAGAGGCCGGAAATGGCCCGTTTGCCAACTTCCGGTGGGACCAGATAGCCCGTTTTTCGCTCTCCTCAGCCTCCAGAGCCTTTCTAGGAACTTGGGGAGGGCGAAAATGGACTTCCCCACCCCCTGGAGGCCCTCCGGAGGCCAGAAACGGCCCATTTGCCGACTTCCGGTGGGACAGAGCTGAGCTCGCGTGCCCAACGATATGGTTACGCGTGCCACCTGTGGCACACGTGCCATAGGTTTGCCATCACGGTTCTATTCTATTCCTTCTGCAGAAGAAAACCCTCCCTTTTAATAACAAGCTTTAGCCTAGCTCCTTGATACAGTTTTAATCCAAATATGGAACTGTTTCGTTACCTAGCTTGGGAGCGTCGGTTCCTCTCTTTAGCATCCTTGCACTTTTTTTTTTTTTGTCTTCGCAGTGAAGAATAATACTCAGATCCCCATCGGAGGCAATCCTGGGTGTTGATCCAGAAGCCGGAAGAAGCGCAAAGGACAGATCCGTAGCCCAGCTCCACCTGCCAGCCTATCCAACATGTCGGGGCCTGTGCCAAGCAGGGCCAGAGTTTACACAGATGTAAATACACACAGACCACGGGAATACTGGGATTACGAGTCGCACGTGGTGGAGTGGGGGTAAGTGTCCCTGGCCTAGAAGTTGGCCTGTTTGGGTTTTTGGTGCCAAAGCTCTTGTAAGACTGCTAGGTTTTATTCCGTTCCATAATTCTATTCTGTTCTATGGAGATTCACAGTCCTCCAGGTCAGGGTTGTCCCAAAGGTATTTTTTTCAGGAGGCCACTGGACTTTCTTATTTTTTTCTTTTGAAGACGTTTCGCTTCTCATCCAAGAAGCTTCTTCAGCTCTGACCGAATGGTGGGGAAGGGAAGGATTGATACTCCTTGCAGACAGCTGGACATTTGCATCCTTTTAGACAGTCGTTGAGGCCACTTGGAGGTTTGTCTGTGTCCTCAGGCTCACCTGAGTAGTGCAAATGGGTGTGAACTTTCTTGGAACTGTTGAAAAGACTGTGTTGTAGTCTATTCTGTGTCTGTTTTGTTCTGTTCCTTATTCTGTTCTATTTTCTGCTCTATTCTATTTTCTGCTCCATTTTATAATCTCCTCCCCTCCTCTCCCCTCTCCTCCTCTTCCCTCCCCTCCCTTTTCTCTTTTCTCTTTTCTTCTCCCATTCTTCTTTTCTCTGTTCTGTTTTCTTCTTCCATTTTTCTCTTCCCTGTCCTCTCTTCCCTCTCTTCTTCTTCCCATACCATGTGAGCCACCACACTCCACCACCAGGTGGAGCCAGAACTCCTGGTGATTGGCCCAGAGTCACCTAACCGTCTTTCATGCCTAAGGCGGGACTAGAACTCACCCTCTCCTGGTGATTGGCCCATCTTTCATGCTTAAGGCGGGACTAGAATTCACAATCTTCTGGTGATTGGCCCAAAGTCACCCAGCTGGCTTTCATGCCTAAAACGGGACTAAAACTTTCCCTCTCCTGGTATTGGCCCAAAGTCACCCAGCCATCTTTCATGCTTAAAGCGGGATTAGAATTCACAATCTTCTGGTGATTGGGCCAAAGTCACACAGCTGCTGTCATTTCCCACAAACATTGAAAAGGATCCATCACATACTTAAAAGCTTTTATCCCTCTGTGGCTAAAACCGTGGATGTGGTGGAGAAGCTGGGATCTTTCAAAGCCAGGAAATAAGAAAATAAAATTGGTCAGAGAATGACTTGGTGGCTGCTGCAAAATGAAAAAGAAAGAAGGATTGATTCACTGCTTCTCTATTAAAAGGGAGCCCTGATTGGCACATTATGTGTGAGGTATATCTTCTCTTCCTAGCAGGACTTCGAAGCAGCCTATATAGCACTCTCACCTCTATTTTGTATCACCTCCCCGCTGCAGTGCGAAGGAAATTTAGGCAGAGAGATAGTGAGAGTCTGCAAGTCAGCTTCCTTGGCTGAAGGTGGCCTTGTTCCTGCACTCTTGGGTCTCAAGCCTGTCGTTTCTGAAGATTATTTAGAGAATTAGGGGACTAGAGGCTAAAACATAAGAGGAACAGTTGCAGGAACTGGATATTTCTAATATAATGAAGAGGAGGACTAGGGGAGACTTGATAGCAACCTTCCAATATTTGAGGGGCTGCCACAGAGAGGAGAGGGTCAACCTATTCTCAAAGCACATGACAGGACAAAAAGCAACAGATGGAAACTAATGAAGGAGAGAAGCAACCTTGAATTTAGGAGAAATTTCCTGACACTGACACTGAGAACTATTAACCAGTGGAACAGCTTGCCTCCAGAAGCTCCAACACTGGAGGTTTTTTATTTATTTATTTATTTATTGGTTCGATTTATATGCCGCCCTTCTCCGGAGACTCAGGGCGGCTTACAATGCGTTAAGCAATAGCCTTCATACTTTTGTATATACCTGCTTAGTAGGGCTTTCGCCCCCCCCAAGCGGTGTTCTTTTTTATACAAAGTCAGCTTATTGCCCCCATAATCCGGGTCCTCATTTTACCTACCTCGGAAGGATGGAAGGCTGAGTCAACCTTGAGCCTGGTGAGATTCGAACTTGCAGTAATTGCAGGCAGCTGGTGCTAGTTAACAGCACTTTAGTCTGCTGTGCCACCAAGGCTCTTCTTTTAAGAAGAGACTGGACAGTCACTTGTCTGGGATGGTATATAGGTCTCCTGCTTGAGCAGGGTGTTGGACTAGGGTTTCATCTCTTGTTATAGGTAGTCCTCAACTTACAACAGTTCAGTCAGTGACCTAAGTTACAACAGCACTGGAAAAAGTGACTTATGACCATTTTTCTGTGACTCTCTGTGAATTACTCTCTGAATATTGGAGAAATTCACCAGTATTGGTCTAGATTGAGCAGTGGTCCATGGCACATGTTACTGGTCTAAATTTTGACAGCGAGAAGTATATATAAGAAGATCTAGTGGTTAAGGGACCAGGTTAAAAATTGGACTGTGAGTTCTAATCCCATTTTAGACATAAAAACTGGCTGGGTGATTTTACATCAATCACCAGAAGACCCTGAATTCTAGTCTTGTCTTAAGGAAAAAAGTCAGCTGGGTGATTTTGGGCCCATCGCCAGGAGATGATGAGTTCTAGTCCTGTTTTAGGGGGGAAAGTCTATCTGATGATTCTGAGCCAATCACCAGGAGACAGTGAGTTCTAGTTCTGCCTTCATCAGGAAAGGTGGCTGAGTGACTTTGGGCCAATCACCAGGAAATGATGAGTTCTAATCCTGCCTTAGGCACACACACAAAAAAAGACTCAGGCCAATCACCAGGAGAATTGAAGAAGCTTCTTAGATGAGAAACGAAACATCTTAAAGAAAGATTAAAGTCCAGTTTAAGAAAGTCCAGTTATCTTTAAAAGTTGGGGCAAGATATGTTAGTCAGAAAAGGAATGCTACCAGACTCCTGATTTTTCCCTCCTACAGACTAACAGTTCTCCTCCTACAGTGAGTTGATTTCTTTGAACACAAGAATGCTTTCGGGTGATGAATAATTTAATTCTCTTCCCTTGCATAATGCTCTCTCTCTCTCTCTCTCTCTCTCTCTTTTTGGTCTTACAGAAATCAAGACGACTATCAGCTAGTTCGGAAGTTAGGCCGGGGCAAATACAGCGAAGTCTTTGAAGCCATCAACATCACAAATAATGAAAAAGTAGTCGTTAAAATTCTGAAGGTGAGGCTGCTGTGCAGAGGGGAAAGATTTTACAAAATGCCCCTTTAGCTAATTTCGGACAAAATTTTTACGCCTCGTCATTAAAGAGTCACACAGGAGACCATATGCAAGTTGACAGCTTAGTTAATTGCTCTGTCCCTGTGGCATTCCTGGGATAAATGTCTACAAAAGAGTAAGAAAACTCTTACTCTTTTGTAGAGTTAAAAAGTTTTTAGCAATAGAAGAGAAGATTTGTAGCTCAGGGTTGAACTGCGGAGTCTTTGGTGCTCTCTGAGCTTGGTGGTTTTCTTGCGGACGTTTCATGATCAAACTAGGTAATATTATCAGTGCTACAAGGGAGTGGGTTTTGCAGAGGAGGAGGAGGAGGATTGTGGGGTCCTTGGTGCTCTCTGAGTTTGGTTCTTTTTTTTTTGCAGACGTTTCATAACCTAACTAGTTAACATCATCAGTGATCGAAGGGAGTTGGGTTTGGGAGGAGGAGGACTGGGATTCTTGGTGTTCTCTGCACTTGATTTCTTGCAGACCTTTTATTACCAAACTAGGTAGCATCATCAGTAGTGGTGTGTGCAAGAAAACCACCCGGCTCAGAAACCACCAAGGACACTATAAAAAAAAGGGATTTATTTACTTATTATGCTTGTAAGATGATTCTGGGTGGCTGTTTTACGGTCTGGGCAGCTCTGTTAATTGTGCCAGTATGCTAAGAATGGGACTTTTAAAGACAAAAATGTTATGGTGGTTAACAGCAGTGAAATAGAGATATGCATGCTATCTTAGCATGATCTTCCATGAGATCTTATACCATCCTGGTTAAATGGTTGCCCAGTCTCTTGTTGAAAACTTCCAGTGTTGGAGCATTCACAACTTCTGGAGGCAAGTTGTTCCACTGGTTAATTGTCCTCCATGTCTGGAAGTTTCTCCTTAAATCCAGGTTGCTTCTCTCCTTGATTAGTTTCCACCCATTGCTTCTTGTCCTGCCCTCAGGTGCTTTGGAGAAAGCTTGACTCCCTCTTCTTTGGGGCAACCCCTTAGACATTGGAACACTACTATCATGTCTCCCCTGGTCCTTCTTTTCTTTAAACTAGACATACCCAATTCTTGAAACCGTTCTTCATATCAATCAATCAATCAGAATAGACCTGGAAAGGACCTTGGAGGTTTTCTAGTCCAACCCCTGCTCAAACAGGAGATCCAATGCCATTTGAGACAACTGGTGTTCCAGTCTCTTCTTGAAAACCTCCAGTGATGGAGCACCCACAACTTCTGGTGGCAAGCAGTTCCACTGGTTAATTGTTCTAACCGTCAGAAAATTTCTCCTTAGTTCCAAGTTGCTTCTCTCCTTGATGAGTTTCCACCCGTTGCTTCTTGTCCTGCCCTCAGGTGCTTTGGAGAATAGCTGGACTCCCTCTTCTTTGGGGCAGCCCCTGAGATATTGGAAGACTGCTATCATATCTCCCCTGGTCCTTCTTTTCATTAAACTAGACATACCCAGTTCCTGCAACCGTTCTTCATATGTTTCAGCCTCCAGTCTCCTAATCATCTTTGTTGCTCTTGTCTGCACCCTGGAATGTCTTTTTTTTTTTTGGTATCGTGGTGACCAAACCTGGATGTAATATTTCCAAGTGTGGATTTATCAGTGCAGTATTAAGTGTTTTATTTTTTGCCTACGCTCAGGGGAGAGGACATAACAGAGGATCTGGCCTACTTTTCCTTCCACATTTAAGAGCTGCCTGGAAGAAGGTTTTACAGTTGCCTTTTTGATTAGCTGAAAACTTCCTGTTCTTGTGACGTGAATCCATATTCTAGAAGGACTCCAGAAAGAAAAGTGCAGAGAAGAGCAGCAAAGAGGATTAGGGGGCTGGAGGCTAAAATATATGAAGAACGGTTGCAGGAATTGGGTACGTCTAATCTAATTGAAGAGAAGGACCAGGGGAGACATGATAGCAGTCTTCCAATATTTGAGGGGCTGCCCCAAAGAAGAGGGAGTCAAGCTGTTCTCCAAAGCCCCTGAGGGTAGGACAAGAAGCAACGGATGGAAACTTATCAAGGAGAGAAGCAACTTAGAACTAAGGAAGCATTTCCTGAAAGTGAGAACAATTAATCCAATGGAACTGTTTGCCACCAGAAGTTGTGGGTACTCCATCACTGGAAGTTTTTAAGAAGAGATTGGACAGCCATTTGTCTGAAATGGTATAGGGCCGTGATGACGAACCTATGGCACGCGAGCCAGAGGTGGCATGCAGACTCCTCTCTTGGGCACACGGACTGTTGCCAGCTGCTCTTTCGGTTTCTGTGGCAGGCATGCGTGCCGGCCAGTTGGTCTTCGCGTGTGCCAAAGTGCCAGAAATCCGAAGATCAGCTGGCCAACCAGCTGGTCTTTGGATTTACGGCGTTCCGGCGCATGTACGCACACACGTTCCGGTTTGGGCACTCGGTGCCGAACAGGTTCACCATCACTGGTATAGGGTCTCCTGGGGGTTGGACTAGAAGACCTCCAAGGTCCCCTCCAATTCTGTTATTTTGGTCTGTTATATAACTTACATATTTGCATATGTAATATGCATATCCAGGAGCCTGGATAGCTCAACAGACTAAAAGCTGTCTGCAATTACTGTAAGTTCGAATCTCACCAGGCTCAAGGTTGACTCAGCCTTCCATCCTTTCTAAGGTAGGTAAATTGAGGACCCAGTTTGTGGGGGCAATAAGCTGACTTTGTATAAATATACAAAAGAATGAAGGCTATTGCTTAGCGCATTGTAAGCCGCCCTGAGTCTCCGGAGAAGGGCGGCATATAAATCTAATATGCAAGTTTTTTTTTTTTTTTAAAGAGTTACGGTGGCCCATCTTGTTCTTACTGGGAAGGAAGTCTAGGGAGCAGTTCCCCAAATCGCATTTGCGCAGAAGTAAACAGATCTTTTTGAGTTCTTTGGAGGAAAAGACACTTGTTTTGCACTTCTTTTGCCTTCGTTAATTAGGGATTATGGGATAATTAACTCCTCAGGGCCCAGTTCCAAAGAGCTCAGTGAGGGTTCCAGGGCCAGTGGGGTTTTTTTTCCCCCCTTGTTTTTCTCTCAAAATAACAAAGACTTCCAGAATCTTGCAAACCTGTTTTTGAATTCCCACTCATTTCACGATTTTGTTGCCATGGGAAGTACTGTTTTTGAGTGAGGAAGACTCAACAGTCCCCCAAAGTCAACTTCCTGAATTGTTTTACTGCTAATTCTTGGTTATTAGTTTCAAAATTAATTGACGGCGAGCATTGGAATTCTCCTTTGTGTATTGTACTTTTTGGAGTATAAGATGCACTTTTTCCCCCCCTTAAAAGATGGTGGAAATGTTGGTGCGTCTTATACACTGAATACTGCCATTTTTGGCTTCTTGAAACCCCGCCCTGCGTGTCCCATTTTTGCTAAAAACAGGCCCGTTTTTGGCCTCCCAAACTCCCCACCGTCGCGTTTTTGCCCTCCCCGGCCCCCGGGAGCACTCTGCAGGCCTCCCAAACCCTCCGCGCGTCCCATTTTTGCGAAAAACGGGCTCGTTTTTCACAAAAATGGGACGCACAGAGTGCTTGGGAGGCCTGCAAAGTGCTCCTGGGGGCCGGGAAGGGCAAAAACCAGACGCACGGAGGGCAAAACCTATTTTTTTCTTGTTTTCCTCTTCGAAATCTTGCTGAGTCTTATACTCCGGTGCGTCTTATAGTCCGAAAAATACAGTATGTTTGCTAGATGGTCATGTGGGATCCTGGGTGCTCTCTAAGCTTGGTTGTTGGGTTTTTTTTGCAGACGTTTCGTGACCCACCTGAATAATATCAGGGCTAGAAGTGTGTGGGGTTTGCAGAGAGGAAGAGGAGGAGGAGGGAGAGGGAGGAGGATTGTAGGGTCCTTAGTGCTCACTCAGCTTGATTGTTTTCTTGCAAACATTTCATGACCCAGTTATGTAATATCATCAGTGCTAGAAAAAATAGGGGGTTTGCAGAGGGAGGAGGAGGAAGAGAGGGTCCTTGGTGCTCTCTGAGGTCCATTGTCTTCTTGCAGACATTTCATTGCCAAACTAGGTAACATCATCAGTGCTTGAAGGCAGTGAGGTTTTCAGGGAGAAGGAGGACTGGGTTCCTTGGTGCTCTCTGAGCTTGGTTGATTTCTTACAGACGTTTCATGATCCAACTAGGGAATACCTTCAGGGCTAGAAGGGAGTGGGGTTTGCTCTCTGTTTATACACAGTGGTTGCCCCTGTCAGTGTTGGTAGGGATGTTTTTGGTGGTTCTTTGATTGGGCTGTTTGTTGTTTGCTGTTGTTGGTCTGAGCTGGTAGTTCCTTGGTTGTCCTGGCAAAATGGAAAGAGGAAGGGACTTGCATGTAAACAGAGAGCAAAACTCCACTCCCATTGCGCCGATGATGTTCCCTAGTTGGGTCATAAAACGTCTGCAAGAAAACAACCAAGCTCAGAAAGCACCAAGGAGCCTGCAGTCCTTGTTCTCTTCCTCTCCGCAAGCCCTACTCTATTCTAGCACTGATGATGTTCCCTAGTTGGGTCATGAAACGCCTGCAGGAAAACAATTAAGCTCAAAGAGCAACAAGGACCCCACATTTCTCCTCCTCCTCCTCCTCCTCCTCTTCCTCCTCCTCCTCCTCCTCCTCCTCCTCCCCACAAACCCCACTTCCTTGATGTTTCCTAGTTGAGTCATGAGATGCCTGTAAGAAAAGAACTCTGTTCGAGAGTACCAAGGACCCCCAGTTTAATCCTCAAATAGAAATAGTCTCTTCTATTAATGCTTTAGCATCTACAGTCTCCTGTTCATCTCTCCTTTGAATTTATATACACTTTCTTTTTCAAATGACACACTATTTGCTTCCACAAACTCCCACAATTCAGTCACCACTTTTCTGCTGCAAAATTAAATGCAACCTCTTTTTTGGGGGGGGGGGGGGGTTACCCAAATATATTCAATAAGCAGAACCAGTAAGAAATGCTGGTTGCAGCTATAGTGGTCTCCCCCCGGTCTCTTGGAGCTTTGCCTATCCCAGCTAACTGATTGTTTTCCTTTGGCCAGCCGGTGAAAAAGAAGAAAATTAAACGAGAAATCAAAATCCTGGAGAACCTGCGAGGTGGCCCCAACATCATCACCCTTGCCGACATAGTGAAAGATCCAGTGGTGAGTAATTTTGATGGGTGGCAAGCAGATGGGCTAAGGGAATACTCAGGGGTCCAAAGGGGTTGGCTTTTTTTTTGAATTTTTTTTTATTTAAAACAAAAACAAAACATAAAACCACCATCATTCTAATACAATCACAGAAAGTGTTGTCGATCGGTTAAAATTCTTTTGTGCACAATCCCATATCCAAAATTACCAATTATTTAATTTCTCTTATTTAACAGTATACTCATTTAGCCATTATTTAACAGAGGCTTACCTCCCATAAGAAGAGCATTTCATATATTTTATCGTTACATTAATTTCATATTTCATACTTCATCTCCATGCTTTATTATCTAGCCATTGGTAAAACAAATCCCATATAAATAGTATTGTTTATCTTCCTGTTCTCTAAATTCAAATGTCAGTTTACTCATTTCTGCACAGTCTATAATTTTCTTAATAATTTCATCATCAGTAGGTATCTTCTCGCCTTTCCAGTTTTTAGCAAACACAATTCTAGCTGCTGTTAGAACATTCACAATTAAATACCTCAGTTCTTTATTATACATTTCTGGTAAAATCCCTAATAAAAATACCTCTGGTTTAAAGTCAATGTGTTTTTTTGTCATTTTTTTCTTGCCTTCTTTCCCTGCCAAATATATTTTAACACCATTTTGTTCAATTCTTCGAAGAAGTCTTTCCCCAATCTAGTTGGAATTGTCTGAAACAAATATAAAATTCTAGGCAAAATATTCATCTTAATAGTTGATATCCTTCCAATCAAAGAAAGCTGTAGATTTTCTCATTTCGCCAAATCTGTCCCTATCTGTTGTTTAAGTTTATTATAATTATTTTCTTTAAGCGTGCTACATCTTGCTGTTAAATATATCCCCAAATATTTAACTTTATTTATGACCTGCATTTTTGATATATCTGCCAATTCTTCTTTTTGCTTTACCAACATATTTTTGGTCAAAATCTTTGTTTTATCTTTGTTAATTTTCAAACCAGCTACTTTCCCAAACTCTCCAATTTTGTCTATCAGTGTAGTTATTGATGTTAATGGATCTTCAAGGATAAAGACCAGGTCATCTGCGAATGCTTGCAATTTGTGTTCTTCTTTTCGAATGTTCATTCCTTTTATGTCTTTTTCTTCTCTTATACTTCTATTTAGCACCTCTTAAGGTTAATATAAACAACAGAGGGGACAGTGGACAACCTTGTCTAGTATCTTTTTTTATCTCAATAGAATCTGTCAATTCTTCATTTATCATTACTTTTGCCGTTTGTTTATAATATATAGCTTCTATTGCTTGAATAAATTTTCTGCCAAAGCCCATCTGTTCTATTTGCAACAACATAAAACGCCAATTTACATTATCAAAAGCTTTCTGTGCGTCTAGAAATATCAAAGCCATTTGTTTTTCAGAATGGGCTTCATACTATTCCAAAGTGTCCAGAATTTGTCTCTAATTTGTCTTTTTGGCAGAAACACATTTTGGTGGTGAATGTATAAAGTTATTTAAATATCTTTTGAGTCTTTCTGCCAATATTGAAGCAAAAATTTTATAATCTGAATTTAGCAGGGATATAGGTCTATAATTTTTTATTTGTTGTGGGTCTGTATCCTTCGGAATCAATGTAATATATGCCTCAGACCATGACTTGGGTATTTCCTTCTTTGTCATCACTTCATTCATAACCTCTAAAAGTGGGAGACTCAAAGATTCCTGCAATGTCCTATAATATTCCGCTGGCAAACCATCTGGCCCTGGTGCCTTTCCATTCTTTTGTTTCTTAATTGCCTCAGTTCCATTATCGTTATATTTCCCTCTAGCATCTCCTCAATATCTTTAGGAATCCTAGGTAAATTTGCATTTTGAAGATATCGTATCACATTTTCCTCCTCTATCTTTTCTTTCTCATACAATTGTCTATAGTAGTCCTGTATAATTTTTTTCTTCTCTTTATTTCCAAATTTACTTTGTCCTTGGCCATCGATTAGTTGTATTATTTTTCTTGATTTTCTCTCTTTTTTCAATTTATATGCTAACCATCTTCCTGGTTTATTAGCATTCTCAAAGTAGTTCTGCTTAGTATTTCTAATTTTTTGAGCTAGTTCTTCTTTTTCCAATAAGTCCATTTTATGTTTTATTGTATCCATTTTCCCTTTAACGTCTTTTTTATGTGAACATTTCTGAAGCTCTTTTTCAAATCTCTTATAGTCCTCTTCCAATATTTTGTATGCCTGTCTTTTCTTTGCATTTCTCTTCCTTGTATAATCCATTATCAAACCTCTAGCATAGGCCTTCATCGTATCCCAAAGATTTTGCGTCGAAGTATCTTCTTTCCTATTCTTCTTAAAAAAGAACGCCAATTCTTTCTCCATTTTCTGTACAAAGTGCTTTTTTTAATATAGTATTATTTAAAGTCCATCTAAATCTTCTCCTTTGTCCTTTCCATTTCACTGTCACTGGATTATGATCTGCCCAGGTATTTGCTTCTATCTCAATTTGTTCTATGTTTAAGGTCAATTCCATTGTTTGTCCATATCATATCTAATCTAGATCAAGATGAATGCCTATCAGAATAAAAAGTATATTGTCTGTTTTTTCCATTTCTATCTCTTCATGCATCTTTTAAGTTTATTTCCTCAGTCATCTTAAAAAAATATTTCGGTAGTATCTTTCTACTATGTCTTATTGTTTTATGTGTTTTATAGTCCAAGTCTCCATCCACTATACCATTAAAATCTCCCATCATACAAATATTATCATATTCCAATTCAATTATTTTCGTATGCAGTTTTTTATAAAAGTCACTTTGATTATTATTTGGAGCATATATTGCAACTAAAAGAATTTTCATATTATCCATTATCTCCACCATCAGAATTCTTCCTTCTTCGTCTGCATATATTTGTTCAGCTGGTATTTTGTTTCTAATATATAAAACCACTCCTCTTTTTTTACATTGTGACAATGATATGAAGATTTTCCCTAATTTTGAATGTACCAATAACTGTTCATGTTGCTTTTTAATATGTATTTCTTGTAAGCAAATTATATCAAATTTAAATTTTCCTAATTTTGAAATATCTTCTTTTAACAGCTGAATTTAGTCCATTTATGTTTATTGAAATCAATTTTCTCTCTTCCATATTCATACTTTATATGCAGGCTTTACTGCTCTAGTTGATCTTAATTCACACTGTTCTTTGTGTTCCACAATCCCTCCTACTGCGCCTTCTGCTTTTTCAATCATTGCTAGTTCTTCTTGGAATTCTATGGTGCTACTGTCATTTGAAATTCCATTTCCATTTCCTTCTCTTTAAAAAATTCTGCATGAAATGCTCTCGCTTTGTCTATTGAATCAATTCTGTATCTTTGGAGTTGCCACGTTAACACTAATCCCTCTGGTACTAGCCATCTATAGTTCACTCCTTTTTGAAGTAATATTTTAGTCAGAAATTGATATTCTCTCCTCATCTCTCACTTTTCTTGGTATTTGCTTCAAAACCACAATTTCTTTCTCCTTATACTTCAATGTTTTTTCTCTGACAATCTGCAGTATTTGTGCTTTGATTGATTTCTTAGTAAATCTTATATGCACCTCTCGTGGCAACTTATTACACATTGCATATCTAGTATAGATTTGATATATCTCATCCACACCATCCATCATCTTCTCCTTAGTAATTTCTAGTGCTTCAGCCAGCATTCCTATCATTATTTCTGCTAAATTCTCTCCTTTCTCTTCTTCCACATTTTAAAATCTGAATTAAAATTCTGATTTGTCCATCTCACATCCAATTAGTCCACTCCTGTCACGTTCAACTTCTCCCAATCTGTTATCTATATCTTTAATTTTTTCCTCTTTTTGCTCCTCATTTTTCTCAAGCTTTTGCAGTCTCTCTTCATATTTCAACATCATTTGCTGTATACTCACCACTTTTTCAACTGTCTTGAGTAGTTGTTGTTCCATCCTCTGGACTGTTTGAAAAATCATTTGTAATGTCGTATCTTTCTCCCTCTCTTTTTCTTTATCCTTCTCCTGCTGAAGCATCGTCTGAATTGATCGCTGTCCTCCAGATGGCGACGAGGAGGGTGTAGTTGAAGCAGATCCAACTGTTGCTACTTTTCTACTCATTCTGTCCAGTAGTCACCAAAGGCCAAGAACAAAAAAGAAAAAGCCCAAAAAAGTAAAAAGTGTAAAAAAGAAGGGGGGAAAAAGAAAAAACAAACAATTTTTCAGGTTCTTCAAAACCCTAATCCACTTTGAGAGAGAAGAAAAAAAAAAGGAAAAAAAATGAGTAGTCCCACTGACAATGGAAATACACTAAAGGAAGATCAAATTCAAAAAAGGAGAAATAATAATAAAACAGAGGAAGACCAAATAGCCAATTAGAGAGGAAAATGAAAATCAAGAATCAATCTTCAGGCTCTTGTATACCTTAATCCAACATGATTATTTAAAAATAAAGAAAGGAAAGTCCATCAAAAATATTTAAGCAGGGGAAATGTACAGAGAGTTATCATTTAACATGAACAAAAAGAAAAAGTAATAAAAAATAAAAGAAAATTTCAATTTCTTCTGCAATACTTATGCCCAGGCATTAACAAATCTCTCTCCTTTGCTTCAGACTCCTACTTCTGATAGTTCCCTGAAGAGCACCTGAATAAACAAAGCAGATAGTTCCAAACTCTCTCAGATGTCCTTCCAACAATCTTATCAGCAAAGTTCAGAGTCCTTGGGTTATAGCAACAATGCTATACAATTGTTTCAACTTGCTGTTTTAATAGAAAAGAATAACAAAGTTTCCAATCCAGTAGACTCCTATTTTCCCCGCTATTATAGTCCAAAATTTTTTTGTCAGTAAAAGAAAACAAAAAAAGAAAAATTAGAACAATCTTCAAAAAAGAAAAATTAAGTCCAGAAGGAAAAGTATAAGGCACAAGGGCTTACAGGTATTAAACTCTCAGTTCTATCAATCCTTTTCAATCCAGTCCTGGTCAAAAGCAAAAATTTTTTTTTTAAAACCACCAGTGTAAATAATTTGAGAATAAAAAATGACTCCTGCTTACTTTCGCCGCTTGATTTCCTTTTAACTCCAACTTAATTCCAACTTCAATCTCAGGGTGTTCTTTACATTTATTTAAATTGAAAGTCTCTCACCGCATCGACTCACAGTACTTCTATTCTTCTTTCGGAGCTGTCCCAACTTCAGTAGCAACTATGGCTGCCACCCTGCTGCTAGAAAAAGGGCTCCTCCTGGATCAACCAGGGACTTTGCGGTGTCCCTGGAATTGTCAGGATGTGCCCTCCACTATCAGAGCCAAAACAAGACTGTGAGGTCCAAAAAGGACCGTCCAGCAGCGGGGCTTTCAGCGGCAATCCTGGAGCCCAGGAATCCTCCGTCCGTTCCGTCGCGACGTCATCTCTTCCCCCGGCCTTTTTAAAAAAAAATTGATTTATGAAAAGATAGAGGATAGCAGTATTATCCCCCCTCTCTCATCTATATCTATCTGTCTACCTATATGCATCTGTAATTCTATATCATTAGTCTATCATCTACATAATTCTCTGTTTTGTCTGTCTTATCATTTCTATATCTATTATCTATATCTACCATATCTATCTACCATCTATTTATCTATCTTATCTATCTATCTATCTATCTATCTATCTATCTATCTATCTATCTATCTATCTATCTATCTATCTATCTATCTATCTATATCTTCTATCCATCCATCCATCCATCTGTCACCTATCATCTATCTATATCTATATCTATCTCCATCCATCCATCCATCACCTATCTATCTATCTATCTCCATCCATCCATCCATCCATCCATCCATCCATCCATGTCTGTCTGTCTGTCTGTCTGTCTGTCTTCTATCTATCATCTATCTAATCATCTTTCTGTCTCCATCCATCCATATGTATATCTGTCTGTCTGCCTGTCACATTTTAAAACTGACCATCTCCTTCATAGAGGGGATTCTGGGCAGTGTTTATTCTGTCTTTGTATTGTTGTTAGCGATCCAGTGTCTCGACACGAAGATGGGCAGCATATAAATTGAATAAATCCTAGATTTTTTTTTAAAAAAATCTTTAAAAAATTTTTTTAAATTTTTTTTTAATTTTTATTTAAAAAAAATAAAATCTAGTTCATCAGAGGCACAGAGTCTAACTCACAAGTTGCAGACCGATCTCCTGTCACCTGATTTAGGCAAATAGCACATTTTAAGCCGGGTCTGGGGACGACAGGTAAAATTGTTTACAAACGCCTGTTGTCTTTTTCATTTCGAATAATAACCCCACCAGACAACCTCCCAGACTATATAATTATCAGGTAGCTCAGCATTTCAGGTGTTTTTGGTCACGGGATCCTAAAATGGTAAAAGTGATATTTTATTTCCTGTTTTTGCCTCTGGTTCCCGCCTCCCCCTCCCCCCCCCAAGCTTATTCTGAAAGGTTTGATCAGATCAGGCCTCAGAATTAATTCAGCTTTCTACAAAATGCAGCCTTCTCCTTCTAAGCTTTTCCTGGACTCTAGAAATGTCGGCCGGCAGTCAGTCAGTCAATCTCTGAGCAGCCTTTAATGCGACCTAATAAATCATGCATTGGAAGAACAGGAACCCCAGGTGACTGACCTTCTCTCTTCCTTCCTTCCTTCCTTCTTTCCTCTCCTAGTCACGGACCCCTGCCTTGGTGTTTGAACATGTGAACAACACAGATTTTAAGGTACGGTTTTCCATCCGTCGGGAGAGGGCAGCGTTTTTAATTTCTTGGCTTAAGTGAGGGGTGAGGGGTGAGGTGGGGGAGAGAAAGCTTTGATGGGGACATGGAAGCAAAGGGATGACGATGAAGCGGGAAGCGCCTTAGTGATCTGATTTTTTTGGGAGGAACTCCTGCGTTCCGTTTTTGAGTGGCTGCCAGTGGATTTGGGTGAAAATGTGTGTTGAATGATGGAAGACGTAAATGCTTAAAAAGCCACCCACATCCAGAGAAGCAGAGATCAGCATCAAGATTAATACTAGATAAACGAGCAGTAAACCACAGGAACCATTTATTTATTTATTTATTAGTTTATTAGTTTGATTTATATATGCTGCCCTTCTCCGGAGACTCAGGGCGGCTTACAATGCATTAAGCAATAGCCTTCATACTTTTGTATATACCTGCTTAGTAGGGCTTTTTGGGCCCCCCTGAGCGGTGTTCTATTTTATACAAAGTCAGCTTATTGCCCCCACAATCCAGGTCCTCATTTTACCTACCTCGGAAGGATGGAAGGCTGAGTCAACCTTGAGCCTGGTGAGATTTGAACTTGCAGTAATTGCAGGCAGCTGGTGCTAGTTAACAGCACTTTAGTCTGCTGCTCCACCAGGCACCATTAAGAACGTTCCACCAACACTGGCAGGGCAAGCCCTTTGTATCTAGAGAGCAAACCTTACACCCTTCTGGCCCTGATGAGGTTGTCTAGTTTGGTAATGAAATGTCTGTGCAAGAAAATGGCCTAGCTCAAGAGAGCCCTAAGGACCCCAGAGTCGTCGTCGTCCTCCTCCTCACAAATCCCACTCCCTTCTAGCACTGATGATGTTCCCTAGTTGGGTAATGAAACATCTGCTAGAAAACAACCAAGCTCAGAGAGCACCAGAACTCCCACAATCCTCCTCCTCCTCTATCAACCCCACTCCCTTCTAATACAAGATGCCATCTAATTGGATAATGAAACATCTGCACCATGGACCACCCCCCCCCCCCCCCGGTTCAACCCTGAGCTACAAAGAGTCTCTTTCATTAGCTTCTGTTTTATTTCTCTCATTGGTTTGTCCCACTCTGGCCTGTGGGAATATTTTCCTAACCAAGAAACAGGGTGAGATTGAGCGCAGTTAACGTCCTTGTTGGGTTAGAAACAGAGAAGGTTGCCGCTTTATTCATCTGGACCGTGTCGTTGTGTTCATTTCCCACAGCAATTATACCAGACGTTAACGGACTATGACATTCGGTTCTACATGTATGAAATCTTGAAGGTGAGTTGCCTTTTGTGAAGTCTTTTGAGACAGTCCGGAAATAAAGAGTTTGAGAAATGAGAGGCCGGCTCATTTTAGAGCGGATAATGTCTTATTTTTCTTTTCGCTGAGGGCTTGAGCAAGTTTCTTTGGGTTAAGACAGACCAGGAGAGATGAATCATACCTCTCTTAATTCAGAAGTGTCCGTGTCCCCTTCCCACCCTTTCCTTTCCTTTCCTTTCCTTTCCTTTCCTTTCCTTTCCTTTCCTTCCTTTCCTTTCCTTTCCTTTCCTTTCCTTTCCTTTCCTTTCCTTTCCTTTCCTTCCTTTCCTTTCCTTTCCTTTCCTTTCCTTTCCTTTCCTTTCCTTCCTTTCCTTTCCTTTTCTTTCCCTCCTCCCCTCCCTCCCCTCCCCTCCTCTTCCTTTTTCTCCTTTCCTTTTTTCTCTCCTTTTTCTCCTTTCCTTTCCTTTTTTCCTCTCCTCTCCTCTTTCCCTCCGTTCCCTCCTCCTCTCCTCTCCTCCATTTCATTTTTCTCCTTTCCTTTCTTTTTTCTTTCCTCCCCTCCCCTCCCTTTCCTTTTCTCTCCTCTCTCCCTTCCTTTCCCTTCTCTCCCCTTCCTCTTCCCCTTCTCTATTTTCTTTCTCTCTCCCTCCCCTCCTCCTTCTCTATTTTCTTTCTCCCTCCCCTCCCCTACTTCTTAATAGCATTGTAACCAATAGAATCTCAGAGTAGTAAGATTGCTTTCTCTTCAATGTTGCCATTAGTTGATCATCTCACCTTTCTTACGTTGAATCAATTGCTTAAGAAAATGTCTCTCAACCTGGGCATGTCTAAGACAGGTGGGCTTCAAACTCCCAGAATTCCGCGTGCTGGCTGAGGAATTCTGGGAGTCGAAGTCCGCAGGATTAAAGTTGAGAAACACTGGTTTGAGGTTTTATTTTATGGCCTGGTTCTTCCAGGCCCTGCTCACAAAATGTCCCCCGTCCCGCCACAAAACACCTCATGCTTTGCTTCCCACCTTCCGGGGTCCCCACAGGCCTTTGGCTGCATCCCATCCCACCGTGCCACACACCCTCCGCTCACCCCCACATCAGCGATTGTATACTTTCAAAGATGTCCGGAGCTCAGTTTAGGGAAGGAAGATAGGCCACGCTCTTGCTGGGTGACATGTGGCAACCTCGGAAGCGGCTGCCATTTTCTGAGCAGCTACAGTGAATTGTGGCCCTTCGCAAAATGGACTCCCTATAATTTGTTCTGCTATGGACGTGATGCGACTTTCATATATGAAACCCTCCTTTCTGATGTTGGGACGTCTCTCTCTTCTCTAGGCCCTCGATTATTGCCACAGTATGGGAATCATGCACAGAGACGTCAAACCTCACAACGTCATGATTGACCACGAGCATCGAAAGGTGAGGGTTCCTTCTCTCCCTGTCCTTCAGCGAGTTGATAACCTTTGGCTGTGTACATTGTGGGTCAGGTCTTGCTAAAAAAAGATTAGGAAAAGAAAAAGAGAAATTTGGTATATTTAGCCAGGTGCAAAAATGGTTCAGCTTCTGGACTTTGGCATCCAGGTGGTCCTTCCCTTTCCCTTCCTTTCCCTTCGTTCGAATTAGAGAATTAGAATTGAATAGTTCTCACCCAACACATCCACATTGCTTCTTGATTTTTTGCCTTCCTGCCTCTTGTCTAGCTGTCACAGCTTCAGATCAGCCATACTGGCCGTCTTCTCTGCCATCGTCACCAAGGGGTTTCCCTTCGCTCTAGCAGGAGATCGCCTTTCTCCACGCTGCCTTCGGGGCTTCCCCTCTGCCTTTGCTAACCTCTCTGGGGTTCGCAATGCCCAATAAGGGTCACCAAATAGGAGAAATCGGGTGAGGATAACGGAGTCCCGTTTCTCCGCTCCGCTGTGACATCACTACCGGAAATCTGTTTCTGATTTTGTTATCCCCTTCTGGCAGGGGGGCTGCCGAGTGCCTGAGCGTTGCGAACCTGTTGTGACCTAGGCCCAAGTAGTTATTACCAGACACAATCAGTCCTAAACAAACATATTTTATTAGATCAGCTGAGAATTACTTCATTCTCAGCTTAGTCCAAATTAATTCCAAAACAAATCCTTCATAAACAGTCCTTCGGCCTTATCACCAACCTTTGTCTTTTTTGGCACCCTGCCAAAGGCTTTTCTTGGCAAAAGTTCAGAAGTAAGAGATGCTGACGAGAAACAAATGTAGCAACGTTGCTTTCCTACAAAGAGCCCAAAAGCCTTTGCTGCTCTTTTAAGCCTTCTGGGAGGGGTCAATCATCTCCTGGCCTTACTCCCGAGTTGTCCTTTTTGCTTTAGCTGCTCTTGCCTTCCGGCAGCTCTGCGCATGCGTGCACTAGGAACGGGCTCCTCCTGTACCTCTGCCTCTCTGCTGTCCAACCCTGGAGGCTCCGGAGTCAGCACATAACTCCCAGATGGCCCTGACCCCATCTCTGCCTCCGACGCAGAGCCCTCGTCCGAGCCTTCCCCAGACTCCAGGACTGGCCCATGTTCCTCCCCAGCCTCCTCACTCTCCGACTCCGCTTCCAGCTCTGCAGGCTGCTGGCGGACCACAACAGAACCAAAGAAAAATATTTCACCTTCCACCTTAATCTCTGCTCTTTTTTTTTTTTCCAGCTGAGGCTAATAGATTGGGGTTTGGCTGAATTCTACCATCCGGGTCAGGAATATAACGTCCGAGTAGCTTCCAGATACTTCAAAGGACCGGAACTCCTCGTAGATTATCAGGTATTTGTGCTCTTGATGTGGAATGACCACAAACCTGCGAAAAGGGGATGGACGGAACCAGCAATTGGGCTACTGTCCCAGTAGAACCTAGGTCCTAGGAGCAAAAGGGAAGCAAAATGAAATGAAGAAAGAACGATATTTAGAGCCAGTTTGGTCTAGCGGTTAAGGCACCAGGCTGGAAAGCAGGAGACGGTGAGTTCTAGTCCCGCCTTAGGTAGGAAAACCAGCTGGGTGATTTTTGATCAGTCACCAGGAAGCCGTGAATTCTAGTCCCGCCTTAGGCATGAAAGCTGACTGGTTGACTTTGGGCCAATCACCAGGAGATGGTGAATTCTAGTTCCACCTTAGGCGTGAATTGGGTGATTTTGGGCATTGGCCAAACTCACCAGGAGACAGTGAGTTCTAGTTCCACCGTAGGCACAAAGGTTGAGTGGGTAATAGATACAGATAGAGAGATGATAACAGATACAGATATGTGATAAGTTGATCAGATGGATCCACAACTTCTGAAGCTGCCAGAACTTCCGAAAGCAACTTCTGTTCCATTGGTTGATTGTTCTCACTGTCAGAAAATGTTTCCGTATTTCCAGGTTGAATCTCTCCTTGATCAGTTTCCATCCATTGTTCCTTGTCTGTGTCAACTTGCAAAGCTTTCAAGTTGCCATGAGCAGGAGGGAGGGAGAACTGAAGTGCATTCCATACATTCTTTCTGACCGCAATCAGAAGGAAGGTGTTAGGTTTCACAGCCAGCCAAAGTGGTTAATTGGAGAATGTGATTTATGACATGGCCAGAGAGGAGGGGAGAGACAGGGTCATAGGGGAACGTAAATCTACGTAGGATCAGTCCTAAATGCATCCCAGTATTGCCGGAATGGTGCTCCTAATAAATGAATATATTTCCTTTGAAGTTTGGATCATGGCTCATGAATTAATTAGGGCATCTTTCGGAAACTTGACAGTTTGGCCTTCAGGTGATTTGGAAAATAGCTTGACCCCCCCTCCTCTCTGGGGCAGCCCCTCAAATATTGGAAGACTGCTCTCATGTCTCCCCTGATCCTTCTTTTCATTAAACTAAGACCTACCCAGTTCCTGCAACCGTTCATCGTATGTTTTAGCCTCCAGTCCCCTCATCATCTTGGTTGCTCTTCTCTGCAGTCTTTCTAGAGTCTCAACATCTTTTTTGATAGTGTGGTTAGACAGAGAGACAGGCAGACAAGCATAATAGATGGGTGGATGGCTGGATAGATAGATAGAGGAAGGGAGGAAGGAAAAAAAGAGAAAGAAAGAAAAAGGAAGAAAGAAAGAAAGAAAGAAGAGCCTTGGTAGTACAGTGGTCTAAGGCACCCTGTTATTAAGCTGGTTATTAAGACCAGCTGCCTGCAATTACTGCAGGTTCGAATCTCGCCAAGGCCCAAGGTTGACTCAGCCTTCCATCCTTTCTAAGGTAGGTAAAATGAGGACCCAGATTGTGGGGGCAATAAGCTGACTTTATAAATATACAAAAGGATGAAGGCTATTGCTTAACGCCTTGTAAGCCGCCCTGAGTCTCCGGAGAAGGGCGGCATATAAATCAAATTAAAAAAAAAAAGAATATCACTGGACATTCATTGTATTGAATTATATTTCTGAGTAAGCGTAAGAGTCATGGAGTGATGCAGTCCTTCCAACCTCTCCATGAGAACATTGCCCATGCCGGTTGAGTCTTTCCCATGTCAATCTATGAGTGAGCCATGCTAATGAGTTTCCTTCCCTTTCTCGTAGATGTACGACTACAGCCTGGACATGTGGAGTTTGGGGTGCATGCTCGCCAGCATGATCTTCCGAAAGGAGCCCTTTTTCCACGGTCACGACAATTACGATCAGGTGAGAAGAGTGCGGGGAGCAAAACCTCTCAGCCTGCACATTCGGCATGTGGTCAGCCAGGTCTGCCAAGTATGGACAGAGAGGTAGATGCTCAGGTAGACTCATGGAACGTCCTCTCAGTAGGTTGTTTCATCCCCCCCCCTTGTCTGCGCAGCCTTTGAATGGGGGCCTACAAAACCTTTGCAGTCAAAAATGCTCATTTCAGGGCGCTGTTTTGGGGTTCCTTCAAATTCACAATTCCAGCTCCTGGCCATTGAAGCGATGAGAATTGGCATAGTGGCCTAGCTCACACAGGCAGGAATGTTGCAGGATCCAATCTGGGTTGGTCACCAGGACTGGAGGTTTTGTCTTCCGAGCTTTCAGACTTGTGCTGGAGCCCATTTTCATGAGGATGGATGGATGGATAGATGGATGGATGGATGGATAGATGGATGATAGATACATAGATAGACAAATAGATATACATAGCTGATAGATAGCTGATACAGAAGATATAGATATAGAAAATAATAGATGATAGAGAGAGAGAGAGAGAGAGAGCTGAATAGTGATGGATGGATGGATGATAGATACAAAGACATACATAGAAAGACAGGTGATTGATGTATGATAGATATTGGCTTCCAGTGGTCTTCTGGGTGCGCTTCAAGGTGTTGGTAAACCCCCCCCCCCTTTTTAGCTTTTTTTAGCTTTTTAAGTGTAAATTGGGTTTTAATTGGATTGTTTTAAATTGTGGGCCAAAGCTATATAATTCTTTTAATTGATTTTAAATTTTGTATTGGTATGTTTTTTATCCTTGGCTGTGCACCACCCTGAGTCCAATAGGAGAAGGGCGGTATATAAATTGAATGAATGAATGAATGAATGAATGAATGAATGAATGAATAAATAGATGGCTGATAGATGGTAGGTAGGTAGGTAGGATAGATAGATAGATAGATAGATAGATAGATAGATAGATAGATAGATAGATAAATAGAGAAAGGTGAATATGGATGGATGGATGATAGATACATAGATAAACTGACAGGTGATTGATATACATAGCTGATAGCTGATAGGGATGGATAGCTAGCTAGCTAGATAAATAGATATGGATGGATGGATAGATAGATAGATAGATAGATAGATAGATAGATAGATAGATAGATAGATAGATAGGGATGGATCGCTAGCTAGCTAGATAAATAGATATGGATGGATGGATAGATCGATCGATCGATCGATCGATAGATAATAGATAGATAGATGGATGGGATGGATAGATAGATAGATATGGATAGATAGATTAGATAGATATAGATGAATAGAGATAGAAACAGCTAGATGAATAATGATGGATGGATGATAGATACATAGACAGATAGACAGGTGATTGATATATGATAGATGGCTGATAGATGGTAGGTAGGTAGAATAGATAGATATAGATGATAAATGGTAGAAAATTATAGATAGATAGATAGATAGATAGATAGATAGATAGATAGATAGATAGATAGATAGATAGATAGATAGATAGGGATGGATAGCTAGCTAGCTAGATAAATAGATATGGATGGATGGATAGATCGATCGATCGATCGATAGATAGATAGATAAATAGATAGATAGATGGATAGGGATGGATAGATAGATAGATATGGATAGATAGATTAGATAGATATAGATGAATAGAGATAGAAACAGCTAGATGAATAATGATGGATGGATGATAGATACATAGACAGATAGACAGGTGATTGATATATGATAGATGGCTGATAGATGGTAGGTAGGTAGAATAGATAGATATAGATGATAAATGGTAGATATACATAGCTGATAGCTGGTAGGTAGAATAGATAGATAGATAGATAGATAGATAGATAGATAGATAGATAGATAGATGGATGAATAGAGATAGATGGATGCATGCATCCATATACAATAGCAAGGTCATAGGATCACTATAGCTATAACACATACACAAACTGCTAGAGAGAAGTTTCCAGAAGATGGGCTCTTGTATGAGTTGCCAAGTGTCTGAATTTTGATCACGTGACCAAGGGGATGCTGCAACAGTTGTGTGAAAAAGAGTCATAAGTCACTTTCTTTCAGTGCGTCTGGTACCTCAAAACAGTCACTAAACGAACTGTTGTAAGTCGAGGACGATCTGTATTGAATTTTTTTTTAAATTTATCATTACATCCACAATCTCCCGTTGTCTCTTCGCAGTTGGTGAGAATAGCTAAAGTGTTGGGAACAGAAGACCTATACGACTATATTGACAAATACAACATTGAGCTGGATCCCCGTTTCAACGACATCCTGGGCAGGTAGGATGGAATTGATTGAGGACACGGAGGGCTTCCACAAACTCTCTCTCTCTGTGGGTGTTTGAGGAAGGGAGGGGAATGGAAAATCCAAGAAAGTCCAGTTGCTGTAGGAGATAACCAGGCTGAGCCCAAGAGGAAAGGAGGGGGGGGGGTCTAACGTGTTATAAGGGATGAGTCCCTGCGTGCTCACAAGAGATCTAAATCCATCTTGCCTGAATGCCTTCTTAGTTCCCGCTCAATTCCCTTGACTGTTAGTAGCTCAGATTCATGTAGAAAACTTAAGCTTGCAATAATTCTTTATACTCGTTTGAACTGCCCAAATATCCTGATTGACAGTTGACTTTTGGAACACTCTCTTTGGGACCCTGAAGACCTGGTTTTTGCCAATGGGCCTGGGGACCCTAGGGGGATACAGAGCAGTGGTGGGTTCTTCCCGGTTCTGTCCGGTTCGGCCAAGCCGGTAGCGGTGACGATATGACGTCACCGAACTGGTTCTCCCCCCCGCCCTCCCCCCCCACCCACGTTATTCTTACCTTTTATTTGGTCCCACCCCCAATCTATTGCTGCCTCCTGAGTCCCAGCTGATGACTAGAGGGAAAAAAACTGTTTAAACTCTTGCCGCGGGGCTTCAAAGGGCCCTCCTACAGCTGATCAGTGTTAAAAGCAAACAAATGAGTCGGGTCGTAAGTGCGAGGACCTTCCAGAAATGACTCTGACCAGCTAACCACACCCACCTAGTCACATGACCTCCAAGCCACACCCACAAAATAAGCCACACCCACAGAACAGGTAATAAAAAAATGTAGAACCCACCCCTGATACAGAGGTCATCAAGTGACCTGTTTGATTGTCACCGGGGTGTGTGTGTGGTGATTTATTGGGTTGGCAAAATTTGGGGTTTTATTTTTTTGTAAATATTCTGCCCAAAATACCAACAGAGAAGAGAATATTTGCAACTGAGGGTTGAAACGAGGGTTCCTTGGCTTGGTTATTTTCTTGCAGACATTTCATGACCCAACTAGGAAACATCATCAGTGCTATAAGGGAGTGGGTTTTGTGGGGAAGAAGAAAAAACGGGGAGGACTTTTTGTGGGGTCCTTGGTGAACTCTTTGAGTTTGGTTGCTTTCTTGCAGGCATTTCGTCACCCAACTAGGTAACATCATCAGTGCCAGAAGAAAATGGGGTTTGCTGTCAGTCCCTTTTAACACCGATGCAAGAAAACAAACAGGCTCAGAGAGCTCCAAGGACCTCACAATCCTCCTCCTCTTCCTCCTCCTCCCTGCAAACCCCACTTCCTTGTAGCGCTGATAATGTTCTCTAGTTGGGTCATGAAATGTCTGCCATGAAACAGCCAAGCTCAGAGTGCACCAGATTCCCCAAACAACTCCTCCTCCTCCTCCTCCTCTCCTCCTCCTCCTCCTCCTTCTCCTCCTCCTCCTCCTCCTCCTCCTCCTCCTCCCTGCAAACCCCACTCCCTTCTAGCACTGATAATGTTCTCTAGTTGGGTCATGAAATGTCTGCCATGAAACAGCCAAGCTCAGAGTACACCAGATTCCCCAAACTCCTCCTCCTCCTCCTCCTCCTCTTCCTCCCCCCCCCCTCCTCCTCCTCCCTGCAAACCCCACTCCCTTCTAGCACTGATGATGTTACCTAGTTAGGGTAATGAAACGCCTGCTAAAAAACCCACCAAGCTCAGAAACCACCAAGGACCTTGAGTGAGTTGGGCGGTCACATAAATTTCCTTAAATAATAAGACGGTTTATAGACCAGAGGTCTTCAAACTTGGCCCCTTTAAGACTTGTGGACTTCCAACTCCCAGAATTCTCCAGCCAGCATAGCATAGCTGGCTGGAGAATTCTGAGAGTTGAAGTCCACAAATCTTACAGCGGCCAAGTTTGAAGACTCTTGTTATAGACGAACAGACGGATGTGCCTACCGGAGTTAAAATAGTTGCATTTTTTCCTTCCCTCTCTCTCGCAGGCATTCACGGAAACGATGGGAACGTTTTGTCCACAGTGAGAATCAGCACTTGGTCAGTCCCGAAGCCTTAGATTTCTTGGACAAGTTGTTGCGATACGATCACCAGTCCCGACTGACCGCCCGAGAAGCCATGGAGCACCCTTACTTCTGTGAGTCTGGTTCTCGGGAAGCCCGAGTGTCCTTCGGCAGGACAAAGACTCGGCAGGAAATATTACTTAACGTGCTTTCAGAATAACCCCGGAGAATGCTAGGTGCTGCACTAACTGACTTAATTTATTTATTTATTTATTTATTTATTTCCAATTTATATACCGCCCTTCTCCCTGAGGACTCAGGGCGGTGTACAGCCAGAATTAAGAACATGAAATAAAAATATTAAAAAACAGTTAAAATATATATAAATTTGGCCCAAAAATTAAAAATCACAAACCAATTAAAACATTTAAAAATTTCTTCTTAAGCCAGCCCGGCTTGCTGGAAAAAGTGGGTTTTAAGGGCACGGTGGAAGGCACGGAGGTCTTGGATTCTCCTTATCTCTGGGGGCAGCTGATTCCAGAGGGTAGGTGCCCCCACAGAGAAGGCCCTCCCCCTGGGGGTCACCAGCCTACATTGTTTGGCTGATGGCACCCCGAGGAGGCCCTCTCTGTGGGAGCGCACGGTTCGATGGGAGGTCGTCGGTAGCAGCAGGCGGTCTCGAAGATAGCTAGGTCCTATGCCATGGAGCACTTTAAAGGTGATAACCAACACCTTGAAGCGCACCCGGAAGACCACCGGGAGCCAGTGCAGCTCGCGCAGGAGCGGTGTTACATGGGAGCGCCATGCTGCTCCCGTCACTACCCGCGCTGCTGCGTTCTGGACCAGTTGGAGCCTCCGGGTGCTCCTCAAGGGGAGCCCCATGTAGAGAGCATTGCAGTAGTCGAGGCGAGAGGTGACGAGGGCGTGAGTGACTGTGCACAGGGAATCCCGTTACAGTGACGGGGTTGCGTCCTTTTCTTATGACAAAGTTGATGTTGGCCAAATATTGCAAAATACGAAAATCGGACCTGGAGTTGATAGCTGAGCTATGAAAAAATAAAAGCTTTGTATATAGAACAATGTTATTCAAGCGTGGCAACTTTAAGAGCTGGGGGGGTGGACTTCAATTCCCAGAATTCCCTGGGGAATGGCTAGCCGGGGAATTCTGGGAAGTGAAGTCCATTCCTCTTAAAGCTGGCTGGGGAATTCTGAATGTTGAATTCTGACCAGGCTTCCAAACACGACAAACCCTCTCTAGTTAAATGTTCCCTTTTATTAGGAGCGCCAGCAGCCCTGGCAAAAGGTTTCTCTCTCACCGCAGGCTAACAAGTCTGTCCGGCAGGGAGATGAATAGTTGTCTGCCACATCTATTCATCTCTGCCCCCTTCCTTTTATCCCCAGAGCTAGGGTGGGGCTTCTCTAGCAGCAGTGGCTCTTCCTTCCCAAGGACCGGCTCATAGATTTCCACTGCTCTCCTCTCCTCTGCCTTCTGAGCATCAGGCACTGGACCCAGCTGTTCCTCCTCCTCCTCATCAGCCACCTCCAGACCTGGGGGCTGTTGACTCTCCATCTGAGGACTGACAGACGGTCCAGGCTCCACCTCCATCTCTCTCTTGGCCACCTCCATTCCCTCTTTCCCCTCGGAGTTCTCAGGTTGCCTTGATGCTGATCCTGACTCCCACACCTCCTCCTCCTCCTCCTCTGATTCAGGTTGCGGCCAACAGGCCATAACAGTTGAGCTGGCTGGGGAATTCTGGGAGTTGAGATCCACCTATCTTAAACATTGCCAAGGTTGGGAAAAACAAGAGTTAGGGCCTTCTAAATGTGTTAGACTACAGAATCATTTAATGTTGGTGAGCTGGCTAAGGATGTTGGCATTTGTAGTCCCGCATTTTTGGAGGGTTCTGGAACGCTGCATTAAATACAGGTAGTCCTCATCTTAACAACAGTACATTCAGTGACTGTTCAAAATTACAACGACCCTGCAAAAAAAAAAAGAAAAAGGACTTATGACCGTTTTTTCACATTTACGACCTTGGTCTCGTGATCAAAATTCAGGTTTTTGGCAACTGAGACTCTGATTTATGATCTCCCTTTTGCGACCTCCTGACCAGCAAAGTCAGAAGGACTTTGGGGTGGGGAAATCCAGATTCACTCAACAATCGGGTTTCTAAATTGATTTATCTGCAGTGATTCGCTTAACAACGGGGGCAGGACAGGTTGTAAAATGGGGGCAAAGCTCACTTAACAAATGTCGGAAGCCCACGCAAGGGGTCATCGCCTTCCTTCTTTTCTCGTCTTTCCAGACCCAATTGTGAAGGACCAGGCTCGGATGAACTCGGCCAGCCTGCCAGGAAGCAGCACACCTGTAAGCAGCGCTGGGATGCTGTCAGGTGAGTCCCTCACCTGGGATGCTGAGAGAGGAAACGGGCTGGTTCTCCCGAAAGCCCTCCTGTCGTGCTGCTTGGGCTCTCTGACAGGGAAAGACACTGCATAGGGCACAGACGGTGTTCCCCAGTTTGTAAGCCACTTTCAGTTGCTATGGGCGGAATAGGTGGCAATATAAATTTCCTAAACACCGTATTTTTCGGCGTATAAGACCATCTTTCTTCCCCCTAAAAGGGGGTGAAAATTTGGGTGCGTCTTATACACCAAATGTAGCCCCACCCACCTGTCGGCCTCTGCCTCCCAGCAATTTACCTCCTTGCAAGCAAACAGCAAGAAAGAAACAGCTGCTTTCAGCTTCAGCAAAGCCTAATTAGCACAAGTTGATTGGATCGCCCTCCCGACTCTCAGCTGATTTGCTCTCAGCTGTTTTGCGCAGGGCTCTGCTGCTTGCTGCAAAGAGGCAAATTGCTGCAGCAGATTTTTTTTCTCTTGTGCTAATCAAGCTATGCTGAAAACGAAAATGAAAGCAAAGCAGGCTGTTTGCTGCAAAGAGGCAAAATTGCTGGGAGGCAGATTTCTTTTTCTTGTTTTCCTCACCAGAAAAGGTAGCTGCGTCTTATACTTCGGAAAATACGGTAAATAAATAATAATTGGCTCATGAAATTTCTGCCAGGAAACATCCAAGCCCAAAGAGCACCAGAGACCCCCATCTCCATCTCCCTCTCTTCCTCAATCCCCACTCCCTTCCAGCACTGATGATGTTCCCTAGTTGGGTCATGAAACATCTACAAGAAAACAACCAAGCTCAGAGAGCACCAAGCACACCAGAGGCCATTCTCACTTGACGGGTGGGTGGGTGGGAATTTGCCCTCTCCGGGTCACTAATTTTGTTCTTTTCTCTGCCCCCTCCCCCCTTCCCAGGAATTTCTTCAGTGGCGACGTCTTCCCCCCTCGGACCTCTAGCCGGCTCCCCCGTGATTGCCGCTGCTAACCCGCTGGGAATGCCAGTACCTGCTGCCGCAGGGGCTCAGCAATAAAGGACACCCCCCTCCCCCTCGTCTCTCAGACGCCGGACTGGAGCCACCATAGGGCTGAGGGTCCTCCTCCACTCACACCCCCCCTCCGCAGCCTCTTGTAGCCAACGTGGGGAGGAGGGGAAAGAGAGAGAGAGAGAGAGAGAGACAGGAGGAGCCATCTCGGAACCGTTGCTTGTGGATTGATCGTCCTTCTGTCACATCATCCCTTTGTATCTCTCTCTCTCTCTCTCTTTCTCTCCCCTCTGGATATATATATATATATAGAGAGAGAGATATGGATGGATCGTCTGACGCCGAATCTCTTCCCCCATTCCCCCCCAGGCCTGCCTTTTTTTTTTACTTGAACGTTTTGTAACTCAGAGGAACCCCTGGCAAAAAAAAAAAAAAAATCTACCCACGGGGCGCTTCACGGACCCTTTCTCGTCTGTTCCCGCTCGCCCCGTCCCCAGGTCCTCCTCAAAGACTCTCTCCAAAGTGAGGACGCCGGTTCTTCCTCATCTCGGTTTCTCTCGTCGTTACGACTCGCCGATGCCTCTTTTCCCCTCCTGCCCCCCCCTTGCAGGGGGAACATAATGTCTCCATTGCCCAACCGCACCCTTGTTGAATTCCAGCCTTGGAAAGCCGGTAAGAATGGGAGACCCAACGGGGCGTCTCGGAAGCCACATCGACCGTGTCCTGCAGCGGCTCGGAACGGACTCAGTTTGCAGAAAAGGAAGGACAAAACGGTCCATTATCCCATGGGATTGTCTTCTCCTCATCTTAATCCAAAGCCTCCAGGCCTCGCCATCCAATCCGTACCTCCCCAAAAAGATAACATCCGGCCCCACCGCCAAGCTCTCCCCGTAACGTCTTTTGGACTTCTGGAAAAATCCAATTTTTTTGCCTGTTTTTCCTGGAAAAATCCAATTTTTCATCTGTTTTTCCTGGAAAAATCCAAATTTTCACCCGTTTTTCCTTTCCTTTTCCTTTTTTTTTTTTTAAAAAAAAACCTTCTCAAACTTCTAACAGGTTAGATCTTGGAAAGAACCCCCCTCCCCCCTGAACAGATCTAGGGGTGCTCGCTTGCCCTGCCTACCCTCCCGTATTTTTTTTTCTCCATGTGCCATGTGGTGAAAGGTGTGTATGTGTATGTGTATGTGTGATACTTAGAGGAAGCTGGCGGAGAGAAAATTTTCGAGGAAACAAAAAGCGTGTGTGAAAAACATCGCAAAAAGAGGTCAGCTTGTAAGGGAGCGTCCTGGGGAAGGACGGTGTCCACTCCCTGTGTGATTGTGTGTCTGTCTACTACACACAAACCTCGCCGAAACGCAGAGGCCTCTGTAAGGTAAATCGGTCTCGCTCTTCCTTATGCTGAAATACCGTACGTCGGAATTCCCGGCTGTAAATAAAAACTATTTTCTTTTTTTAATTTATCAAAGGTTAGGCTTAACGTCGCCTGCGCGGAGGCTCTCCCTGGGTCAGTATCAATACGTTTTACATTATGCGCAGCCTCTTAACCCCCGGAATTGGGGCTTCGGACCAGGAGGCTGGGCTCTGTGTGTGTTTGGGGTGTGTATGTGTGTGTGTGTGTCCCGAAACTGGTTCTCCCCATTCCCGTTTCGGCACCTCGCCAGGATTTGGTGGCCACCGCCACGACCCTGTGTTCGGAAGCCTTACAAGACGCGTGCTCACAAGCCAAAATGTCGCCGGATTTCGGGGTTTGGGAGAACCTGCGTTTTCCTCTTGCCGCACCGGAATGTCGGGACGGCCACGGCGAAGGGCAAGGTGGAAACCCCTTCCCCATCTCTTTCTGAACCAACGGGGTCCGTAGCTCGCTGCTGGAACCTTGGAAGCCCCATCAGATCCTTCGTGGAAAATTATTCGTTGGGGGCGGGGGCATTGCTACGCGTGGCCTGCTAACCATCTTGGGATGGCTTCGAGTTTCATAATATGCAACTTTTGGAAACTTGGAATTTGGGGGGGGGGCATGTTTGCGTTCGTCCAGGGCGGGAAAGCAGGTAGCACGAGATCCTCCTCGGCGGTTCCCTCTCCCTCCACCTTCTTGGCGGATGAGAAAGGACTTCCAGATGCCCACCGGCAGGAAATTTTCCCACGGTGGCGCCTGAGAGGAATTGGGAAAGGCAGCATAGGTGTGCCTAGATTTTGCACTAGGCCAGCTCCCCTCTGGAGCTGGGGATCGACTCAACCCTTCGCTTTCCTTCTTTTGATCTTCGAATTTGGCATGCAGGGCAACAGGTGGGATTTGTTGCGTGCTTCCTAGGAATCAAGGGTGCCGGGTGCGAGTTGATGAGGATTTAAGGTGGGGGTAGGGGAGCCACCAAGGGGAGCAGTATCCATCCAAGCTAACCCAAGATGGAAATAATTGAGGTCGAGGAGTTGATGTAAACCGGGTATTTCTCGATTTTGACCCCTTTTAAGATGTGTGGACTTCCAACTCCCAGAAATCCCCGGTGGAAGTTGGAAGTCCACGCATCTTAAAGGGGCAGGAGTCGAGAAAAACACCGTTCTCAACTTCCTTCCCGGTGCTTATCCTGGCCTTGCAGCCCAAAAACCTGCAGATTGTAACAACGTCTGTGTTGTAAATTACCTCATCTGTATACGTCGTATCAGAACACTTTTTTTAAATTACTCAGCACTTCCTGGGGATATATATATATATATATATATTCTCCTTTTTCTCGGGAAACGGGGAGGGGGCTGGCATTGTGCGAGATGGCAGGAAAAGGAAGAAAAAATAAGGAAACGCCAGTATAAATAGTCCTGTTTGCAAATTTGAATTTTTTTTTAAAAAGAAAGATCTTGTTTGAAGTGATCTTTTTTTTATTATTTTGTTGAAATTTAGATTGGTTTTTTTTCTCTTCTCTCTTTCTCTCTCTTTCTTTCTCTCTCTTTCTCTGGATTTACCTGAATGGAGTTGTAGTGTCACTATTGGAACTAACCCTTAATTGTGCTGAGAAGTTGTGCCATGGAGGTCTTTAATTTTTTTAAAAATAAAATCATTGAAACAAAGAGTCCGGTGAGTTGGTGGTATTCTTTTTTTAAAAAAATGTAGCCTTGGAAATAGATTTTAACTCCCAGGACTTGAAAAGCTGCTTTTAGACGTTTTTCCTTGCTGGTTGCTGGTACATATTTTGCTTATTACATATTTAGAGTCTTTGACTTAACAACAGTTTTGCTTAGTGACCGTTCGAAGTTACGGCAGTGAAAAAAGTGACTTACGACCGTTCTTCAGTTACGACCTTTGCAGCATCCCCCTGGTCACGTAATCAAAATTCAGACGCTGGGCAAAATGACTCGTATTTATGACGGTTCCACTGCCCTGGGGTCATGTGATCCCCTTTTGCGACCTTTTGACAAGCAAAGTCAATGCGGGAAGCCAGATTCGCTTAACGACTGCATGATTCACTTTAACAATTGCAGTGATTCGCTTAACGACTATGGCAAGAAAGGTCATAAAATGGGGCAAAAGTCACATAACAACTGCCTTGCTCGGCAAGGGAAATGCTGGCCTCCCATTACGCTCGTAAATCGAGGACTCCCTGTATTGCATGAAATACAGGCAGTCCTTGACTTAGAACTGATTCACTTAGCGACCGCTCAAAGTTACAACGCCGCTAGAAAAAAGCGACTTAGGACCGTTTTTCAAAGTCCCAACTTTTGCACCGCGATCATGTGATCAAAATTCAGACGCTTGGCAACTGACCCCTATTTACGACGGTCAGTGTCCTGGGGTTACATGATTGATCCCTCTTTTGTATCTTCTAACAAAGCAAAAGTCAATGAATGGGGAAGCCAGATTCACTTTTAACAATTTATCAACCGGCAGGGATTCGCTTAACAACGGTGGCAAGCAAGGTCGTAAAATGGGACAAAGCTCACTTTAACCCACGTCTCATTTAACAACGGGAATTTTGGGCTCCATTGTGGTCCTAAATCGAGGACTAACTCTTACCTTCGTGGCATTTTCTGCATTTTTTAAAAAAATGCCCCTTTCTGGCATTCCTTCAGAGCCAAGAAAGGCCCTGAAACTTTGCATTGTTGGAAATTCAAATTTTATGTTCCATCCAGAGCCCCTTTTTCTATGGAAAAGACCATAGAGATACGAAAAGGGAAAGAGCGGCTCGTATCTCTCTCTCATCGAATCCTGGCAAAGATGGAGGTTAACGAGCCCCTTCAAGAGAGCAGAGCCACTTCCTGGTAAAAGGATAGAGAGGAGAGGCGACTTCCGTTCATGGACTTTTTTTTTTTTCCCCTTCTTTTTTTCCCTGGCAAACAAAAGCCTTTCGTCGGGCGGTCGGAAACGGATGGCTCCCTCAACAAAGATGGCGTCGGGGGGGGCATTTCCGGCCGCTTCCCTTTCATCGGCCGTGTGAGAAATCGAAACGATTTCCGTTGGAGGAGGAGGAGGAAATGACGTCACGGCGGTTTCCGGCTCTTAGCGTGCGGAGAGCGCGTGGCTGGAGGAGCATCATGGCGGCTGAGGGAGTCGAGGAGCGACGGTGGAGACAAGGCAGAGGGAGGCCCCAGTAAGCGCGGGGACAGGGCAGGGCCGCCGGTTGGGTCGGGGTCGCCCACGAGGCAGGGTTTCTGGGGTCCTTCACGCGGGGACCGACTTCATCCCGCAGACCCCAGATGGTTGGGGGCAAATAGGCTGACTCAGTGAACCAGGGGTCTCCAACCTTGGCCACTTTAAGCCTGGAGGACTTCAACTCCCAGAATTCCCCAGGCAGCAAGGCTGGCTGGGGAATTCTGGGAGTTGAAGTCCACCAGGCTTAAAGTGGCCAAGGTTGGAACCCCCTGCTTTAAACCACTTAGAGAGGACTGGAAAGTGGTATATAAGTCTAAGGACAATTGTTATCTATGTCCTCTCTCTCTGTTTCTGTCTATTTATGTCGGTCTCTCCATCCATCCATCTATCTATCTATTTATTTATTTAATTAATTTTTATACCGCCCTTCTCCCAAAGGACTCAGGGCGGTGAACAGATAAAATAACATACATATAAAATGTGAATATAAAATGATTAAGCCAATTTGGCTCATCGGTTAAGAATCTTCAGTATCTCCATGTCTCCCCTCTCTCTCTCTCTCCCCCTCCCTCCATCTATCAATCTATTATATCTATCTTATTTATCTTATCTATCTATCATATCTATCTTATCTATCTCTATCAGCTAATTTCTCTATCAATCATCTATAACTAATCTCTTATTTATCTATTATATCTCCATTTTATCTCTATCATCTTTCTATTTTATTTATCTATATCTAATCGCTATCTTATTTATCTATTCTGTCTATCCATCTTATCTCATCTATATCATCTTTCTTATTTAGCTTATCTGTCTAATCTTATTTATCTATTATATCTATCTTATCTATATCTATCAACTAATTTCTCTATCATCTATCAATTATCTATATCTAATCGCTATCTTATTTATCTGTTCTATCCATCTTATCTCTTTCATCTTTCTATCTTATTTATCTATATCTAATCGCTATCTTATTTATCTATTCTGTCTATCCATCTTATCTATATCATCTTTCTTATTTATCTGTATCTAATCTCTCTATCTTATTTTATATATATCTTATCTATATCATATAATTTCTCTATCATCTATCAATTATCTATATCTAATCACTATCTTATTTATTCTATCTATCCATCTTATCTCTATCTTATCTCTATCTTTATAATTTATCTATCTAATCTCTCTATTTTATTTATCTATTATATATTTTATCTATATCTAATTTATCATCAATCATCTATCTATATCTAATCTCTATCTTATTTATCTATTATCTCTATCTTATCTCTATCTATTTTATTTATCTATATCTATGTATCTTATCTATATATCTTATTCTATCTTATCTATCTACCTATCTAATCTATTTTATCTATCCATTTATCCACCCATTTCCCTATCTATAATCTCTATCCTAATCCTATATCCTTTCCTGTATCCTACCCATCTATCTATATCATCTATCCATCCATCCATTTATCTGTATCTATCTAATCAATCTTATCAATCCTATCTATCAATCTTATCTATCTTTTCTATTCATATATCCTATCGGTATCCTGTATCCTAACCTCTCTTCCTATAGCCCAGTGATAGCTAACCTTTTTGCCATCTCGTGCCAAAAGCCAGGGGGGGGGAGAGTGAGGGGGAGTCGCGTGCTTGTATGCCCACACCCATAATGCAATGCACCTCACCCCCTAGAAAGCCTCTGGAGCCTGGGGAGAGCGAAAAACAGGCCTTCCCCACCCCCACCCCCAGAGGCCCTCCGGAGGCCAGAAACAGCCTGTTTCCTGATTTCCAGTGGGCCTGAAAATCAGCTGGCTGGCATGCACATGTGCACTGCAGCTGAACTAGGGCAATGCTTGAGTGCCCACCGATATGGCTCCGCGTGCCACAGGTTCGCCATCACAGCTATATCCTATCCCATATCCTATTCTATCCTACATCCTATCCTACCCATCTATCCATCCATTTATCTGTCTCTGTCATCCATCCATCCATCCGTCTATCTATCTGAATGCAATATTGAGACTTATTCTGCTCACTGCCAGCAGTTCGCTCCTTACCAGCGCAAGGTTAGCTCAACTTCCAAGATAGGTAAAATGAGGACCCAGATTTTGGGAGGCCATAGGCTTACTTTGTAAACTGTCCAGAAAGTGCTATAAAACACTAGGGGGGCACTATATATGTCTTAAGTACTAGTGGTGTTGCTACGTTTTGTAGTACTTTTAATGAGAATCAATTAAGCATTCTATTTATTAATATCTGGGCCATTTATTCAATTAAGCGAGGTATTTGTTAGTTGGAGAAAATCTGCTTTTCTTCCTGTGTAAGCTGTCAAATGGCAGCTATTCACTATGTGATCCAGTGTCTGATGTGGAAGGGATACTCTGCCCCATTTAAACAGAGTCTTGACAGATGACATGCAAAATGTGATAGATAGGCAGGCAGGCAGGCAGGCAGGCAGACAGACAGACAGACAGACAGAGAAGTAAATAGAGACATAGATCTAGGATAAGACTAATATTACCCACAACTTTTCTGCCACAGAATTGTGGAATGGTATTCCCCCCCCCCACACACAGTATATTAATTAGAATAGAAAAACAGAGTTGGAAGGGACCTTAGAGGTCTTCTAGTCCAACCCCCACCCTACACCACTTCAGACAAATGGTTATCCAACATCATCTTAAAAACTTCCAATGTTGCAGCATTCACAACTTCTAGAGGCAAGTTGTTCCACTGACTAATTGTTCTGACTGTCAGGAAATTTCTCCTTAGTTCTAAGTTGCTTCTCTCCTTGATTAATTTCCACCCATTGCTTCTTGTCCTGCCTTCAGGTGCTTTGGAGAACAGCTTGACTCCCTCTTCTTTGGGGCAGCCCCTGAGATATCGGAACACTGCTCTGATGTCACCCTTGGTATGCGATGACCCGTAACTGGGCACGGAAACAACACAGCCGAAACGAAGACTGAACTCCCCTTTATTGCTCCAACTTTCCTCCAAAAATCCCACCGTTCACTGCAGATCCCGGAGCAAAAGCTCTGAAGATGCATTTCTTAATAGTTCCTGCCTGTTATTAGTCCAGAGGAGCAGTTCAGTTCTGAGAGCAGCCACAGTTCAGGGAAGTTGTTTCCAAGGCGTCCTCGCCACAGAAAGAATTCACCGGTACTGCACCCACCATCCGGAGTATAACTGTGTCACTGTGACCTCGCATGGAGCCACGCCAGCATGGCAAACAAGGCGAAGAAGACAATGCCAGCAAAGTATCCAGATGTCGGTAACAGCACGTGAGGCTGCAAAAAGCCACGCTTCGTTCCCGACAAACGCCCCTCCCAACAGTGTCTCTTTAAAGCTCATTCCCCAGGTGAGCCTTATGAAGAGAGCGGGGCGCTGTCTTCCCGAGTCATTGGGTTGCCCTGCGCTGATCCCTCCTCCTCTCTATTTTCCGTGCTCGGGAGGGGGAGGTAATTGCTCTTCTGCTCTGCTGCCTGTCCTGCCCTCCCCCCTCGCCTGGTCTTCCTGCACCCCCCTCCCTCGCTGGCTATCCTTCCCAGGCCCGAGGGATCAGGGACTGCCTCGTCCTGCTCCTCCGGTCGTTCTTCCATTGGCCCTAGCTCTGTCTCATCCTCGGACTCAGGCTCTCCCCTAGTCCTCCTTTTCATTAAACTAGACATCCCCAATTCCAGCAACCGTTATTTACACCGCCCTGAGTCCTCAGGGAGAAGGTCGGTATATAAATTTAAAATAAATAAATAAATAAAATAAATATATTTTAGCCTCCAGTCCCGTAATCATCTTTATTGCTCTTCTCTGCACCCTTTCTAGAGTCTCCACATCTCTTTTTTTTTTTACATCCTGGCAACCAAAACTGGATCCATTATTCCAAGTGTGGCATTATAAAGTTCTCATTATTATGAGCCACGGTGGTGCAGTGGTGAGAGTACAGTACTGCAGGCTACTTCTGACTGCCGGCTGCCTGCAATTTGGCAGTTCAAATCTCACCAGGCTCAAGGTTGACTCAGCCTTCCGTCTTTCCGAGGTCGGTAAAATGAGGACCCCAGATTGTTGGGGGGAAATATGCTGACTCTGTAAACCGCTTAGAGAGGGCTATAAAAGCACTGTGAATCGGTATATAAGTCTAAGTGCTCTTCCTTCCTTCCTTCCCTCCCTCCCTCCATTCCTTCCTTCCCTCCCTCCCTCCTTCCTTCCTTCCTTCCTTCCTTCCCTCCCTCCTTCCCTCCCTCCCAGTGGTTAGAATGCCCACTGCCAGCAGTTCAATCCTGACCGACTGGCTCAAGGTCGACTCAGCCTTCCGTCCTTCCGAGGTGGGTAAAATGAGGACCCAGATTGTTGGGTGCAAGAGGCTGACTCTGTAAACTGCTTAGAGAGTGCTGTGAAAGCACTGTGAAGCGGTATATATTTATTTATTTATTTATTTATTTATCGAATTTCTATACCGCCCTACTCCCGAAGGACTCAGGGCGGTGTACAGCCATGAAATAAAAAACATAAATATACAAAATTTAAAATCGAATAAAAATGAATTAAATAAATTTGGCTGAATTAATACCCATAATTTAAAATACCCCTAATTTTAAAATACATTAAAAATTTAAAATTTACATTTAAAAGGGAGAAGATTTAGGCGAGGCCAGCTTGATGAAATAAAAGCGTCTTCAACTCGTGGCGGAAGGTGCGCAGATCCGGGATCCTCCGTATCTCTGGGGGGAGCTCATTCCAGATCGTCGGTGCCCCCACAGAGAAGGCTCTCCCCCTAGGGGCCGACAGCCGACATTGTTTGGCCGACGGCACCTGGAGGAGCCCTTCTCTGTGGGAGCGTACTGGTCGGTGGGAGGCTGTTGGTGGTAGTAGGCGGTCCCGTAGATAACCAGGTCCTAAGCCATGGAGTGCTTTAAAGGTGGTAACCAGCACCTTGAAGCGCACCCGGAAGACCACCGGGAGCCAGTGCAGCTCGCGCAGGAGAGGTGTTACGTGGGAGCTCCATGTTGCTCCCATAACCACCCGCGCGGCCGCACTCTGCGCCAGTTGGAGCCTCCGGGTGCACCTCAAGGGGAGCCCCATGTAGAGAGCATTACAATAGTCCAGACGAGAGGTGACGAGGGCATGAGTGACTGTGCGTAACGAGTCCCGATCCAGAAAGGGACGCAACTGGCGAATCAGGCGAACCTGATGAAAAATCCTCCCGGTCACGGCCGTCAAGTGCTCTTCTAAAGACAGCCGTGAATCCAGGAGGACGCCCAAGTTACGAGCCCTTTCCGTGGGGGTCAATGATTCGCCCCCAATAGCCAGCGATGGCACCAGCTGACTATATCGGGACGTCGGAAACCACAGCCACTCGGTCTTGGATGGGTTGAGCCTGAGCCCGTTTCTCCCCATCCAGATCCGTATGGCCTCCAGGCACTGGGACATCACTTCAAGGGCATCGTTGGGGTGATCCGGGGTGGAGATGTACAGCTGAGTGTCGTCAGCGTACAGATGGTACTTCACCCTGAAACCACGGATGATCTCGCCCAGCGGCTTTACATAAATGTTGAACAGGAGGGGCGAGAGAACCGATCCCTGCGGCACCCCACATATAAGGGGCCTCGGGGTCGATCTCTGCCCCCCTGTCAACACAGACTGCGACCGGTCAGAGAGAAAGGAGGAGAACCACCGTAAAACTGTGCCTCCCACCCCCAACCCTTCCAGCCGGTGCAGCATGATATCATGGTCGATGGTATCAAAAGCCGCTGAGAGATCTAACAGGACCAGGACAGAGGAACAACCCCTGTCCCGAGCCCTCCAGAGATCATCAACCAACGCGACCAATGCCGTTTCCGTGCTGTACTCAGGTCTGAAGCCCAACTGGAACGGATCTAGATACGACGCTTCATCCAGGTACTGGAGTAGCTGTCGCGCAACCACACTCTCAACAACCTTCGCAACGAAGCAAAGGTTGGAGACTGGACGATAGTTAGCCAATACTGCCGGGTCCAGGGAAGGCTTCTTGAGGAGAGGCCTTACCACCGCCTCTTTCAGGGCGGCGGGGAAGACACCCTCACCCAACGAAGCATTTATAATCCCCTGGAGCCAGCCTCGCGTCACCTCCCGGGAAGCCAGCACTAACCAGGAGGGACACGGGTCCAACAAACATGTCGCATTCAATCTACCCAGAATCCTGTCCACGTCATCTGGGGTCACAGGATCAAACTCATCCCAGATAACAGTCTCAAGACCTGTCTCCATCACCCTCTCTGGATCTATCGCGTCAGAGTCCAGACCTGCCCGAATCTGAGTGATTTTGTCATACAGATACTGAACAAAATCCTCGGCTCTTCCCTCCAAGGGGTCCTCCCGCGCTTCCTGGTGGAGCAGGGAGCGGGTCACCCTAAACAGGGCGGCCGGGCGATTATCTGATGACGCAATAAGAGCGGCAAAATGAGAACACTTTGCTGCTTTTATCGCCACTAGGTAATTCCTAATATGAGATCTTACCAGTGTTTGGTCAGATTCAGAAAGACTAGCCCTCCAACAGCTCTCTAGGCGTCTTTTCCGGTGCTTCATCTCCCTCAACTCCTCGGTGAACCAAGGAGCCAGGCGAGATCGGCGCCGGGTCAGAGGCCGCAAAGGCACGACTCGATCCAGGGCTCCAGCAGCCGCCCTATCCCAGGCGGCCACTAGGTCCCCAGATGAGGCGTGAGCCAGAACCTCCGGGAGGTTCTAAGTCTATTGCTATTGCTATTTCATGTGATCTTGATTCTATCCCTCTGTTAATGCAGCCTAGAACTCTGTTGGCTTTTTTGGCAGCTGCTGCACATGGCTGGCTCATGCTTTTTAAATGCTTATCTTCTAGCATTTTAACATGCGGCCAGAGCAAGTTCTTAAATAGATGCTTGTCTTCCAGACCTATTTGAGGCAGAGATTGAAGACGAGAACACAATACAAACCAAGGCAGAGAGCTAAGCAAATTGTAACAAGGGGTTTTTCTTGCATCAGAATTCTCTTCCAGCCTGGCCTGTTTTCTCACTGCTCCCTCAACTATGTCTGCTCCTTTGTCCGGGAGAAGTTTCTGCAGTTGTGTCAAATTCATTGCCTACCTTTTCGTGGTGGGCAATGGTCCAAACAGCTGCCAAAGTAATACCTGTAGTTCATGGGCCTCGGAATTCCTTGTGGGTTCTGGGGATAGTTTTTCTGCAGACACCTGTATCTGTTGTGGCCCGTCAGCGGCCTGTGCGGATTGTAGCTGATTCTGACAACGAGGAGGCTGGTGTGCTGCGCCAGCAGCCTGTGCAGCTGGCGCTCGAGTCGGACAGTGAGGAGGCTGGAGAAGATGTGGCCGGAGGCGGGGATTCAGCCAGGGCCTTCAGAACCTCCAGAAGCTCCTTTAGCTGAAGAGGAAGAAGAGGAGGAGCCTCTTCTCAATGCACAAGTGCGCAGAGCGGCCAAAAGGCAGGAGTGGCTCCTCAGGAGGAGGTCTCCTCGAGAGTAAGGCTTGGGGCTAATTGGCCACTCCCTTAGCCTATTTAAGGAGGAACGCCGACTGAAGCAAGTTGTAGGGAACAACTTCAGTTCACTCTCCTTCGCGTCTGGATTCTCTGCAAATTGCTTCTGGGCTTTCTGCCAACTCTAGTAAGACTGCGATTACCTTATCTTAGAATTCTGGTAGGCTGTTAAGACAGTTTATTAACAGCCTTTGGTTGATAAAGACTGAGTTATTTGAGTAAAATAAGCTTTGTATAGAGTTTGTAAGTGCTACGTTCTTTGGGGTCCATAGCTGGGGCAGAACAGTATCTGTGTGCGTGGCATTATGCAAACAAGGAGAAAGCATTGATAATATTTGTAGCTCGGGGTTGAAATGAGTCCTTGATGCTCTTTGAGCTTGGTGGTTTTCTTGCAGACGTTTCTTAACCCAACTGGGTAACATCATCAGTTCAAACCCCACTCCCTTCTAGCACTGATGATGATACCTAGTTGGGTAATGAAATGTCTGCATGAAAGTCATCCCAAAGATGTTTTTTTTCAAAAAGCAACTGGACTTAACTTGGTTCTTCCCTGCTTTTTTCTTTCAGGAATCCCAAAACACACACCCATTTGCATTCTGGCTCAGGTACCCTGAGGGTACAGATAAATTCCCAAATTAGTTCCCTCATTGGAGCCTGAGTCCGAGGATGGGACGGAGCTAGGGCCAATGGAAGAAGGACCGGAGGAGCAGGACAAGGCACTCCTTGGTCTCTCGGGCCTAGAAGATTTCAGATTAAGATGGCGGATGTCCTGCCCGTTACATGACTGCATGGCTCCCCTTTAATCTTTGCAGAGGTGAGTAGCAAGGAAACAAGGAAAGCTTTGCTTTGGAACAATCTCCTGTATGGTTACAGGTGGTCCTCGACTTACAATGGTTCTTTAGTGACCGTTTGAAATTACGACGGCTCTGAAAAAAGTGGCTTATGACCATTTTTCACGCTTAACGACCGTTTTCAGCACCCCCCCTGGTCACGTGAATAAAATTCAGACACTTGCCAACTGACTCGTATTTATGATGACCACGATTGCACCCAAAATTTCTGTTCTTAGATGAGAAATTGAGTTGATAAGAGTGAAACGCGATCATAATAAGTTTTTTCTGTGCTGTTGTAACTTGGAACGGTCACTAAATGAACTGTTAACTTGAGGACTGCCTATCTACATGCATAAATATTACTGTTCGACGAAGTCTCATTCGTCATCTTCAGGCTGGTGTTCTCGGCTTTCTCGGTGTTCTCTAGCAGTTAAAAGGAAGAGACAGCTGCGATCTCACATTGCTCCTGGAAGCACGAAGCCGAGAACACCAGCCTGAAGATGACGAATGAGACTTCGTCGAAACGTTGCCAAGACACTTCCAATTTTACGTGGGAGAAGACCCGAATAACCAAAGACCTACATACAAACACCCGCGAAAACCAGAGAAAAAAAAGGCCAAATAGAAAATAGTAATAAATGTTAACACATTTATTTATTTATTTATTACATGTATTTATATGCCGCCATTCTCCCGAAGGACTCAGGGCGGCGAACACAAGTTAAGAAACAAGTACAATAAAATCATAATTTAATCCAAATAAATAATTAGTAGTAAATAATAAAGCCCGGAATCAGTCTCAGCCTATTTGTTTGAAAAGCCAAGTCTTCAAGTCCCGACGGAAAGAGCGGAGATCCTGAATGCATGAAGTAGTAACAGTAATAATAGTACAACACATGTACTGAGAATAATAGTAATAATATAGCCAACTAATGTTAACTAAGTTTCTTTTTATATTGGCTTATTTACATTTTTGTTAATTATGATTGTAGTCATACATCTTCTCTATCGTTAATACAAACATTCGTAGTCTTTTCTTCCTCTAATTCCTACCTCTTGTCTCTAACCACTCATAAAATCTATTCCATATCAAGTAATATTCTGTGTCTTCCTTCTCTTTTATTTTTAAAGTTAGCCTGTCCATCATTTCAGCACAGTCTAAATTTCTTTGAATTACTTCCTCATCTGGTGGGGTTTTCTCATTTTTCCGGTATTTAGCAAATATAATCCTTGCTGCTATCAATATATGTAAAACTAAATATGGGCTCTACTCTCTGAAGCTCCAGCTTCCAGGTTAAAATTGTCACAGGAAGCGCTTCCTTTTCTCTTTTAACTGGTGCCTCCAAGTGCAGCCATGTCAAATTCGGTCCCTGCCTGCTCCGTGGTAGGAACTGGCCCTGCGGCTGCCACATCAGAGCTGTGGTTCATGGGCCCCTGGTTCACGTACTTGGACCCGGGGATAAAAATATGCTACAGACATGTATAAGGTCTGGACCAGAGGTAGGTTTCAGCAGGTTCTGACCAGTTCTGGAGAACCGGTAGCGGAAATTTTGAGTAGTTCGGAGAACCGGTAAATACCACCTCTGACTGGCCCCGCCTCCATCTACTCTCTGCCTCCCGAGTCCCAGCTGATTGGGAGGAAATGGGGATTTTGCAGTATCCTTCCCCTGGAGTGGGGAGGGAATGGAGATTTTGCAGTATCCTTCCCCTGGAGTGGGAATGGAGTTTTTGCAGTATCCTTCCCTTGGAGTGGGGTGGGAATGGAGATTTTGCAGTATCCTTCCCCTGGAGTGGGGCGGGAATGGAGATTTTGCAGTATCCTTCCCCTGGAGTGGGGAGGGAATGGAGGTTTTGCAGTATCCTTCCCCTGGAGTGGGGAGGGAATGGAGATTTTGCAGTATCCTTCCCCTGGAGTGGGAGGGGGAATGGAGATTTTGCAGTATCCTTCCCCTGGAGTGGGGAGGGAATGGAGATTTTGCAGTATCCTTCCCCTGCTACTGCCACAAGACCTTTCTTTGCCACAGTCGTTAAGCGAATCACTGCAGCTGTTAGTCACACGGTTGTTAGGTGAATCTGGATTCCCCGTTGACTTTGCTTGTCCGAAGGTCGCAAAAGGGGGTCGCGTGGTCCCAGGACCCCGGCAATCATCATAAACACAAGTCAATTGCCAATTATCTGGATTTTGATCACATGACCATGGGGATTGCTTCAATGGCTGTAAGTATGAAAAACGGTCGTAATTCACTTTTTGCAGTGACGTTGTAACTTTGAACTGTCACTAAATGAGCTGCTGTAAATCGAGGACTACCTATAATTCAACTTGTTTTTTTAAAGTATTTAAATATTTTAAGATGGGTTCATTTAATTTTGGAATCCCGGGCGTGACTGAAGAATGGGAAGTTGATTTTCTCTCGCTCTCTCTTAGTTTTATTCATTTTATTCATGTGTAAACGATATGGATGGTTACAGAACGAAGCATTGTACATTTAAAAAAATAATAATAATAGAATTCTTATTGATTTCCTGGCAGATCTTCTCTCATCCAGAATGTCGTCGGGAATAAGTTATTAAATCAGAATTTCAGCCTTGGGAAGACTGGGCAAAACGTCTCGGAATGCAACATCCACGCGTTTTTATTTTGAAAAGACTCACGAAGAAAAGAACGAGACCTGCCAATATGAATTGGATAAAATTTTACAAGGATCACAGGACAAATTGATAAAAAAAAATTATAATTATTTACGAGGATATAAATTAGAGGAAGAGGTGGTTAAAGAAAACATCTGGGCAAAGAATTTTGGCTATAATATTGAATTAGACAAATGGGAAAAATTATGGATAATAAATTATAAATTAACAATGTCTGTACCCTATAAAGAAAGTCTGTACAAAATATTTTATAGGTGGCATCTTCCACCGGCCAGATTGGCAAGAATGTTCCCCAATACTTCCCCAACATGCTGGAAATGTAAACTTCACAAAGGAACCTATTATCACATGTGGTGGACCTGCCCAAAGGCAAAACAATACTGGCAAATGATTAGAAGACAAATAGAAGAAATTGCAAAACAAAGAATAGAAATGAGGCCAGAAACCTTTCTACTAGGCATAATAAATGGACAATACGAAAAGGAAATAAAATATTCAATCATTCATATAATAACAGCAGCACGAATAATTTTTGCACAAAATTGGAAGAGTAACGACATACCAACAGAAGATAGAGTAATTAGTAAAATCATGGAATGTGCAGAAATGGACAGACTCACAAAGGAATTACAAGATAAAGAGGAACATGACTACTATTTAGTACGGGAAAAGTGGTACACTTGGGTGGAAGGCAGAAAAGGAAGAAAAAAAGGCTAGGAACTAATTGGTGTGACCTGATATAGAAATAGGAACATAAACCATTAATGCAAGTTAACTGAATTACAAAGAGAGATATAAGAGAAAGACCAAAACGAGGATTCGAAAGCACAAATAAGAACATAGATTACAGTTGCAACAACTTTGATAAGATGTATATTTGAATTTTTGTTTACATGTTCTGTATGTTTTGTTGTTACTTGTTTTATTCTGTTTGTATTTTTTAATACAAACAACAAATGTCGGCTGGCGACCCCCAGGAGGAGAGCCTTCTCTATGGTGGCACCTACCCTTTGGAACAATCTACCCCTAGAGATACGAGTGATCTCCGACCTCCGGACTTTTTGTCGGGCCCTAAAAACTTATTTTTTTTCAGTTAGCCGGTCTGTCCTGATTTTATGGTTGGTTTTAAAATTTGATAAGGATTTTTAAATTGATAAGTTTTAAATTACAGGCCAAATTTATTTAATTATTTTAAATCTATTTTTAACTTTATGTATAAATGTTTTTTATCTTGGCTGTTCACCGCCCTGAGTCCGAAAGGAGAAGGGCGGTATAGAAGTTTGAATGAATGAATGAATGAATGAATGAATGAATGAATAAATATTCAATTAAAAAAAGAGAAAAGAACCAGACCTATTTTGTTCAGGAAAAGGCCCAAATAGAGACCCATCATGGATTGTTGCAGTGAGCCTGTTGGGGAAAGACAGTGGATCATTTTGATTTATTTGTAATAAAGCTGGAAGGACACACTGAACAGCTTCCTCTCTTGATTGGAAACAAAAATATTGTATTTTGAAACACATTTCCTCCCTCTAGTCCAGTGATGGCTAACCTTTTTGCCGTCACATGCCAAAAGCGGGGGGAGTGCGGGGGGGTCGTGCGCATGCCCACACCTATAAATTCAATGCCCCTCTGTGCATATGTGAGTGACCGCCCCCTGCCTCACCCCCGCTTTTGGCACACCGGCAAAAAGTTTACCAGAAGGCCCGTTTTTCACCCTCCCCAGGCTCCAGAGCCTTTCTTGGAATCTGGGGAGGGCAAAAACAGCCTTCCCCACCCTCCCAGAAGCCAGAAACGGCCCGTTTCCCGACTTCCGGTGGGCCAGAAGGCCCGAAAATTGGCTGGCGTGCTGGAGCTGAGCTAGGGCAACATTCGTGTGCCCACAGATAAGGCTCCGCGTGTCATCACGGCTCTGGTCCTTCACCATTTCCGTACAGCTTGCAATATTTCACTTCTTTTTTCCCCAATGCCTGGATCTTAGATGAATTAACAGATCCACACTCTTCATTTCATTATACAAGTTTATCTTAATACTGGCTTCAAGTCTTGAGTAATGGGAAAACGACACACAATTGTTTGCACACGCCCGTGGCAAAAATCTGGTTTCCACACACCTTTTGCTCACCCGGTCTGCATTTCTGTAATAAATAAATGTTTCCACTCACAGCTTGTTGGTCAGATTTCTTCCAAATAGTATCCAATATTATTCATTTACTGGATTGTTATCCTGCCTGTATTTATTTATAAGCAACTCAAGGCGGTGAACATACCTAATACTCCTTCCTCCTATTTTCCCCATAACAAAAACCCTTAGGATGGATTGCACTGAAAGAGAATGATTAGCCCAGTTACTCAGCCCACCTTTCATTGCTAAAATGGACTACAATTCCCCATCTCCTAGTGATTCAAAGTCTGGACAATGACTAGCCCAAAGTCACCCAGCTTTCATGCTTACGGTGGGACTAGAACTCACCGTCTCCTGGTGATTGGCCCAAAGTCACCCATCATGCTTAAGGTGGGAGTAGGAACTCACCGTCTCCTGGTGATTGGCCCAAAGTCACCCAACTAGCTTTCATGCCTAACATGGACTAGAACTCACCGTCTCCTGGTGATTGGCCCAAAGTCACCCAACTAGCTTTCATGCCTAACATGGACTAGAACTCACCGTCTCCTGGTGATTGGCCCAAAGTCACCCAACTAGCTTTCATGCCTAACATGGACTAGAACTCACCGTCTCCTGGTGATTGGCCCAAAGTCACCCAGCCATCTTTCATGCCTAAAACAAAACTAGAACTCGACGTCTCCTGGTGATGGGCCCAAAGTCACCCAGTTGGCTTTCATGCCTAAGGCAGAACTAGAACTCGACGTCTCCTGGTGATGGGCCCAAAGTCACCCAACTAGCTTTCATGCCTAAGGTGGGACTAGAACTCACGGTCTCCTGGTGATTGGCCCAAAGTCACCCAACTAGCTTTCATGCCTAAGGTGGGACTAGAACTCACGGTCACCTAGTGATTGGCCCAAAGTCACCCAACTAGCTTTCATGCTTAAGGTGGGACTAGAACTCACAATCTCCTGGTGATTGGCCCAAAGTCACCCAACTGAGTTTAATGCCTAAGATGGAACTAGAAGTCTACCCCCTGGTGATTGGCTCAAGGTCATCCAGCTGACTTTCATGCCTAAGGCAGGACTAGAACTCACAGCCTTCTGATGATTGGCCCAACTAGCTTTCATGCTTAAGGTGGGACTAGAACTCACAGCCTCCTGGTGATTGGCTCAGTCACCCAATTGAGTTTCATGCCTAAGGCAGGACTAGAACTCACAGCCTTCTGATGATTGGCCCAAAGTCAACCATCATTTTTTTTTCCAACATTACAGCATTCATGACTGATTTTTATTTTCTTTACTATTATCAATAAATCTTAAATTCTGAGCCTGGCCACTTATTGTTTACTCTTAAATCTCAAAATCTCATTTATGAAAGCCTGAAGCTCGGATGATAAGTGTCCACCAGTGTATTTTTGAGTTTTAAGGAATCCCTGCAAGATCCAAAGTGTCCTTTAAAAATATATATATATATCTCAACAAAATTTAATAAAACGACAGAACAAAATTCCAGCCTCGCCGGTCTGAATAAACGGATAGCAGAAGTCGTTGATTGCAACCAACATCCCAGAAAGAAAATTTCTAAACAATTTTTGAGGAAGTAATGCAGCTGAAACGGCATGTTTTCCAAAAAATTGCGTACTACTCGAGCAGCGGGAAAACCCCCTTGATTATTTAGGGAACAAACAATGCAGTTAAAAGTTGTCCTCTTGTTTTCCACGGTGAAATAAACCTTTCCTTTTATTTATTTATAAATAAATAATTATTTATAGATAAATAATTTATTACTTTATTTATTACTAGCTGTACCCGGCCACAGGTTGCTGTGGCTCAGTCTTGTGGGTATACAATATTTTTTAAAAAAATTTTTTTTATTAAGTTTTTGATTTAAGAACAAAACACAAAACGACACCCAGTGTATAATACAAAATAGGGAGAAGCGGAGGAATTTTTTCTTCATTTTCAGGTCTTCCAAAATTCTCTTTGCCTTGGCACTGGCATTATTTCTTCCAAATTCCCGATTGCGTAGTCCACAAATGGTTGCCATATCCTCCAAAACATATTTTCTTTCAATAGTCCTTTTTTGAATTTTATATCACACGTTAACTTATCATTAAGAGCAATTTTCCAAATTTCTCTGAACCATTCATTTATTTTGTATTCAATATTCGATTTCCAGTATCTTGCAATCACAATTCGTCCCATAATGACCAATATCCTTACAAGCTCTCTTTCATCAATTGTTAACACCTTGTCATTCAACTTTAGTATGAGGATGGTATCTACTCCCAACTTTACCTCCTTTTTAATTATTTTACTAGATTCTTCTTCTATTCGTAACCAAAAATTCTTCACAGCAAGTTATGTTGGAGATGTAAAGTGGAGAATGGGACATATGAACACATGTGGTATGGATGTCGTAAAGTGAAGAATTTTTGGGTATACAATATTTTTTGACCGAGTGCCAATAATGTCCCTCTGTAGCTCAGGTCACGCCTACTTTGCCTCCGTCCCAATTTGCCGCGGGTGTAAGAGCTGGTGTCAACTTGCAAAGCTTTCAAGTTGCCATGAGCAGGAGGGAGGGAGAACTGATAGAGCTGATTGATTTCCCTAACTGAAGCTGCATTCCATACATTCTTCCTGACCGCAATCAGAAGGAGGGTGTTGGATTTCACAGCCAGCCAAAGTGGTTAATTGGAGAATGTGATTTATGACATGGCCAGAGAGGAGGGGAGAGACAGGGTCATAGGGGAACGTAAATCTACGTGGGATTAGTTCTAACTGCATCCGAATATTGCCGAAATGGTGCTCCTAATAAATGACTGTATTTCTTTTGAAGTTCGGCTCATGGCTCATGAATTAATTAGGGCATCTTTCGGAAACTTCACAGACAAATCAATCAGCTCTATCAGTTCTCCCTCCCTCTTGCTCATGGCAACTTGAAAACTTTGCAAGTTGATAGCTGGTTTCCCAGCTTGCCGGTATAACCGCCTTCACCTTCGCAGCTCTCCGCACCACAGGCGGCATCGGGGTCCCTGCCAAAGGTACGGCATACTCCGTTAGTCGGGAGGACGCTTTGCGGCGGTTGACATTTCCCGCCATTTTGCTTGTGGGTTTGCTTGTGGCGGCGACGGCGCTGAGAGGAAAAGACCCGGCTCACGCCTGCCATTGTGGTGCTGCGACGTTAAAGTCCAAAAAGAGAGTATAGCGTGTGTTGCTTTTACGTCCAACAGATGGCGCTGTTTTTCAAAAAAGCATGTTTTTACCTGTCACAGGTGTGACATCTATATAATATAGGTATATAAAAACACAGCGCGTATTCGAATGCAACGTTGTGTCCAAATTTCAAAGCAATCTCTCTACATGGGGCTCCCCCTGGGGTGCACCCGGAGGCTCCAGCTGGTCCAGAACGCGGCCGCGCGGGGGATTATGGGGGCGACGAGGCGCTCCCATGTAACACCTCTCCTGCGCGAGCTGCACTGGCTCCCGGTGGTCTTCCGGGTGCGCTTCAAGGTGTTGGTGACCACCTTTAAAGCGCTCCATGGCTTAGGGCCGGGGTACTTACGAGACCGCCTTCTGCCACCAATAGCCTCCCACCGGCCAGTATGCTCACACAGAGCGGGCCTCCTCAGGGTGCCATCCGCCAGACAATGTCGGCTGGCGACCCCCAGGGGGAGAGCCTTCTCTGTGGCGGCGCTCACCCTCTGGAACAACCTTCCCCCAGAGATACGTACAATAACAGACCTCCGGATTTTTCGTCGGGCCCTGAAAACCCATTTATTTCAACTAGCTGGGCTGGCTTGAGTTAAATTTTAGATTGATTTTAAATTGGGTTGTTTTAATTTACGGCCAAAATATTTAATTATTTTAAACTGCTTTTAAATTTTGTATGTATTGTTTTTTACTTTGGCTGTTCACTGCCCTGAGTCCTATTTGGAGAAGGACGGTATAGAAATAAGAACAAATAAATAAATAAATAAATAAATAAATAAATAAATCGGTGAAGAACTTTTGGAGATTTACGATTTTGAAGAAACGAGCATTTACATTTTTATTTATATAGATTGGTCACATTTTTAAACCGCTCGTCTCCCTGCCATAAAAGTGGGGACCGGTCTCAGATAAGAAAAGAAAAGAAAAACACAGAAGAAAATGCAATTTAATGTTGGAACCAAGAATTTCGCTCTGGGAGAATGGTTAGCTTCTCCATCAAAGACCAAACTGATTCATGCAGGGATCGACCGAGTGCCCAAAGCGTACACACGAATGCATGCATACATGCGCAAACCCCCAAAATGCATTGCGCGCATGGCCCTGCACTGTGCATGCAACTCCTCACATGTACCCTGCCCCCCCACACATGCGGCCCACCCCCACGTATGTGTGCATGGCCCCACACATGCGTCCCGCTTTTGCGCATGCCTGCATGGCCCCCGCATGAGCCCTGCCCCCCATGCATGCACGGCAGAGACCCAAAGACCAGCTGGCTGGCGGGAGGTGTGCACGCATGTGCGGTGGAGCGGAGCTGGAGCGATGGCTCGGGTTGCCCACAGAGAGGACTCTGCATGCCACTTCTGGCACGTGTGTTCTGTGGCTTTCCGGACCGCAAATAGCCTTCAAGATTTAAACCCTTTCATATTTATGATTCTGACACGAGTCCAAAATGGCTTTTGATCAGTGCTTTCTCAACCCCGGCGGCTTTAAAATATTGTGGACTTCAATTCCCAGAATTCCCCAGCCAGATAAAATGGATGCTGGTTGGGGGAATTCTGGGAGTTGAAGTCCACAAGTCTTAAAAGTTGGCAAGGTAGGACATCACTGCCTGAAAGCAATATAACTTAACTCCATTACAGGTAGTCCTCAACTTACAACGGTTCAATTAGTGGCGGTCCAAAGTTGCAATGACACTGAAAAAAGGGACTTATTTTTCACACTTATGACCGTGATAGCATCCTCGTAGTCACGGGATCCAAATCCAAGCTCTTTGGCAACTCGACTCATATTTATGACCGTTGCTGTATCGCAAAGTCCTGTGATCCTCTTTCGTTGACCTGACGAGCAAAGTGAATGGGGAAGACATATTCACTTAACCGGGTTACTCACTTAACAACGGTGGCAAGCAAGGTCGTAAAATAGGGAGAAATGAACTGAACAACTGACTTCATTTAGCAACAGAAATTTTGGGCTCAACTGTACAGGTAGACCTCAACTTATGACCACAATGGAGCCCAACATTTCAGTTGTTAGGTGAGTTATGCCCCATTTTACGACTTTTCTTGTCACCGTTGTTAAATGAATCATCACAGCAGATAAGTCAGTTAAGGGAATCTGTTTTCTCTGGATTCTCCAGACAGCTGTCTGTCACAAATGGTGTAGTGTCTCCTCCTTGGTCGGCAGGGGTGGGGGTGGACTAGATGACCTACAAGGTCCCTTCCAACTCTGTTCTTCTGTATTCTCCATTGACTTGACTCGTCATAAGGTCACAAAAGAGGATTGACAAGTATCTGAATTTTGATCGCACGATTATGGGGATGCTGCGAAGTTCGTAACTCTGAAAAACCATTCCACGCCAGTTTTTTCAGTGCCGTCGCAACTTTGAATGGTCACTAAATGAACTGTTGTAAGTCGAGGACTACCTGCATTAACTGTGCGCACAAGTCAACCATGATGTTCTAACCCAGCTCTCCAAACACGACAAACCGTCTGAAGTGAACTCAACGATTCCTTTAATTAGGAGCGCCGGCAGCCCCGGCAAAAAGTTTCTCTCTCACTGCAGGCTAACAAGTCCGTCCGTCCGTCTGTCCAGAAGTTAAATAGTTGTCTGCCACATTTATTCATCTCCTCCCCCTGCCTTTTATCCCCAGAGCTAGGGTGGGGCTTCGCTAGCAGCGGTGGCTCTTCCGTCCCAAGGACCAACCCATAGATTTCCACTGCTCTCCTCTCCTCTGCCTTCTGTGCATCCACGCATCAGGCACTGGACCCAGCTGTTCCTCCTCTTCCTCATCAGCCACCTCCACACCTGGGGGTTGTTGACACTCCCTCTGAAGGCTGATAGACAGCCCAGGCTCCTCCTCCTCTGATTCGGTTGCTGGAGTGGCCAGTGGCCAACAGGCCACAACACTCCCTTTCATCTCCTCCTCCATTCCACAAATCTCACTCCCTTCTTGCACTGATGATGCCATCTAGTTGGGTCATGAAACATCTTCAGGAAAACAACGATCCCAAAGATGTTGTCGTCATCATCTGTAAGAGCCACGGTGGCGCAGTGGTTAGAGTGCAGTACTGCAGGCTACTTCTGCTGCCTGCCGGCTGCCTGCAATTTGTCAGTTCAAATCTCACCAGGCTGAAGGTTAACTCAGCCTTCCGTCCTTCCGAGGTTGGTAAAATGAGGACCTGCTGGAGGGGCCGGCGGCCGACAGCACACAATTTAGACTCAACCTGGACTGAGACGGGGAAGGAGAAAATGGAAGAAAAACTCACAAAATCCCCTCCCCCCTCCGACACAAACACACTTACCTTCTCCCAGTTCTGTCGTAATAACCAGACTTGCTGTAGCCTTAAATACTGTCGAGTTATGTTTAACCAGACAAGTGAACAGCGAGGAGTTCCAATTATTGGTGGCCGTGATCTTCAGGGAGCTCTGGCGGGAGTACGTCCTGTTTGAATTAAAAGTTGCCCCGGTAGACTTTCCTTTACCGCTGGGATTCTTGCAAAACAAGTCCACTTTGGCTACGTTTGGATAAAAATATTCTGCTTTGCAAGTGACCGTCACCGAGGCGTTCAGCTGGACGGGAGAAGGCGGATTGGTCTCAAGACTCACCGTGGGAGGAACTGAGCAAAGAAAGGCAAAGATGGTCAGTCAAAAGAGGTCGGGATTCATGGTTCCTGCACTCAGATGCGGCTGGAAGACTACCGTATTTTTCAGAGTATAAGACGCACCTTTCCCCCCTCCTAAAAGAGGCTGAAAATTTGGGTGCGTCTCGTACTCCGAATGTAGCTTTTTCAAAGCTTTTTTTTTTCCAGCCCTAACGAGCCGCTAACGAAGCACTAGCGATCTTCCCAGCTTTGCCTGCTCCCTCGAGTCTCCGCTGTGCTTTAACGAGGCACTAGAGAGTGAAGCAATTGCCATGCTTTGCTCCGACTTCAGCTGTTCTTTAGAAGCTTTTTTTCAGCCCTAACTAGGCACTAGAGAGTCAAGCAATTGCCATGCTTTGCTCCGACTCTCAGCTGTTCTTCAGAAGCTTTTTTTCAGCCCTAACGAGGCACTAGAGAGTGAAGCAATTGCCATGCTTTGCTCCGACTCTCAGCTGTTCTTTAGAAGCTTTTTTCAGCCCTAACGAGGCGCTAGAGAGTGAAGCAATTGCCATGCTTTGCTCCGACTCTCAGCTGTTCTTTAGAAGCTTTTTTTCAGCCCTAACGAGGCACTAGAGAGTGAAGCAATTGCCATGCTTTGCTCCGACTCTCAGCTGTTCTTTAGAAGCTTTTTTTCAGCCCTAACTAGGCGCTAGCAAGTGAAGCAATTGCCATGCTTTGCTCCGACTCTCAGCTGTTCTTTAGAAGCTTTTTTTCAGCCCTAACGAGGCGCTAGAGAGTGAAGCAATTGCCATGCTTTGCTCCGACTCTCAGCTGTTCTTCAGAAGCTTTTTTTCAGCCCTAACGAGGCGCTAGAGAGTGAAGCAATTGCCATGCTTTGCTCCGACTCTCAGCTGTTCTTTAGAAGCTTTTTTTCAGCCCTAACGAGGCGCTAGAGAGTGAAGCAATTGCCATGCTTTGCTCTGACTCTCAGCGTTCTTTAGAAGCTTTTTTTCAGCCCTAACGAGGCACTAGAGAGTGAAGCAATTGCCATGCTTTGCTCCGACTCTCAGCTGTTCTTTAGAAGCTTTTTTCAGCCCTAACGAGGCGCTAGTAAGTGAAGCAATTGCCATGCTTTGCTCCAACTCTCAGCTGTTCTTTAGAAGCTTTTTTTCAGCCCTAACTAGGTGCTAGTAAGTGAAGCAATTGCCATGCTTTGCTCCGACTCTCAGCTGTTCTTTAGAAGCTTTTTTTCAGCCCTAACGCGGCACTAGAGAGTGAAGCAATTGCCATGCTTTGCTCCGACTCTCAGCTGTTCTTCAGAAGCTTTTTTTCAGCCCTAACGAGGCGCTAGAGAGTGAAGCAATTGCCATGCTTTGCTCCGACTCTCAGCTGTTCTTTAGAAGCTTTTTTTCAGCCCTAACGAGGTGCTAGAGAGTGAAGCAATTGCCATGCTTTGCTCCGACTCTCAGCTGTTCTTTAGAAGCTTTTTTTCAGCCCTAACGAGGCGCTAGAGAGTGAAGCAATTGCCATGCTTTGCTCCGACTCTCAGCTGTTCTTTAGAAGCTTTTTTTCAGCCCTAACGAGGCACTAGAGAGTGAAGCAATTGCCATGCTTTGCTCCGACTCTCAGCTGTTCTTTAGAAGCTTTTTTTCAGCCCTAACGAGGCGCTAGAGAGTGAAGAAATTGCCATGCTTTGCTCCGACTCTCAGATGTTCTTTAGAAGCTTTTTTTCAGCCCTAACGAGGCACTAGAGAGTGAAGCAATTGCCATGCTTTGCTCCGACTCTCAGCTGTTCTTCAGAAGCTTTTTTTCAGCCCTAACGAGGCGCTAGAGAGTGAAGAAATTGCCATGCTTTGCTCCGACTCTCAGCTGTTCTTTAGAAGCTTTTTTTCAGCCCTAACGAGGCGCTAGAGAGTGAAGCAATTGCCATGCTTTGCTCCGACTCTCAGCTGTTCTTCAGAAGCTTTTTTTCAGCCCTAACGAGGCGCTAGAGAGTGAAGCAATTGCCATGCTTTGCTCTGACTCTCAGCTGTTCTTTAGAAGCTTTTTTCAGCCCTAACGAGGCGCTAGCGAGTGAAGCAATTGCCATGCTTTGCTCTGACTCTCAGCTGTTCTTTAGAAGCTTTTTTTCAGCCCTAACGAGGCGCTAGAGTGAAGCAATTGCCATGCTTTGCTCCCGACTCTCAGCTGTTTTTTTAGAAGCTTTTTTTCAGCCCTAACTAGGCGCTAGCAAGTGAAGCAATTGCCATCTTTGCTCCGACTCTCAGCTGTTCTTTAGAAGCTTTTTTTCAGCCCTAACGAGGAGCTAGAGAGTGAAGCAATTGCCATGCTTTGCTCCGACTCTCAGCTGTTCTTTAGAAGCTTTTTTTCAGCCCTAATGAGGCGCTAGAGAGTGAAGCAATTGCCATGCTTTGCTCCGACTCTCAGCTGTTCTTTAGAAGCTTTTTTTTCAGCCTAACTAGTCACTAGCGAGTGAAGCAATCCCCATGCTTTGCTCCGACTCTCAGCTGTTCTTTAGAAGCTTTTTTTCAGCCCTAACTAGTCACTAGCGAGTGAAGCGATTTCCATGCTTTGCTCCGACTCTCAGCTGTTCTTTAGAAGCTTTTTTCAGCCCTAACTAGTCACTAGCGAGTGAAGCAATCCCCATGCTTTGCTCCGACTCTCAGCTGTTCTTTAGAAGCTTTTTTTCAGCCCTAACTAGTCACTAGCGAGTGAAGCGATTTCCATGCTTTGCTCCGACTCTCAGCTGTTCTTTAGAAGCTTTTTTCAGCCCTAACTAGTCACTAGCGAGTGAAGCAATTGCCATGCTTTGCTCCGACTCTCAGCTGTTCTTTAGAAGCTTTTTTTCAGCCCTAACGAGGCGCTAGAGAGTGAAGCAATTGCCATGCTTTGCTCTGACTCTCAGCTGTTCTTTAGAAGCTTTTTTCAGCCCTAACGAGGCGCTAGTGAGTGAAGCAATTGCCATGCTTTGCTCTGACTCTCAGCTGTTCTTTAGAAGCTTTTTTTCAGCCCTAACGAGGCGCTAGAGTGAAGCAATTGCCATGCTTTGCTCCGACTCTCAGCTTTTTTTAGAAGCTTTTTTTCAGCCCTAACTAGGCGCTAGCAAGTGAAGCAATTGCCATCTTTGCTCCGACTCTCAGCTGTTCTTTAGAAGCTTTTTTCAGCCCTAACGAGGAGCTAAGAGTGAAGCAATTGCCATGCTTTGCTCCGACTCTCAGCTGTTCTTTAGAAGCTTTTTTTCAGCCCTAATGAGGCGCTAAGAGTGAAGCAATTGCCATGCTTTGCTCCGACTCTCAGCTGTTCTTTAGAAGCTTTTTTTCAGCCCTAACTAGTCACTAGCGAGTGAAGCAATTGCCATGCTTTGCTCCGACTCTCAGCTGTTCTTTAGAAGCTTTTTTCAGCCCTAACTAGTCACTAGCGAGTGAAGCAATCCCATGCTTTGCTCCGACTCTCAGCTGTTCTTTAGAAGCTTTTTTTCAGCCCTAACTAGTCACTAGCGAGTGAAGCGATTTCCATGCTTTGCTCCGACTCTCAGCTGTTCTTTAGAAGCTTTTTTCAGCCCTAACTAGTCACTAGCGAGTGAAGCAATTGCCATGCTTTGCTCCAACTCTCAGCTGTTCTTTAGAAGCTTTTTTTCAGCCCTAACGAGGCGCTAGCGAGTGAAGCAATTGCCATGCTTTGCTCCGACTCTCAGCTGTTCTTTAGAAGCTTTTTTTCAGCCCTAACGAGGCGCTAGTGAGTGAAGCAATCTCCCCCCACCCCCTGTGCGTTGCCTGCTTTTGTCATTGCTGCTTCCTCTCAGCTGTGCCTTAGAAGCTGTTTTTTATCCCCAAGCAAGGGATAAAAAACCAGCAAATTAACGTGCTGAAGCTGACCAGACTAAAGAGGCTAGTCAGATGAATACCTATTAAGCAGATTTCCCCCCCCCTATTTTCCTCCCCAAAAATTAAGCTGCGTCTTATACTCTGGTGCGTCTTATACTCCGAAAAATACGGTAACTGGGTTTGGTATCTGATTGTGATATGGGGGGAAAACAACCCTTGTACGAAAAATCCAGAACCTGGTTTGCAGGAAGCCCAAAATCAAAACTTAACACCACGAACAAAGAAAGAAATGAGGAACCTGTTCTGACCCAGCTCCCCAAACACAACAAACCCTCGGAAGTGATCTCAAAGATTCCGTTATTAGAAGCACCAGCAGCACCAGCAAAAAGTTTCTCTCTCACCGCAGGCTAACAAGTCCATCTGGTCGGGAGATGAATAGTTGTCTGCCACATCTATTCATCTCCGCCCTCTGCCTTTTATCCCCAGAGCTTGTATGGGGCTTCGCTAGCAGTGGTGGCTCTACTGTCCCAAGGACTGGCCCATAGCTTTCCACTCTCCTCTCCTCTACCTTCTGCACATTTGTGTGTCAGGCACTGGACCCAGCTGTTCCTCCTCTTCCTCATCAGCCACCTGTAGACCTGGGGACTGTTGACTCTCCAACTGAGGGCTGATGGACGGCCCAAACTCTCTCTCAGATAAAGCAGGGGTGTCAAACTCAAGGCCTGAGGGCCAGATCCACCCCATGGGGTGCTTAGATCTGGCCCCCGGGGCTACCCTGGAAACCAGGAGTGGGTTCTAAAAATTTTACTACCGGTTCTGTGGGCGTGGCTTATTTTGTGGGTGTGGCTTGATGGTCATGTGACAATTATTTAGGATTTAGCAGAGGTACTGGTCTACCAGGCTTTTAACTGCTTGCAGAGCTGTACCGATCTACCCGTTTATTTTTGCAGGCACTGATCTACTCATGTATTTTTGCAGGCAATGGTTACTCATGTATTTTTGCAGGCAATGGTCTACTCATGTATTTTTGCAGGCACTGATCTACTCCATGTATTTTTGCAGGCAATGGTCTACTCATGTATTTTTGCAGGCACCGGTCTACTCATTTGTTTTCTTTTAACACTGATCAGCTGTAGGGCAGCCCTTTGAAGTCACCGCTACCGGCTCGGCGGAACCAGACGGAACCGGGAGGAATCCACCACTGCTGGAAACAGTGAAGGATTGGCGTACGGTGCCCTGCTGAGCTCCGTTTTCACTGGCAGAGGGTTGCAGGAGGCCGTTGCAGCTGAAAACGGAGCTTGTTTTTGCTGGCAGAGCATTTGGGCTACCACAGGTGCCCCTGACACAAGTGACGTCGAACTGGCCACGCCCACCCTGGCCACACCCACCCCGGCCCCCTGAGGTCAAACACAACCCTGATGCGGCCCTCAATGAAATGAAGTTTGACACCCCTTCATTCTCAGCTTAGTCCAAAACAAAATTCTTCATAACCAGTCCGTCGGCCTTATCTCCAACCTTTGATGCCTTTGGCAACCGGCCAAAGGCTTTTCTTGGCAAAACCCCCACAAAGTTCAAGAGACGCTGACAAGAAGCACGGGAATCAATATTGCTTTTCTACAAAGAACCCAACGGCTCGTTGCTGATCTTTTAAGCCTTATGGGAAGGGCCAATAATCTCCTGGCCTTACTCCTGAGTCGTCCTTTTCGCTTTAGCTGCTCTTGCCTTCCGGCAGCTCTTCACATGCGTGCGCTAGGAACAGGCTCCTCCTGTTCCTCTGCCTCTCTGCTGTCCGACTCTGGGGGCTCCGGAGTCCGCATATCACTCCCCGATGGCCCTGGCCCCATTTCTGCCTCCGACGCAGAGCCCTCATCCGGGCCTTCCCCAGCCTCCAGGACTGGCCCATGTTCCTCCCCAGCCTCCTCACTGTCCGACTCCGCTGCCAGCTCCGCAAGCTGCTGATGGACCACAACAGCTGCTTGCAACTATGTAAGGATGCCAAGCTAGTTCCCTGCTCAACCCCTCCTTCCATCCTGGCAGTTTCCCAACAGATTCGCTCCACAACGCTTCAGTTGACAAGAGCGGATCTCCCTCCCTCTCTGAACGGCACCTACCTCTCACGTAGACCGCAACCTGTTTCTTTATATTAGATTGTCCCAGTTGGAGAACTTTATCGATCATTTGGCAGCGGTAGGTCCCATTATCCTTAGGGCCCACATTGCTGAGGCTGATGCTGAAGTCGGTTCTTGATCCTGGAATGAGCCTCACCCCGCGAGAATTTTGGTCACTCTCCTTGTAAATTAACTTCCAGACGTTGTTGCTCGATTCTTTGTACCATCTTGCGCTTGTTGGCAGATCCATCTGAGTCAGGGTACAGTTGAGAGTGAGGGTCCTGCCTCCTGTGACCTGCACGAAGGTGGACTCGGGTTTCTGAGGTTCAGTGCTTAGACTGGTACCACCAACCCCTGAAATGGAAAATAGCTTCTGTTTATTCTGGAGATCCAAAATGGCCACCATTTGAGCAAAGCAATACGTGGCAGGATTATTTGAACCCCACTTCTGGGCCTGCCTCCATCTTACGTTAACACTAGACTTTCTCTTCTGCACACTCAGCACAAGTACCAGAGAGATTCAATCAAGATCAAGTGGATAACCCTGGTGATCAATGGGGTGACAGATGTCACAGCCAGATCGCCCTCAAATTTGGGATATTCGATTGAACTTGAAAAATGGGAAGAAATTTGGGGGGAAACCTTAAAATTAACAATGTCAGTTTCCTATAAGGAAAATATATACAAAATGCTGTATAGATGGCACCTGCCTCCAGATAGATTATCGAAGATGTTCCCGGGAACCTCTCCGGTTTGTTGGAAATGCAACGCCGCTATGGGAACTTACTTTCATAGTTGGTGGACCTGTCCCCGAGCAAAAGAATATTGGGCTAGAATTCAAAAATGGATTTTAGAAATCATAGGATGTAGGATAGAATTGAACCCGGAAACGTTTTTACTAGGCATGAAACCAGAGAATTTAAACAACTCTAATTGGTATCTTGCTCTCCACATCATCATTGCAGCCAGGATCTCGTTTGCGCAAGAATGGAAATCCAAAAATACTCCATCGGAGGCTACGTTAACCACAAAGATCATGAACTGTGCAGAAGCAGACAAGCTTATTGGACTTTTGCGAGATAGACAAGAATCGGGGTTATATAGGAGCTGGGACAGATGGTATGCTCGGCTGCAAAAAAAAAAAAGAAATCTTAAGAAGAATGTAAAATATTAACCTTAGTGTGAACGTGGGTAAATATTTATAGGAGCATTGCATGACAATTGAGAATTTTTTCTTCTGGATAAACTTTTCTTTCTTTTGATGTGTTGGTTTAATGGAGGTTTGTACTATCTCTAGGTAAAAATTGATACTTTAAAACTCTATACGTATTATATTACTCTCTGCAATTCTATCCATAGTGCTATACTTTTTTTCTGTAATTTTTAATAATTTTCAATAAAAAATTTAAAATAAAAAAAAAGATCAAGTGGATAGATAGCTTTACCACCAGATGGATTTGCGACTGTCTGACAAACCGTACTCAACAAGTAGTCCTTAATGGGTCTACGTCAAGTGGTGACCAGTCGTTAAGCGAGTCAGTCTTATAATATACTTGGACTTCAACAAGGCATTTGACAAAGTAGACCACAACCTACTCCTTGGTAAGCTAGAAAAAAGTGGGATAGATAGCATCACCACCAGATGGATTTGTGACTGGCTGACAAACCGTACTCAATGAGTAACCCTTAATGGGTCTAAGTCTACACGGAGAGAAGTAAGCAGTAGGGTGCCCGGTCTCCTGGTAATCAGCCCGAAGTCACCCAGCTGGTTTTCATGCCTAAGGCGGGACTAGAACTCCCAGTCTCCTGGTAATCAGCCCGAAGTCACCCAGCTGGTTTTCATGCCTAAGGCGGGACTAGAACTCCCAGTCTCCTGGTAATCAGCCCAAAGTCACCCAGCTGGTTTTCATGCCTGAGGTGGGACTAGAACTCCCAGTCTCCTGGTAATCAGCCCGAAGTCACCCGGCTGGTTTTCATGCCTGAGGCGGGACTAGAACTCCCAGTCTCCTGGTTTTTCGACTACACTTTCACCACTAACCTGAACTGGCTCCTCCTTATGATGATTGCTGTATCGTTTTAGACATTGGGTTCTTATCAGTAGTGGGTTTCAAACCCCGTTGCTACTGGTTTGCTCATGGGCGCGTGAGCACACAGAAACTTTTACATATGCACAGAGACATGCGGGCGGTGGGCAGAGTCTCCCGCTGCCGCTACCGGTTCGCCTGATCTGTGGCGAACTGGTAGCAACCCACCACTGGTTATGCTGCATGAGTTTGAGTCCCCACTGAAGAATTGTCTCCGATTACAGAGAAATGACCTATACGGACCAGGGATGGGATTCAGCCACTTCAGATGAACCGTAGTTGCGACCTGCCTGCTCGGGCACAATCCCGTCTTATATCGCTGTTGTGACCCAGGCCCAAGTAGTTAGTATTAAATACAAACAGTTCGAAAACAAACAGACTTTATTAGAACAGCTGAGAATTAACTCATTCTCAGCGTAGTCCGAACTAAAGCAAATTCTTCAAAACACCATTCCTCAGTTTATCACCGACCTTGGGATAATTAGGCAAGCTGCCAAAGGCTTTTCTTGGCAAAAGTTCAAAAGCAGAAGACGCCGACAAGAAATAAATGCAGAAAGACAAGAAACAAATCTATCAACGTTGTTTTCCGACAAAGAGCCCAAGAGCCGTTGCTGGTCTTTTAAGCCTTATGGGAGGGGCCAATCATCTCTTGGCCTTACTCCTGAGTCGTCCTTTTTGCTTTAGCTGCTCTTCCCTTCTGGCAACTCTTCTCATATGTGCACTAGGAACAGGCTCCTCCTGTTCTTCTGCCTCTCTACTGTCAGCCTCTGGAGGCTCTGAAGTCCGTACATCACTTCCTGATGGCCCTGGCTCCATCTCTGTCTCCGACGCAGACCCCTCATCTGGACCTTCCCCAGCCTCCAGGACTGGCCCATGTTCTTCCTCAGCCTCATCGCTGTCCGACTCTACTGCCAGCTCCACAGGCTGCTGGCGGACCACAACAATTGCTGTGTTTTTTGACGCCACATGCATGCAGATGGCACATGCGTGAGCAAAGCTATCTCATCCTATCTTATCCTATACAATCACTGTGTTTTTGGCGCAGCACGCATGGGCGAACCGGTTGTTAAATTATGTGAAAACTCACCTCTGGCTAAATGTGAACTCCGTCCTGGAAAACACAACAGGTGAGAAAGAAACTCAAGATCCCCTCCTTTGATTCTCTTTGGTATAAGAAGAACAGATGGGAAAACGCTTTCATGGTTCTGTTATTATAACCTAGGTCAGCAAAGTTGAGTTTCTGTATTTTGGTGTTGTCAGTTCCCCAATCTAGCGGACCTCAAAGGACTGACGGATGTGAAGCAACAGAGCTAACCACTCCTTGGCCACATATTGCAACAAAGGTGGCTCGTCCATCAGAAGAAAGCAGTTCATCTGACTTTGAGGGAGTCAGCTCTAACCCACAATTTGTTTAAAGCACTTCCCACTCCTGAGCTAGCAGAAAACGTGGCATAAAATTTAGAATAGAATAGAATATTTTATTGGCCAAATGTTTTTGGACACACAAGGAATTTGCCTTCGGCACATAAGCTCTCAGTGTACATAAAAGTTATAAGTGATAAATCAGGACCTTAGTCATCATAAAAATGATGAGCCTGGTGGTGCAGCAGACTAAAGCACTGTTATTAACATCAAGCTGTCTGCAATTACTGCAGGTTCGAATCTCACCAGGCTCAAGGTTGACTCAGCCTTCCATCCTTTCTAAGGTAGGCAAATTGAGGACCCAGTTTGTGGGGGCAATAAGCTGACTTTGTATAAATATACAAAAGGATGAAGGCTATTGCTTAGCGCATTGTAAGCCGCCCTGAGTCTCCGGAGAAGGGCGGCATATAAATCAATTTTTTTTAAAAATACATTAAATCATAAGATAGAACACTTAGTGATAGTCATAGGATACTTAACAATCATATCATACTAGGAAACTAAATAAAACAATATAAATAGTAAAGATACAAGCAACAAAGTTATAGTCATAAGTAGTAGAAAAGAAGGTAGGTAATAAAAAAGATGAGATATTAGTAGTAGTATTTTTATATTATTAATATTAATAGATATTAATAGTATTAATATTAATAATATTAATAGTAATACAATCTTACTAAAGTTAGAATATTTCAGACATGTGATGCAACACCCAAAAAAGTACGGCATCCTTCACTTAATCCTCCAGGGAAAGATTGAAGGCAAATGAGGTTCAAGCAGAAGAAGAAATTCTTGGCTTCAAAACCTAAGGGACTGAATTTGGACAAAACTCAACAGCACTTTTTCGTGCGGCTGTGACAAAAATAGGATTGGCAACATGATAGCACAACATCCGTTGACGGATATGGAAGAAGAAGAAGAAGAAGAAGGAGAAGGAGAAGGAGAAGGAGAAGGAGAAGGAGAAAAAGAAGAAGAAGAAGAAGAAGAAGAAGAAGAAGAAGAAGAAGAAGAAGAAGAAGAAGAAGAAGAAGAAGAAGAAGAAATCTTAGTAAATAGTTTGACAGTGTTGACGGAATTATTTGTTTAGCAGAGTGATGGCATTTGGGAAAAAACTGTTCTTGTGTCTAGTTGTTCTGGTGTGCAGTGCCCTAGAGCATCGTTTTGAGGGTAGAGGTTGAAACAATTAATGTCCAGGATATGAGGGGTCTGTAGGTATTTTCACAGCCCTCTTTTTGACTCATATTTGAGAGCATTCACTGAGGTTGCCGTTAGTGGCGCCATCTTCTAATCTTTTATTTATTATGTATTTATTTTACTGATTATCTCGCCAGCTTCTAGCCTAACTCCTTTGTCTCGTGTTTTCTGTCCTGAAATCCTGTAACTTCCCACAAAAGGAATAAGAGGGAAAATTCTCAGCCAATTTCATTCCCCTGGAAGTTGCCTTAAATGGGGACTGGAGGCTAAAACATACGAAGAACGGTTGCAGGAACTGGGCAGGGCTGATCTAATGAAGAGAAGGACCAGGGGAGACAGGATAGCATCTTCCAATATCTGAGAGGCTGCCCCAGAGAGGAGGGGGGGGGTCAAGCTATTTTCCAAAGCACCTGAAGGCCAGACAAGGAATAATGGATGGAAACTGATCAGGGAGAGATTCAACCTGGAAATAAGGAGAAACAGGGAGAACCATCAACCAATGGAAGACAAGTTCCCTTCAGAAGTTGTGGGAGCTTCATCACTGGAAGCTTTCAAGAAGAGACTGGATTGCCATCGGTCAGAAATGGTGTAGGGTCTTCCTTCTTGGCTGGAGGTTTAGACTAGATGACCTACAAAGTCCCTTCCAACTCTCTTAATCTGTATCTAATGGTGTTGGGAACAAGAGAGAAAATGCTACGTGAAAATCAAGATAGCCAAGAAGGACAGAAGGCTGAAGGTGCCACACTTCTAGAATTGGAGATGAGGTGAAAGCAACCTCAAAGGGACATGATGATGAAGAAGAAGATCATGCAAGGACATGTCTTTGGGGCAGGTATTAATGTGGGCAGCCTTTAAAGCAGGGGTCTCCAACCTTGGCAACTTTAAGACTTGTGGATTTCAACTCCCAGAATTCCTCAGCCAGCTTTGGGAGTTGAAGTCCACAAGTCTTAAAGTTGCCAAGGTTGGAGACCCCTGCTTTAAACAACATCTGAAGAAATCTTTAAACAACAATCTACTAATCTTCCTGTCTGGAAATCTGAATAACAACGCTCACCTATTTCCTGAAATGAACACATCCTCAGGTCTCGGACAAGCAGGAGGAATGACAGCTGAACTGGAGCCAGTATAGTCCAGGAGGACCTGAAGGAAGCCATGCCAGCAGGAGAAACATCTGGAGCTACTTCATCTCCTGATCCACCCAAAACGTTTTCTTTTCGAGACAGAACCAAAAGGGGAACTGGCATTTCCTGCTGCTAAATTTGAACCAATTGCCTCGTTTGGGATGGTGGCTCCGTGAAGAGAGTGACTAAGGAGAGATTCCGGAGTTCTAAATTTATAATCGGCAAAGACGACGCGGAATTAAACCAAGAGGGAGACCTCAGCAGGGATTTCTGTTTTGTTTCACCTAGTTGGGCCATGAAATGAGGGCCTGATGGCTCAGCAGATTGAAAGCATTGTGATTAGCACCAGCTGTCTGCAATTACTGTAAGTTCGAATCTCACCAGGCTCAAGGTTGACTCAGCCTTCCATCCTTTCTAAGGTAGGTGAAATGAGGACCCAGTTTGTGGGGGCAATAAGCTGACTTTGTATAAAATATACAAAAGGATGAAGGCTGTTGCTTAACGCATTGTAAGCCGCCCTGAGTCTCCGGAGAAGGGCGGCATATAAATCAAATTTATTATTATATAGAAATGTCTGCAAGAAAACCACCAAGCTCGGAGAACTCCCTAAGGACCCTACAATTCTCCTCTTCCCCCTCCTCCTTCTCTTCCTCCTCCACCTTCCCCCCCCCCACAAATCCCATTCCCTTGTGACACTGATGATGCTACCTAGTTGGGTCATTGAAACATCTGCAAGAAATCAACCAAGCTCAGAGAGCTCCCTAAAGATCCCACAATCCTCCTCCAGAGCAAATCGCTCCATTCCCAAGCATCCCATAGGCGTACCAAACACTTTTCACCCAGACGGAGAAATGACGGAGACTCAAAACTTTGCGTGCTTGGAAAAAGGACCGGTTTGAAACGGAGAGCACACGTAGCTTCATCTCCTTTTGGGCGAAAAGTGTGCAGCAGAGCAAGGCGGAGGCAGAGGCGACCCCAATGCACCGCCCACTCCGTCCCACCATCAAACAACCACCCACACAGGGCATCGGGATTGCCTGCCTCTCCCATCCCCCATTCTTCTGCCTCCGCCTGCTGTTGCTGCCACCGTGCAAGCCCCCTGCGAGCCTCCCATGAGACAGGCAGCTGCTCAGCATGTCCGGATCACCTGCCTTCTCCCCCTGGCCTCCGCCTCCATATGTTGTGGCATGTCGGCTGCCGGCCCCTCCAGCAGCTGAATCAGAGGAGGAGGAGGAGGCGTGGGAGTCAGGATCAGCATCAAGGCAACCTGATAGCTCAGAGGGGGAAGAGGGAATGGAGCTGGGAGAGAGAGAAAGAGAGAGAGAGAGGGAGAGAGAGAGAGAGAGAGAGAGAGAGAGAGAGAGGCGGAGCCTGGGCCATCCGTCAGCCCTCTGATGGAGAGTCAACGGCCCCCAGGTCTGGAGGTGGCTGATGAGGAAGAGGAGAAACAGTTGGGTCCAGTGCCTGATGCGTGGATGTGCAGAAGGCAGAGGAGAGGAGAGCTGTGGAAATCTATGGACTGGTCCTTGGGACGGAAGAGCCATTGCTGCTAGCGAAGCCCCGTACAAGCTCTGGGGATAAAAGGCAGAGGGCGGAGTGTCAGGTTTCGATGTCGTCTCAAATAAAATAAATTGCATTTCCAAACAAATAGTCTTCGATGAAATCTTTCATTTATTTAGCACGACAATCTGTCCCCGATTATGGCGTGGCCAACACCGACTTCCTGACCCCAAACCTTCCCTTTCCGTTCCCCAATTCTCTGCGTCTCATTGGCCATCTTCCAAATCACTCTCCCCATATCTACTACTTCAGCTCCCAGGAATGTCCCCCCTCCCATCTCACCTCCTATCTTGATTCCATCCCTCTATTGATGCAGCCTAGGATTGCATTGGCTTTTTTGGCAGCTGCTGCACACGGCTGGCTCCTATTTAAGTGATTGTTCACTAGGACTCCAAGATCCCTCTCACAGTTACTACGATTGAGCGAGGTACCACATATACAGTGCCTGTGCCTTTTGTTTTTCTTCCTTAAATGTAGAACCTTCCTTTTTTCACCCTTGAATTTCATTTTGTTAGATAGCGCCCAATGTTTAAGTCTGTCAAGATCCTTCTGTATCTTGAGCCTATCTTCTGGAAGTGTTATTCTGCCTTTTTTAATATTCCCCAAAATATTTCATTCTCAAGGGTGGGGGAGGGGGCTTCCCACAATTTAAATGAACGTCAAAAGAATTATTACTTCAGCTTACTTCTTTTATTTATTTATTTTTTTAGAAAAAAAAATCCCAAAGAATCAGCATCCAAATTTAAATATCGGTTCCTCTGTGTGACAGACATGGCAAAACAGAGTGAGCTTGATTTTTTTTTTAAATCTCCGTTTAGGTTTTATAGGCTTACTAGCTGACAGCCCAATGTTGCCCAGGTATTTATTTATCCCAATCCTGTATTAGACAGGAAGAGCAACTTCACCCTGAGTCCTGATTTCGGTGACAATTAAATTAGCTAAAAATGTTTTCCCCGTGTTGTGGCTCCGTTACCTGAGACTGTGTCATCGGCAGGAGAGGACTCTGAGAGTGAAGGAGAGGAGTTGGCAAGGCTTCCCTCTCCAGGACCCTCCTCTCTGGCAATGCCTTCAGTGTCCACCGAAGGGCAAGAGATAGGGCCGGGGCCAAGCACGTCCACGCAGCCACAGGTGGACAGTGATGAGGGTGATGAGTCTTGGCTGGATCCACGCCAGTGTTGCAGAGATAAGCGCGTGCAACAGAAGAAAAGGCGTGCCAGAAATTAAGCTGAGTCACTGGACCACACCCCACAGGGTATAAAAGGGGGTGAGGTGGCGATTCAGACCCTGTGATGGACAAAACTAACTACTATCGAGTCACATTGCATCTTTGGAAACAACATTATCGGCCTTGGATTTATTTTACGAACTGGACAATTCTTGACTGTGGGTATTTTGTTTATTGAGTAAAAGTTCTTGGCAAGCAGCTACTGGGTTGCTGCCAAGCGTCTTATCGGAAGAGTTGGTTGTCTGCCAGTTTATTTATCCCCGGCTGTCTGTTTTTGTGTGTGTGAGAGAGAGACGGGGACAGAACACCCTGTGGCCCCAGAAGTGTCAGGTAAAATGATATCACCTTGTTGTTTTGCTAGCTCAGGGGTCAGCAACCTGCGGCTCTGGAGCTGCATGTGGCTCTTTCACCCCTCTGCTGTGGCTCCCTGTCACTCAAAATAGGCGTCACAACCACCAATGTGCGACACCCACCGGCATGTGATTTATTGAGCTTTTCAACTCCCCGTAGGCCAACCATGAATAAATCCAAGGAAAAAAAAGTTTCAGAAGAAAACAGAATGTTTACTTCAACTACATAGGCTAGTTTTGTGGCTGCTCAAGAAATAGTCAGGCACAGGAAAGGTTTTGTGGCTCCCGGTGTTTTCTTTTCTGTGAGAAACAGGTCCAAATGGCTCTTTGAGTGTTTAACGTTGCAGACCCCTGTGCTAGCTGATTTGGTATGCTTTTTTTTCTGATCTTGATTTAGAAGTGGCTTCTTGTCCACAATATATGCACTAAGCTGTTTGATGTTATAGTTTTCTCGTATGTAATCTGCGTGAAGTACGTCGTGTCGGTCTCATAGTGGTGTAGGCAGGCTGAGTTGCGGTAATGTTTTATTGATCATGGCCATACATTTGCCCTCAAGAATAATCGAAGCCTTTGTTGAAAATGTCCGGACCAAATGTAATTTCTAATCTTTGATTTTCCCCCTTACCAGAGGGAGCCCCCTTGTGGAGTACTGTGAAGCCATTACCATGGCAACTCCACTGTGCTGTACAGTAGAAGCCATTTTAAGGCAGTACGGTAGAAGCCATTTTAAGGCACAACAGGCTGTATTTTAACAGAACACACACCCTGAGGTGTGTTAGGGGTGTCTGACCCCCACAGTATTTGTTTCCAGGGAGTAAGTCATCTGTGTACCAAGTTTGGTTGAAATTGCTCGAGGCGTTCCAGAGTTATGCTGGAACATACACACAGCCATTTTTATAGAGAGAGATAATGTGATGGGGTTGCAAGGATGAAGCATTATACAAAGCATTTTAGCAACGATATGGTTGATTCCCTAAACAGATCCTTTCTCATCCTGAAAGTCTGTCAGGAATAGAAGCTCTTAACTTCACTTTCCAGACTGTCTTGCTTCCTGGGATAATCTGAAGTCATTTCTTGCACAATTGCATTTGTACACTTTAATTAGGAAGAGGAAGGAGACAAGAAGAAGGACGGCTGCTTTGTTCAGAAAAAGGGCAATCCAGAGATTGGTGGGAGTATTCTGTGTTGAGCCTGTGGAGAAAAAACAGTGGATGATTTTGATTTAATCCTAATAAAGTCTGCTCCAAGGATGGGAGAGGTCTTGGGGGGGAGGGGCAGGGGGCAGATGGGTAGGTGCCTGTGCTAGGCCATCCAGGATCTCCCCCACTCTAAGGCACCCCAACTGAGATGATTAAGAGAGAGAGAAAGAGAGAAAGAGAGAGAGAGAGAGAGAGAGAGAGAGAGAAAGAAAGAAAGAAAGAAAGAGAAAGAAAGAAAGAAAGAAAAGAGAGAGAGGGAGGGAGGGAGAGAGGGAAGGAAGTTGACAGGTTGCAGAGAGAAGAAGGAAAGATGGAAGGGAGAAGGATAGATAGAAAGATAGATGATAGAAAAAAGAAAGAGAGAGAGAAGAAGGAAAAGAAGGAAAGGAGGAGAGAAAGTGAGGTGGGAAGGTGGAGAGAGGGAGGGAGGAAGGGAGAGAGGGAGGAAGGAAGGGAGGGAGGGAGGATGATAGATAAATAGATGATAGAAGAAAGAAAGAAAGAAAAGAGAGGGAGGGAGGAAGGAGGGAAGGAAGTTGAGAAGTTGAGAGAAGAAGGAAAGAAGGAAGGGAGAAGAATAGATAGAAAGATAGATGATAGAAAAAAGAAAGAGAGAGAGAAGAAGAAAAGGAGGAAGGGAAGAGAAAGGGAGGAGGGAAGGTGGAGAGGGAGGGAGGAAGGGAGAGAGGGAGGAAGGAAGGGAGGGAGGGTAGATGAGAAGAAAGAAAAAGAAAAGAGAGGGAGGGAGGGAGGAAGGAGGGAAGGAAGTTGAGAGGTTGAGGAGAAGAAGAAGGAAACAAGGAAGGGTGAAGGATAGATAGAAAGATAGATAGATGATAGAAAAGAGAGAGAGAAAAGGAAAAGAAGGAAGGAGGAAAGAAAGTGAGGAGAGAAGATGGAGAGAGGGGGAAGGGAGAGGAGGAAGGAAGGGAGGGAGGATGATAGACAGATAAATAGATGATAGAAGAAAGAAAGAGAAAAAAAAAGAAAGAAAAAGAAAGAAAGAAAGAGACGAAGAGAGGAAGGAAGCAGGGGTGGGTTCTAAAATTTTTTACTACTGGTTCTGTGGGTACAGCTTATTTTGTGGGCGTGGTTGGTGGGGGGGAATGTGACTGAGTGGGCGTGGCCAACTTTTTTTTTTTTTTAACTTTTAAAAGCATTTTTTTCTACAACTTAAGAGGTTGCGGAAAAAAATGCTTCTAGAAGCCTCTGACGATCAGGCAACTCAGCTGGGATCGCCAGAGGCTTTTAAAGGCATTTTTTTCCCTACAACCTCTTTGGCTGAAAAGGTTGTAGAAAAAATGCTTTTAATAGTAAAAAAAAAAAAGCCTCTGATGAGGTGGGCGGGGTAAGCGACTGGCGACCGGGCTGGGGATCGGTTCTGGGCGTGGCCAGCCAATGTTATTACCGGTTCTCCTAACTACTACAAATTTTTACTACCGGTTCTTGCGAACCGGTTCAAACCGAAGCAACCCACACAGAAAAGAAGGGAGGAAGGGAGAGAGGGAGGAGGAGGAGGAAGGAAGGAAGGAAGGAAGGAAGGAAAGAAAGAAAAGAAAGAAAGAAAGAAAGAAAGAAAAGAAAGAAAGAAAGAAAGAAAGGCAAAGGTAATACCAATAGTCATAGGTGCCTTAGGTGCAATCCCAACACATCTGGACCACAATTTGAACACCATCATCGGCATTGACAAATTCACCATCGGTCAATTGCAAAAGGCAGCTTCACTCAGAAGAGCTTATATCCAGCGACAATATCTGTTAACACCTCGTCTGCCTATCCTGGCTCTTTCAGGAGGACAAATCATGCCAAATCTACTCTGAACATCTGGCTGGGCAGTACAACAGACCATCATAATACACATCACTACAGCAAACTGAAACAACTCTGGGATAATCAGGATTAAATTATATCTCACCAACTGGGAACTCTACTCATCTTGACCCATGTCCCTAGGGAAACAGCCAGAGGTCTTTCTGAAGACCTACTCCTCAAAATCACAGCCCTGTGAGGTAGCATAGGTTGAGAAAGTGGGGTTGGTCTCAGTGGGCTTCCGTGGGGTGAGAACCTGGGTCTGCCTGGTACCTTAACTCTGCCATGGAGGGTGTTGTGGCTCCGTTACCTGAGCCTGTGTCATCGGCAGGAGAGGACTCCGAGAGTGAAGGAGAGGAGTTGGCAAGGCCTCCCTCTCCAGGACCCTCCTCTCTGGCAATGCCTTCGGTGTCCGCCGAAGGGCAAGAGATAGGGCCGGGGCCAAGCACGTCCACACAGCCACAGATGGACAGTGATGAGGGTAATGAGTCTTGGCTGGATCCACGCCAGCGTCGCAGAGATAAGCGCGCGCAACAGAAGAAAAGGCATGCCCGAGATTAGGCTGAGTCACTGGACCACACCCCACAGGGTATAAAAGGGAGCGTGGTAGCCAGTCAAGCCTTGTGACAAACAAAGCTGAAAGCTTCCACGCCATCCTGCATTGCCAGACTTTTGGCTATAGACTTTGCTGGATTATCTTTGGACTTGATTGACTCTGTAATTATTGAGCTGTTTCTTTTGATGTATCAGAAGCGGGGAGAAGTTATCTCTCCTCTTCGTAAATAATAAACTCTTGGCAGGCAGCCACTAGGTTGTTGCCCAGTTCCGTTATCATAAGGAAAAGGATTTTGCCGGCTGGTTTGGTCTTTAACTCTTGAACGTCTGTTGGTGTGTGCGCATGTGGTTGGGGACAGAACAGAGGGCCCCTCTTATACCAGGCCCAGACTTCATGACCTCATCCCTTTCTACAACCCAGAGCTCACCTACCTCTTACGACTTCACCGAGTAGTAGAAAGTCCTGCTGTAAGGGATCCTCCAAGGAGCTGTGTTGAACCTGGCATGACAGCACTGACCCCATATCTTCTTGTCTGAGCAAAATGTCCACCGTGCTCTCCATGCTGTATAGGATGCCCTTCTCTGCAGTATAATTCAGGAAGTTGATCGTGGCAGGCTGTATTTCATTCTTATCCTTTAACCAGATGACTGTGATTTCTTGGGTGGGGAATTCTTTTGCAGAACAATTGAAAGAAACCTGGGACCCCACCGCGATGCTGTCTGAGGGGCCACGAAGCAAAGGTTGGGATGGATGGGCTGAGAAAGGAAGCATGAAGGCATCAGTTAATGTTCCCTCCTACCTCGTGTTGTGGTCCACCGGCAGCCTGAGGAGCTGGTAGCAGAGTCGGACAGTGAGGAGGCTGGGGAGGAACATGGGCCAGTCTTGGAGTCTGGGGAAGGCTCAGACGAGGGCTCTGCATCAGAGGCAGAGATAGGGCCAGGGCCATCTGGGAGTTATGTGCTGACTCCAGAGCCTCCAGAGTCTGATGTCAGCGAGGCAGATGAACAGGAATAACGTATTCCCAGTGCGCGCATGCGCAGAGCTGCCAGAAGGCAAGAACAATTAAGACAAAAGGGGCGACTCTGGACTAAGGCTTGGAGATGATTGACCCTTCCTATAAGACATAAAGGAGGAGCAAAGGCACGTGAGCTTTTGCAGGAAGCAGCTTTGTTTGTGCTGGTTGGTTTAAATTCTGAAGCTCCATTTTGACTAGAATAAGAATATGAATTAGAATTAGAATAGAACAGAACAGAACAGAAAATAATTAGAATCAGAATCAGAGTTAGAATTGGAATGGAATGGAATGGAATAGAGAACAGAACAGAATAGTAAATATAGAATAGAATAGAATAGAATAGAATAGAATAGAATAGAATAGAACAGAAACTTTATTGTCACTTTAAATGTACACTCACCAGCATACATTAAAACGAAATTTCATTGCATTCAGCTCTCAAAGGATAACCATTAGGCATATACTTACATATCCACACATATATACACTGCCATAATTTTAAACTGCTTTTAATAGGGTCGCTGATTTTAATTTTATTTCATTGTGATTTGTATTGGAATTTGTCATTTTGTAAGCCGCCTTGAGTCCCCAGGGAGAAAGGCGGCATATAAATCGCAATAATAAATAAATAAATAAATAAATAAATAAATAAATAAATAAATAAATAAATAAATAAATGACACAGAGAAACATCACAGTCTAGTTCGAATGTATACCTATACATGGCAGGGGAAAAAAAAAAAAGAAACCTGTGAATTTACAAGACCGATGGCATAAGGAACAAAACTGCCTTTTGCCTCTTGTGACTGCGCAAGGACTCCAAGCTAGGTCCCTGCTTGACTCCTCCTTCCAGCCTGATGGGCAGTTTCCCATCAGATTCACTCCCAAATGTCTCAGAATTGACTAGAGTAGATCCCACCTGAATAGCACCTACCAATCACAGAGACCACCGATTTTGTCTTTATAAATTTTCTGCTTTGGGGACCTTCCTTGACTACTGAGCAACAGTAGGTCCCGCTATCTTCGGGGCCGATGTTGTTGAGTCTGACACTGAAGTCAATTGGCGATCCTTGCACGAGCCTCACCCCACGAGAAGATGTGTCATTTTCCCTCAAAATTATCTTCCGGTCATTGCCCAGGTCTTTGTACCATTCAGCGCTTCCTGGCAGATCCCTCTGACTCAGGATACAGGTGAGAATGAGGGTCTTGCCAGCTGTGATTGTCACAGCTTCGTGGCTCGTACTGGGGCGCCCACCAACTGAAAAGGAAAATGGCATCTGATTATTATTATTATTATTATTATTATTATTATTATTATTATTATTATATGAATGGCCACAGTCAATGCCGCATTAAAAGAGGGATAGATCCAAGATCACGTGAAGTGATCCTTGATAGTACAGTGGTCTAAGCACCCTGTTATTAACACAGCTGCCTGCAATTACTGCTGGTTCGAATCTCACCAGGCTCAAGGTTGACTCAGCCTTCCATCCTTTCTAAGGTAGGTGAAATGAGGACCCAGTTTGTGGGGGCAATAAGCTGACTTTGTATAAAGCATACAAAAATATGAAGGCTATTGCTTAATGCATTGTAAGCCGCCCTGAGTCTCTGGAGAAGGGCGGCATATAAATCAAATTTTAAAAAAAAGTGTTAATTCCACTTTATAATGCCTTGGTAAGGCCACACTTGGAATCCTGCATCCAGTTTTGGTCGCCACTTTATAAAATAGATGTTGAGACTCTACAAAGAGTTCAGAGAAGAGCAACAAAGATGATTAGGGGACTGCAGGTTAAAACATACGAAGAACGGTTGCAGGAACTGGGTATGTCTAGTTTAATGAAAAGAAGGACTAGGGGGGACATGATAGAAGTCTTCCAATATCTCAGGGGCTGCCAGAAATAAGAGGGAGTCAAGCTATTCTCCAAAGCACTTGAAGGCAGGACAAGAAGCAATGGATGGAAACTAATCAAGGAGAGAAGCAACCTAGAACAAAGGAGAAATTTCCTGACAGTGAGAACAATTAACCAGTGGAACAAATTGCCTCCAGAAGCTGTGAATGCTCCAACACTGGAAGTTTTCAAGAAGAGATTCGACAACCATGTGATGGCTAACCTTTTTGCTGTTGCGTGCCAAAAGCAGAGGGAGTGCGGGGGGTCATGCATGTACATGCCCGCACCCATAATTCAATGCGCTCCGCCTCCCCATGCATGAATGCACGACCCTCCCCCACGCTCCCCACACTTTTGGCATGCAATGGCATGGTGGGCCAGGTAGGCCCGTTTTTTGTCCTCCCCAACCTCCAGAGGCTTTCTTGGAGCCTGGGGAGGGCAAAAACGGATTTCCCCACGCCCCCGGAGGCCCTCCGGAGGCCGGAAACAGCCCGTTTCCCGACTTCCGGTGGAACCGGAGTGTGGTGGGTTGCTCCCGGTTTGCAAGAATCGGTAGTAAAAATTTGTAGTAGTTCGGAGAACTGGTAATAACATTGGCCACGCCCCCAAACCGGTGCCCGGCCTGGTCACCACTCGTTTACCCCACCCACCTCATCCGAGGCTTTTTTTTTTTACTTTTAAAAGCATTTTTTCTACAAAAAAATATTTATTATTTATTATAATAAATAATTTCTAAAAAAAAAATGCCTTTAAAAGCCCCTCTGGTGATCCCAGCTGAGTTGCCTGATCCCCAGAGAGGCTTTTAAAAGCATTTTTTCCTGCAACCTCTTAAGGTGGTAGAAAAAATGCTTTTAAAAGTTAAAAAAAAAAAAGTTGGCCACGCCCACCCACTCACATTTATCCCCACCAAGCCACACCTACAAAATAAGCCACGCCCACAGAACTGGTACTAAACAATGTTAGAACCCACCCCTGGACCGGAAGGCCTGAAAATCAGCTGGCCGGCGCGCGCATGTGCACTGGAGCTGAGCTAGGGCAATGCTCGCGTGCCCACAGATATGGCTCCGCGTGCCACCTGTAGCACGCGTGCCATAGGTTCACCATCATGGATATAGGGTCTCCTGGGGGTTGGACTAGAAGACCTCCAAGGTCCCTTCCAACTCTTGTTATTCTGTATCCTGTTGAAGTTGTGGGTGCTCTAACACTGGACTTTTTCAAAAAATAAATTGGACAGCCATTTCAGACAAATGGTATCAGGTTTTCTGCCTTGAGCAGGAAATTAGAATAGAATAGAAGAACAGAGTTGGAAGGGACCTTGGAGGTCTTCTAGTCCAACCCCCTGCTCAGGCAGGAAACCCTACATCACTTCAGACAAATGGTTATCCAACGTCTTCTGAAAAACTTCCAGTGTTGGAGCATTTACAACTTCTGGAGGCAAGTTGTTCCACTTATTAATTGTTCTAACTGTCAGGAAATTTCTCCTTGGTTCTAAGTTTCTTCACTCCTTGATTAGTTTCCACCCGTTGCTTCTTGTCCTGCCTTCAGGGGCTTTGGAGAACAGCTTGATTCCCTCTTCTTTGGGGCAGCCCCTGAGATATTGAAACACTGCTATCATGTCTCCCCTGGTCCTTCTTTTCATTAAACTAGGCATACCCACTTCCTGCAACCGTTCTTCCTATGTTTTAGCCTCCAGTCCCCTAATCATCTTTGTTGCTCTTTGTACTAGAAGACTTCTGATGTCCTTTTCAGCAATATGTTCTATATTCTTCTAGAACTGCTCTGGGTCATTTCGCCTGTATATAAAAACAATTCCCTTAATTTTAGTGTTCGGCTTGTTTGTTTTTTAACTTTCTTTCTTGAAAACCGTGCAGAAGAGCACAGTCTCTTCACAGCTTCCCAAGGACCCAGGGAGCGTTTGTGAAGTACTCAAGTCAGGTACTAATATCACTCTATAAAGCCTTAGTAAGACCATACCTAGAATTCTGCATTCATTTTTGGTCACCACACTATAAAAAAAGACGTGGAGACTCTAGAAAGAGTGCAGAGAAGAGCAACCAGGATGATGAGGGGACTGGAGGCTAAAATATACGATGAACGGTTGCAGGAACTGGGCCTGGCTAGTCTAGAGAAGAGAAGGACCAGGGGTGACAGGATAGCATCTTCCAATACTTGAGGGGCTGCCACAGAGAGGAGGAAGGGGGTCAAGCTATTTTCCAAAGCACCTGAAGGCCAGACAAGAAACAATGGATAGAAACTGATCAAGGAGAGATTCAATCTGGAAATAAGGAGAAGTTTTCTGACAGTGAGAACCATCAACCGATGGAACAGAAGTTGCCTTCGGAAGTTGTGGGAGCTTCATCCCTGGGGGCTTTCAAGAAAAGCTTGAATTGCCATCTGTCAGCAATGGTGTAGGGTCTCTGCTTGGGCAGGGGGTTGGACTAGATGACCTACAAGGTCCCTTCCAACTCTGTTAATCTGTTAAATCTGTTTTCAGGAACAGCCAGCGAATTCTCCAAGCACCTTTGCAGAAGCTAAAAAGCCAGCAGCATCCCCTCCAGATAAGTACGCTTGTGTGTGTGTGTGTGTGTGTTTTGTTTGTTTGTGTGGATCTTCCCTGTGTCGGCTGCCTCGTGGCTGTGTGTCTCAGGGCCCGTGTCTCAGTCTGAAATGGAAAATTAAAAAGGAAACAGGACAGACGTGTAGGAAACGATGGACGGCGTACAAATTCAGAACGGAGAGAGGTTGCTTTTATCTTCCACAAAAAAGTTGCGCAAGTTAAACCGCTCTGGTGATTTGTTACTTGTGGTACGATGTGGTATCAAGTGACAGCAAAACCACCGGCTCTATTTCCAAGGCTGAAGGTTGTTTTGTTAGATCAAGGTAGATAATTCCGAACATGATCAAGATCACGGAGGCAGAAAAGCGGGGCGGGGTGGGGAGGAATAGACCATAGAATGATAGGCCTGGAAGGGATTTTGAAGGTCTTCTAAGTTCCAATCCAGGACTCTTCAATATACATTTAATAAAGAATTGTGAACATTTTAACAGCGGCTAGAATTGTATTTGCCAAAAACTGGAAAGGAGAGAAGATAATTACCGATGAAGAAATTATTATGAAAATGTTGGACTGTGCTGAAATGAGTAGATTGACATTTGAAATAAGAGAACAGGAAGATAAACAATACTCTTTGATATGGGAGATATTTTATCAATGGTTTGATAAAAAAAGGATGGAGATGAGATAGCATATATGAAATGTTTAAATATGTATTTTTAGTTTAAGTAAAGAATAATTGTTATATGAGGAGATTTGGAGAATTGTAAGCACGAAAGGATTTTAACCGATTGAGATGCTGTCTATGATCGTTTGTAAGGATGATATTTTTATGTTATTGTTGTTGGGTTTTTTTTTAATCTAAAATAAAACTTTTTTTCAAAAAAAAAAGAAAAAAAAAAGAAATGACTTAGATGAGGGAATAGAAGAGGAATGAATTTTCAGATGAGACTAAGCTGGTCGGAATAACCAAGACCCAAGATGGTAGAGATTCTCAGTCATCCAAGTCATTGTTGTCCCAAAGCTGCTTTTTTTCAAGAGGCAACTGGATTTTTTATTTCTTTTGAAGACGTTTTGCTTCTCATCCAAGGAGCTTCTTCAGCTCTGACTGGAGGGTGGGGAAGGGAAGGATTGATACTCCTTGCAGACAGCCGGTCATTTGCATCCTTTTAGAGAGACGTTGAGGCCACTTGGAGGTTTACCTGTGTCCTCAGGGTCTCCTGAGTGGTGCAAATCGTTCCTGTAGTCTGCAACTTTTTGCTCTGGAAATCCATTCCTGCTCCTACCCTACCTTTGGGGCAACCATGACCTGGATGACTGAGAATCTCTACAGACCTTCAGCTATACAATTTGGGGTGAGCATCTTTGAATGGTGTGGGAGTAGGAATGGATTTCCAGAGGAAAAATTGCAGACTACAGGAACTGTTTGCACCACTCAGGAGACCCTGAGGACACAGGTAAACCTCCAAGTGGCCTCAACAACCCTCTAAAAGGATGCAAATGACCAGCTGTCTGCAAGGAGTATCAATCCTTCCATTCCCCACCCTCCAGTCAGAGCTGAAGAAGCTTCTTGGATGAGAAGCGAAACGTCTTCAAAGAAAAACCCAGAAAGTCCAGTTGTTTCCTGAAAAAGCACCTTTGGAATTCCCTAGATGATAGGCTCTAGATTCAGATGGATCTTGACAGACTTGAATCCTGGGGCCCTAGCTAACAAAATGAAATTCAATGTAGAGAAGAGTAAAGTCTTACACTTAGGCAAGAAAAACCAAAAGTCCACATATAGACTGGGTGAAACCAGGCTTAATAGCAGGAACTGTGAGGGGGATCTTGGAGTCTTAGTGGACAACCAGCTAAATAGGAGCCAGCTGTGTGTGGCGGCAGCCCAAAAAAAAAATCAATTTTATTGCATTAAATTGCGTTAACAGAGGGACACCATCCAGTTCAAGGGAAATACTAATACCACTCTATAAAGCCTTAGTAAGGCTACACTTGGAATACTGCATCCACTTTTGGTCACCACACTATAAAAAAGAGGTTGAGACTCTAGAAAAAGTGCAGAGAAGAGCAACCAGGATGATTAGGGGACTGGAGGCTAAAATATACGATGAACGGTTGCAGGAACTGGCCCTGGCTGGTCTAGTGAAGAGAAGGACCAGGGGAGACATGATAGCAGTCTTCCAATATTTGAGGGGCTGCCACAGAGAGGAGGAAGGGGGTCAAGCTATTTTCCAAGGCACCCGAAAGCCAAACAAGGAATAATGGATGGAAACTGATCAATGAGAGATTCAACCTAGAAATAAGGAGGAATTTTCTGACGGGGAACAATCAACCCATGGAACAGAAGTTGCCTTCGGAAGTTGTGGGAGCTTCATCAATAGTCCTCGACATTCGACCGCAAATTGGCACCAGAAATTCCATTGTTAAGCAAGGTGGTCGCTCAGTGAGTCATGCTAGATTTTATGGAATGGAATGGAATGGAATGGAATGGAATGGACGGAACGGAACGGAACGGAACGGAACGGAACGGAACGGAACGGAACGGAACAGAACAGAACAGAACAGAACAGAACAGAACAGAACAGAACAGAACAGAACAGAATAGAATAGAATAACAGAGTTGGAAGGGACCTTGGAGGTCTTCTAGTCCAACCCCCTACTTTGGGAGGAAACGCGACACCACTTCAGACAAATGGTTATCCAACCTCTTCTTAAAAACCTTCAGTGTTGCTTAACACTTTCAATTGCTTAATGCATTGTAAGCCGCCTGAGTCTCCGGAGAAGGGCGGCATATAAATCAAATTAAAAAAAAAAAAGTGTTGGAGCATTCACAACTTCTGGTGGCAAGTTGTTCCACTGATGAATTGTTCTAAATGTCGGGAAATTTCTCCTGAGTTCTAAGCTGCTTCTCTTCTTGATGAGTTTCCACCCATTGCTTCTTGTCTTGCCTTCTGGTGCTTTAGAGAACAGCTTGACTCCCTCTTCTTTGGGGCAGCCCCTGAGATATTGGAAGACTGCTGTCCTGTCTCCCCTAGTCCTTCTTTTCATTAAACTAGACATACCCAGTTCCTGCAATCTTTCTTCATATGTTTTAGCCTCCAGTCCCCTCATCATCCTGGTTGCTCTTCTCTGCACTCTTTCTAGAGTCTCCACATCTTTTTTACATCGTGGCGACCAAAACTGGATGCAGGATTCCAAGTGTGGCCTTACCAAGGCATCATAAAGTGATATTAAGGCTTCACGTGATCTTGATTCTATCCCTCTGTTGATGCAGCCTAGAAGTGTGTTGGCTTTTTTGGCAGCTGCTGCACACGGCTTGCTCCTATTTAAAGGGTTGTCCACGAGGACTCCAAGATCCCTCATCCCTTATGACCTGAGAAGGTCGCAACTGGTGATTCCTTGATCCCTGCAACCGTTGTAAATGCAGACCAGTTTCCAAGCATTTTGATCACTTGACCTTGTGGATATTGGAATGATAGTAAACGAAAGGACTTTGCCGTTGTAACTTTGAACGGTCGCTAAACAGATGGCTCGAAGTTGTGGACTACCTGTGGAGCACTCTAGGCGGTTATTGGTTGTAGTATGAGGGGAAGCATTTACCATAATATGATCCTGCCTTTGGAGTATCTCTGTTGTTGTCAAAGGGGGCTCCCAGCAGCTGAAGGAACAGCCTTTTGCTTGGTATCCTAAAGGTGCTTTTTTTTCCCAAGAGGCAACTGGACTTTCTTGTTTTTTCTTTTGAAGACATTTCACTTCTCATCCGAGAAGCTTCTTCGGCTCTGACTGGATGGTGGTGGGGAATGGAAGGATTTATACTCCTTGCAGGCAGCTGGTCACTTGCATCCTTTTTAGAAAGTCATTGAGGCCACTTGGAAGTTTATCTGTGTCCTCAGGATCACCTGAGTGGTGCAAGTGGATGCGGAGCCTTTTTGGAACTGTTGAAAGGACTGCGTTGTAGACTTGAGATAAGATGATGTGGTATCTCTCCCCCACTGTTGAGAGAGGGCTGTTCAATTTGGACATAGATGGCCTCTTTGACCCCCTCTTTCAAACCAGTGATCCTCGCTGGTGTCTTCAAAAGAGCCGCCTTTGTCTTTCAAATGCAGATGGACCACTGAATCTGAACAAATCCTGATGGGTTTGTTCTCCTATGTTGCGTCATGCGTTTATGAAGTGGTTGTTTTGTTTCCCCAATATACAGATCTGCACATGGGTAACTGCACTGTACTGCATATACACATTGCTCAGTTTGTGTCTGGGTGTTTAATTCCTTGGGGTGGACAAGCTTCTGCCCCAGTGTATTCTTGGGTTTGAAGTGTGCACGTATGTTGTGTTGGCTGAAAATCCTCCTGAGCTCTTGTTTGTTTGTTTGTTTTTTTGGTATGTTATGCTTCATATTTCTCTTACAATCTGCCTGCTAAAGTTATTTGTAAAGCTTAAATTCCCCTTATCTACCGGTGCGTTCATTGTCTTTGACTGCTTAAAGAATCAACTGTCTGCCACTGCCTATTGCTTGGCAAAACAGAGGGAAGCAGAGAGCATGTGAACACTCACTCACAGTTAGATTTAGAGCCATGGTGGCGCAGTGGTTAGAATGCAGTATTGCAGGCCAACTCTGCCCGCTGCCAGCAGTTCGATTCTCACCGGCTCAAGATTGACTCAGCCATCTGTCCTTCCGAGGTGGGTCAAATGAGGACCCAGATTGTTGAGGGCCATAGGCTGACTCTGTAAACCACTTAGAGAAGGCTGTGAAGCACTGCGAAGCGGTATATAAGTCTATTGCTATTGCTGTAGCTAATTGGATGTTGCAATAGGAGCTGTGGTGGCGCAGTGGGTAGAATGCAGTATTGCAGGCTAAGTCTGCCCACTGCCAGCAGTTCGATTATCACCGGCTCACGGCTGACTCAGCAATCCGTCCTTCTGAGGTGGGTCAAATGAGGACCCAGATTGTTGGGGGGCAAGATGCTGACTCTGTAAACCGCTTAGAGAGGGCTGTGAAGTACTGTGAAGCGGTATATAAGTCTATTGCTATTGCTGTAGCTAATCGGATGTTGCAGTAGGAGCTGTGGTGGCGCAGTGGGTAGAATGCAGTATTGCAGGCTAAGTCTGCCCACTGCCAGCAGTTTGATTCTCACCAGCTCAAGATTGACTCAGCCATCCGTCCTTCCGAAGTGGGTCAACTGAGGAACCAGATTGTTGGGAGGCAAGATGCTGACTCTGTAAACCGCTTAGAGAGGGCTGTGAAGCACTGTGAAGCGGTATATAAGTCAAAGGGCTATTGCTACTATTGCTATTGCTATTGCTAAGAGCTGAGGTGGCGCCGTGGTTAGGGTGCAGCACTGCAGCTACTTCAGTTGACTGCTAGTTCAGCAGATCAGCAGATCAAATCTCACCGGCTCAAGGTTGACTCAGCCTTCCATCCTTCCGAGGTGGGTAAAATGAGGACCCAGATTGTTGGGGGCAATTATGCTATTTAGTATACTGTCTTTGGTGTAAGCCGCCCAGAGTCCTTGGAGAGTGGGCGGCATAGAAATATGATTAATAAATAATAAATAATAATAAAAATAGTCGTGTACTTCTTTACCTCCATGCTAAACTACAATATTTGCCCTGTGAACCAAGTCTTTTGTATTTTCAGGGAGAACAAGGTGATGATGGGAAAAAAGAGGGGCCCTGGACCACCGAGGAGAGAGAGTAAGCTACTGTTCTGTCCAGGGCTATTAATCAATCAAGGTCTTCTCAAGGCCAACTCAAGTATTGTGGCCAATGGTGGGCCAGTACATGCAGCTGATGGAAAGCCTAACAGGTGGTGGTCAGATGGACCCAGAGGTGGTATTCAGCCGGTTCTGACTGGTTCTGGAGAACCGGTAGCGGAAATTTTGAGCAGTTCGGAGAACCGCAAATACCACCTCTGGCTGGCCCCAGAGTGGGGTGGGAATGGAGATTTTACAGTATCCTTCCCCTGGAGTAGGATGGAAATGGAGATTTTGCAGTATCCTCCCCCCTGGAGTGGGTGGGTGGGAATGGAGATTTTGCAGTATCCTTTCCCCTGGAGTGAGGTGGAAATCCTTCCCCTGCCATGCCTAACAAGCCACGTCCACAGAACTGGTAGTAAAAAACTTTGAATCCCATCACTGGATGGACTTCTCACCCTGGGAAGAAGAGAAGTGATGGAGCCCGCTGGACCTCTCGTGAGAGATACTTCACTTACTAGAGGCCATCCCCGAAAAGGCCCTGCTTCTGTAGATAGTTATATCCTCACCATGAGTTTAAAACATGATGCAGGAGTTTGGAACACCAGGTTGTATCTCATGTGGTTTTTGTGTTTTTCTCCCCCTTTCTTTTTCTTTAGGGTCCCACGGGCAACAGGGGAGATCGCGGGGAGTCTGGAGACCCTGGTTATCCTGTGAGTCCTTCTCCAAATACCTGGTTAGGAAATTAACCATCTTGGGAAACAGTACTTTCTTCTCTCTGCAATCTTCTGCCCTTCAAATCCTAAGCAAGTCTCTACTTGTTCCCTTCCCACCAAAGGTGGTCCCTATTTTTCTACTGGCATTTTTTACCTGCTTTCGAACTGCTAGGTTGGCAGAAGCTGGGACAAGTCAGGGGAGCTCACTCCATTACGCGGCACTAGGGATTCTAACCGCTGAACTGCCGACCTTTCGGATTGACAAGCTCAGCGTCTTAGCCACTGAGCCACTGCGTCCCCTTTCCCAATCATTTACACAGATGCTAGTATAAATTACAAAAAGAACTTTAAAAAAAAAAGAGAAGAAGACAAGTCATCCTGCTTTTCTCCTTTAACACATTTCCTTCAGGGTAGACTTGTAAAAATACGACGGCATTTCTATTCAAAATGCCACGTACCTCTATTTGTAATGCTGTCTTCTGAATGTAGCTTTTCTCAGAGATCTTTTTCATCTGGGGCACAAGGATGCTAACCAGGGGTGAAATCTAAAAAATTTCCCTACCGGTTCTGTGGGCGTGGCTTATTTGGTGGGCATGGCTTGGTAGTCAGGTGACTCGGTGGGTGTAGCTTGATGATCAGGTGACTCGGTTAGCGTGGCTTGGTGGTCATGTGACCAGTGGTGCGTGGCATTGCTAACGTCCCTGTTGCAACATGAGGAGAGAGGAAAAATCTGAATGCCGAAATTTATTTCCAGCAGGGGTGTGTGTGAGAAGGAGATCCTGTAGTCTTTGAGCTATGGGGAGAAAATAACAGGGCAAGGAGGACTTTTCCTTCTGGACCAAACATCGTTGAAGAAATAATTCATTTGGATTCTCTGGTTTTCCTCTAGGGCCGAGAAGGAGTTGACGGAGAACGAGGAAAATCCGGGCAGCAAGGTTTACCTGTAAGAAAAAGCCACTGTGGTTGTTGCATTTACTCCATTTATTCTTCTCAAGAATCTCCTCCACTGGAGGTCGCAACTCCATCCAAGGAGGGACTTCAGAATCCACATTTCTGCTCGCCTTGTGCTTGATGTTCTCTTTTCCTTCCTGGGGACTGAAATTCTGAAAGCTGCTCTGATGTGCTGGAGGTCTCACTTATGAGGTTCAGCAGGACCTTGGGACTCTCCCATCTCCCCCAGCTCGGCGGGGAGAGCGAAGTCTGTTCTTCCTCTAAGTCAGGGGTGTCCAACCTTGGCCACTTTGTGGATGTGGTGGCCTGACAGATTCGGACAGTGAGGGGGTTGGGGAGGAACATGGGCCAGTCCTGGAGTCTGGGGAAGGCTCTGTCGAGGGCTCTGCATCGGAGGCAGAGAGGGGGCCAGGGCCATCTGACAGTTATCAGCTGCCTTCGGAGTCAGACATCAGTGAGGCAGAAGAATAGCTGGAGCCTGTTCCCAGTGTGTGCATGCGCAGAGTTGCCAGACGAAGGGAACCGCTAAAGAACAAAGGTCAACTCAGGAGTAAAGCCACAGGTGGACGATGAATGGCCCCTCCCAGAGGGAATAAAAAAGGAGCGAAAGGGGAGTGGAGTTTGCAGGAGACAATAAGTTCGCAGGATACTGCAAAATCTCCATTCCCATCCCACTCCAGGGGAAGGATATTGCAAAATTCCCGTTCCCTCCCCGCTCCTGAGGGAAGGATATTACAAAATCTCCATTCCCACCCCACTCTGGGACCAGCCAGAGGTGGTATTTGCTGGTTCTCCAAACTGCTCAAAATTTCTGCTACCGGTTCTCCAGAACCTGTCAGAACCTGCTGGATTTCACCCCTGAACTTGTCCTGACCCAGCTCCCCAAACACAACAAACCCTCTGAAGTGATCTCAAAGACCACAAGCCTCCCGTGAGCCAGGTAGCAACGCAGCACATCTGGATTGCCTGCCTCTTCCCCCCCCACATGCCTCTGCCTCCATGCTCGGACTTACAGGTATCTGCGCTGTATCAAGGGGCCACACCCATTTGCTGGGCTTATTTTCAGGGTAGGGCTTACATTAGCCCTATCCCCAAACATCAGGTTTGGGCTTATTTTGGGGGTAGGTCATATTTTCAGGGAAATACGGTACCTCTTAGGACATTAACAAGTGCGAAGGTCTGCTGGAGATGACCATCCAATGATCTGTGTTGGATCTGACAGGTCAGCTGAGACTTCACGTCTCTTTGCTCCAGCCAGATTTCCACCGTGCTCTCCGCTCTGTACAAGAAGCTCTGCCTTCCACCAGAGTCCAAGATGCTGGTCCAGGCAGCCTGTATTTCTTTCCCATCCTTCAACCAGCTGACTGTGATCTCTCTGGGGAAGAATCCCTCTGTGGAGCAGATGAAGGAGACCCAAGACCCTGGCATGATTCTTCTTCTGAGGGCACGAATCACAGGTGGGGATGGCTTGGCTGAGGGAGAAAGTAGAGAGAGACATCAGTTGATGTTCCTCAGAGATGCTCCAAGATCTATTTGGGTCAGAGAGACTCAACTTTGAACACGGGATTTACACCTCCATGTCTCTTGGTTGATTGGGAACATCTCCCTCCATCTCCGGAAATCAATGTGGGGGACCACCTACCAATTACAGAGACCAGAGTGCCTTTTCCCGAAGCCAGTTCCTCCTCTGAGTACCGGTTACAGAACTTCACACAATAGTAAGTCCCGGCATCTTCTGGGCAGATGTTTTGAATGTCGATGCTGAAGTCCGTGTATGATCTTGAGGTGATCCTCACCCCCCGATTGAAAGGTCCTTGACTATTACTGTAAATGGGGGGCTGGTATCTGTCCAGCCCTTTGTACCACCGCACGTCTGCGGTCACATCCAACTCAGTCAATTTACATTGTAGAGTGATGGACTCTCCAGGTGCCACCAATATGGTTTCTGGAAGTTGTGTTATCTCCGTATACTGTCCTCTAACAACTGAAACACCAAGAGACACATTTGTAATTACCGTACTTTTCAGAGTATAAGATGCACTTCCCCCCCCCACCAAAAAATTGGGTGGAAATGTCTGTGTGTCTTATACAGCGAATGTTGCTGAAGCCCCGCCCACCCACCCTCCGGCCCCCACCCTTTGGCCTCTGCCTCCCAGCAATTTACCTCCTTGCAGCAAACAGCAAACAGCGTGGTCAGCTTCAGCACAGCCTGATTTAGCACAAGCAGCTGATTGGTGGTTGGATCTGCCTCTTGGAATATTGCCTATCAGCTGTTCCAGGCTGCAGGAGTTGCCCCCACCCCTCGCTGCTGTCATCACCCATCACCATTGCCATCTATTGCCACCCCTGCATGCCCCATTTTTGGCCTCTGTGCATTCCGTTTTTGGCCTCTGTGCGCTCCATTTTTGGCCTCCGTGTGTCCCATTTCCAGCCTGTCCCAGGCAGCGGGGATAGGTGTTGGCAGGAAACTGGGCATGGCTAGTCTAGTGAAGAGAAGGACCAGGGGAGACAGGAGAGCAGTCTTCCAATATTTGAGGGGCTGCCACAGACAGGAGGGGGTCAAATTATTTTCCAAAGCACCTGAAGGCCAGACAAGGAATAATGGATGGAAACTGATCAGTGAGAGATTCAACCTAGAAATAAGGAGGAACTTTCTGACAGTGAGAACCATCAACCGATGGAACAGAAGTTGCCTTCGGAAGATATTCTCTTTTGGTTCCCCTTTTCTACCTGCGTGGGAAAGCCAGTTTGCTGACTCCAAATTATTTTTTGTATGCATCCATGGGTTTTGTATCTTCCAGGGCTGTCCGTGTGAAAATTTGTAGGGGTCTGAGAAAGGAACGTAGGGGAGAAGAGAGCTTAAGAAGCGGAAGATGAGACAATTGACTAGTCATCTCATGAAGGTCAATGTAAGAGGAAAGGAAGGAAGGAAGGAAGGAAGGAAGGAAGGAAGGAAGGAAGGAAGGAAGGAAGGAAGGAAGGAAGGAAGGAAGGAAGGAGAGGCTGCCACAATGTCCTTCCTGTCAATGACTACTTCGGCTTCAACCACAACAATACATGAGCAAATAATAGATACAAACTCAAGGTAAACCGTTCCAAACTCGATTGCAGAAAATACGACTTCAGCAACAGAGTGGTCAATGCCTGGAATGCACTACCTGATTCTGTAGTTTCTTCCCCAAACCCCCAAAACTTTAACCTTAGACTGTCTACTGTAGACCTCACCCCATTTCTAAGAGATCTGTAAGGGGCCGTGCATAAGTGCACCAGCCTGCCTTCCGTCCCTGTCCTAATATTCCTTTTTCCTCTTACTCTTTTCATGTATTCAAATTATGTTTATACTTTTACCTGTTATCTTATATACGCTTGACAAATAAATAAAACTTAAACTTAAACTTAGCCACTTGGGGTGGAACCAACGAAAGAAATGTTCACCTGCTCCCCCCAAAATCTAACATCTGGAATTGGCTTTTTCAGGGAATTCTGATCTTCTCACTGTAAAGCACAGGAGGTTTGAAGCAGCCTTAATACTCATCTCGCACCGGATTTTACTCCAGTTGTAAATCTGAGAACGGAGCCTGCCTGATCTCAGCTGTCAACACTCACCCAGATCTTGCGGAAGGAGGAGCATCAACAAAAGCAGCAGCTGAAGAGGATCAGTAACAGGGATTGTCTTGAAGGACTTCAAGGCAGCCATGCTGATAGCAGCAGGAGAAACATCTGGGGTGACTTTAGGGTCTAGTCCACTGGATCTTTCCTCCTCTTGAAATAGCAAAAGCGGAACTCCCATTTCCTCCTTCTAAATTTGGACAAGTTTCTGAAGTTTGAGTTATTGCATCAGTCACAGTAAATGAAGTCACAGAAGTTCTGCTGCCTTCTCAGAAGGACTAAAAATCAATCTCTAAATTGGCAATATTCAGCCGTTGGTCTTCCCTCAATTAGAACTGTATTATTATTATTTATTATTATTATTATTATATACTTTATTCATTAAACATGAAACTCAGTCAACCAAACATTCAAAAATGCGTCACAAATACCATTGACTGGTGCTAATGGTTGATACGGGTTGCTGCCAGCGTCTTAGGTATCAACCAAGTACCTTCTTAAGATGTACGATGTTCCAAATAGCGCAGTTTTTTGCAGTTCTGCTGGTGTTATTGCAGGAAGCTGCCATTTCTTGATGTGTTTTGTAAAATTCTTAGACATGGTACCAAGTGCCCCAATGACAATGGGTATCACTGTGACATGTTTCATCCATAGCCGCGTAGTTTCGATGGCCAGGTCGCGATATTTCGTGATTTTTTTCCAGTTATTTTTCTTCGACTCTGGAGTCTCCTGGTACCGCGATGTCAATAAATTGTACGTTTCGGTTTTCGACAACTGTGATATCTGGCGTGTTATGTTCCAAGTGACGAGCCGTCTGTATTCGAAAGTCCCACAGGAACTTCACCTTCTCATTTTCTATAATAATAATAATAATAATAATAATAATAATAATAATAATAATAATAATAATAATAATAATAATAATAATAATTGTGCCAGAAGTTTGGATTTGAGTACAGCAAAAACCACTGGGAACATCAGGTTGAGAAAGTTTTAGAGAATGAGAAACTCAAGATCTTGTGGGACTTTAGGATTCAGACTGACCGGCACTTGGTCCACAACACACCTGACATAACCATAGTTGAAAAGAAAAAAGTATGGCTCATTGACATTGCAGTACCTGGTGATGCACGGATTGAAGATAAGCAGCAAGAAAAAATCACAAAGTACCGGGACTTACAAATTGAAGTTGAGCGACTGTGGAAAAAGAAATCGTGTGTTGTCCCGATTGTAATTGGAGCCCTTGGAGCAATACCCAAAGGGCTACCCCGCTATTTAGAAATTCTAAAATTGCCGGACTTGAACATTTTGACTCTACAAAAAAACCACCTTACTCGGAACAGCTTACATCCTCCGACGATACCTTAACAGTTCCTAGGTCCTTGGTTAGGACTCGAGCTGCTGAGCTATTAACCGGCTTCAAAGGCTGTGAATCTCACTAAAGATTAATCATCATCATCATCATCATCATCATTATTATTATTATTATTATTATTATTATTATTATTATTATTATTATTATTATATAGTAGAACTATATTATATATTAGAACTGGTCTTCCCTCTATTAGAACTGAATCAGCCCAAACAGGAGCTGCTGATCCAGTTCTACAGAGGAATTATTGAGTCTGTCATCTGCACCTCTATCACTGTCTGGTTTGGCTCTGCAACCCAACATAATTTGGTTAATTGATAATTAATCTGGCTCTCCCCAGCTCTGTTTTCACTGGCCGAGGGTTGCAGAAGCTCTGGAGCCCGTTTTCGCTGGCTGAGCTCTTGGGCCATCACAGGTGCCCCCGACAGGAGTGACTTCGAGCTGGCCACACCCCCCAGCCATGCCCCCTGCCCCCCCCAAGGTCAAATACAACCCTGATGCGGCCCTCAATGAAATCGAGTTTGACGCCCCTGTTGTAGATTAACCTGAAGCAAATCTTCACCTATTAAATTTTTCTTCGCTAAAATGACTATCATATTTTTTTTTCTCAAAGAATGCTCGACCTTGTTAGTATCCACGAAGAAAAAGTTACGAGTTTACTTGGCTTGTTTCTTGTTTCAATTGCACTGGGAGGGTTACATTCAAACCATCATCATAATAAAAAGTGGTGTCAGATTTATATTCCAAATATAGGGTTATTTGCCTTGTTCAGCATTTTGTAGAGTTGACACAGTGAGTTGATAATTTTCTACATCTAACTGTGTCACCTGTTCTTTTTTAAGACCCTCTGATGTGGGGGGGATTCAATTTTTTTTACTACCGGTTCTGTGGGCGTGGCTTGCTTGGTGGGCGTGGCTGGGTTGTCATGTGACTGGGCATGTGACTGGCTTGGTGGTCATGTGACTGGGTGGGACTGGCTTGGTGGTCATGTGACTAGGTGGTCATGTGACCGGGTGGGCGTGGCTGGGTGATCATGCGGCTGGGGTGCACAGCAAACTCGGGGGGGGGGGGGGAGCGCGCGAGACTTACCGTATTTTTCGGAGTATAAGATGCAGCTCAGTTTTTGGGGAGGAAAATAGTGGGGGAAAAAATCTGCTAGCGTCCTTAGTCTGGTCAGCTTCAGCACATTAATTTGCTGGTTTTTTATCCCCTGCTTGGGGATAAAAAAAACAGCTTCTAAAGCACAACTGAGAGGATGCAGCAATGAGAAAAGCAGGCAAAGCACGGACGGGAGATCGCTTCACTCGGCTAGCACCTAGTTAGGGCTGAAAAAAAAGCTTCTAAAGAACAGTTGAGAGTCGGAGCAAAGCATGGAGATCACTTCACTCGCTAGCGCCTCGTTAGGGCTGAAAAAAGCTTCGAAAAAGCTACATTTGGAGTATAAGATGCAGCCAAATTTTCAGCCTCTTTTGGGGGGGGGGAAAGGTGCGTCTTATACTCCGAAAAATACGGTACCTGTAGGCAGGAGGAGGCAGCTCAGTTGGGGCGCAGGGCAGGCACCACGTGGGAAGGCAGCTTAGGCAGGCAAGCCGCCCAGGAGGTGAGGAGAGACTGGGCGGGGCAGGTAGGTGGGGCGAGCGAGCGGGTGGTGACCAGGCGGACGGGTTGAGCGAGCAGCGACTGGGTGACCGGTTCGGGGGTGTGGCCAGCTAGCGGTTGCTACCAGTTCGGCGACCCAGGCCAAATTACCGCTACCGGTTATTAGCGGTATTATAATGATATTATAATTAGCATATTTTACCATATTTGGACACAGAAAGCAACATGAGATAGACAATTCGATTAGGTAATAGAATAACAGGATAACAGAGCTGGAAGGGACTTTGGAGGTCTTCTAGTCCAATCTCAAGCTCAAGCAGGACACCCTGTACATTTCAGACAAATAGTTGTCCAATCTCTTCTTGAAAACCTTCGGTGTTCACAAGCACTCACAACTTCTGGAGGCAAGTTGTTTCACCGATGAATTGTTCTCACTGACAGGAAATTTCTCCTTAATTCCAGGTTGCTTCTGTTGTTTAGTTTCCATCCGTTGCTTCTTCCTGCCCTCAGGTGCTTTGGAGAATAGGTTGACTCCCTCTTCTTTGTGGCAGCCCCTCAAATATTGGAGCATGATTATCATGTCACCCTTGGTCCTTCTTTTCATTAAGCTAGACCTACCCAATTCCAGCAAGCTTACAGTGGACTATAGAAGGAATAGATCAGGCATCCAGCTCTTGCTTATCAATGGAGACCGAGTGGAGCAAGTGGTCAGTTTTATGTTTCTGGGTGTTGTCATAAAAGAGGACCTGACATTGCAGCATTGGTGGGTTCCTCCCGGTTTGGTCCGATTCGGCCGAGCCGGTAGCGGTGACGATATGACATCACCGAACCAGTTCTCCCCCCCTCCCACCCACCCCCACGTTATTCTTACCTTTTATTTGGTCCCACCCCCAATCTATTGCTGCCTCCTGAGTCCCAGCTGATGACTAGAGGGAAAAAAACTGTTTAAACTCTTGCCGCGGGGCTTCAAAGGGCCGCTCTACAGCTGATCAGTGTTAAAAGCAAACAAATGAGTCGGGTCGTAAGCACGAGGACTGGTCGTACGTGCGAGGACCTCCCAGAAATGACTCTTTTCAGCCCTCTGAGTAGTCCCTATACACATAGCCATGGCCACCCGGTCACATGACCAGCTAGCCACGCCCACCTAGTCACATGACCTCCAAGCCACACCCACAAAATAAGCCATGCCCACAGAACCGGTAGTAAAAAAATTTAGAACCCACCCCTGCATTGTAGCATTGGTCAAAAGGGCCCAGCAGAGATTATATTACCTGAGACTTCTCAGGAAACAACAACTGAATGGAAAACTGCTGATGACCTTCTACCGCTGCACCATAGAGAGTATTTTAACTTACTGCACCTGTGTATGGTTTGCCCATGGCACAGTGGCAGATAGGACAGTGCTCCAGAGGGTCAACGTCATTGCCCAGAGGCTCATTGGTTGCCCCCTCCCCTCTTTGGAAGAGCTTTATAGTTCTCGCTGCCTTAAGAAAGTTCAAAACATCCTTAAAGATCCATCTCATCCTGGGCACTCTTTTTTTTTTTTGAACTATTACCATCTGGCAGACGGTACAGGACAATTAAAAAAAAAGGACAAATAGGCTGAAAAACAGCTTCTATCAGTGGTGGGTTCCTCCCGGTTCGGCCTGGTTCCACCGAGCCGATAGCGGTGACGATATGATGTCACCGAACCGGTTCTGCCCCCCCGCCCCCTGCCCCCCCATGTTATTCTTACCTTTTATTTGGCCCCACCCCCAATCTATTGCTGCCTCCCGAGTCCCAGCTGATCGGCTAGAAGGAAAAAAACTGTTTAAACTCTTGCTGCGGGGCTTCAAAGGGCCGCCCTACAGCTGATCAGTGTTAAAGTGTGGTGGTAGACTGGTGCCTTCAAAATCAAATGAGTCGACCGGTGCCTGAAAAAAATAAATGAGTAAATCAGTGCCTGAAAAAACAAATGAGTAGACCAGTGCCTGCAAAAAATAAATGAGTAGACCAGTGCCTGCAAAAATAAATGAGTAGACCAGTACAGCTCTGCAAGCAGTTAAAAGCCTTGTAGACCAGTACCTCTGCTAAATCCTAAAGAATTGTCACATGACAATTCAAGCCACGCCCACAAAATAAGCCACGCCCACAGAACCTGGCTTCTGTCCCAGGGCAATAACTATATTGAATTCTACAGTATAATGCAATATCAGGTTTTCAATCTCAATTATATAGAATGTAAAGGATGTATGTTTGTGTTTTTATGTTTATAGTTATAATATACACTGAAGACGGCATTTAATTTCGTTGTACCATGTGCGATGACAATAAAGTAAGGTAAAGAGTAAAGTAAAGTAAACTAAATTAAAAACTAAACTGACTAAACTAAACTAAACTAAACTAAACTAAACTAAAAGCATTCTTTATATGTTTTAGCCTCCAGCCCCCTAATCATCTTTGTTGCTCTTCTCCGCACTCGTTCCAGAGTCTCAATGTCTTTCTTATATCATAGAGATCAAGTGACACCATACCATTCTTTCCACCCATAAATGTATCGTGTGATATAATTCCAGCCAAACGTTTTATTTATTTATTTTATTTTATTTTGAATTTGTATACCGCCCTTCTCCCTGAGGACTCAGGGCGGTGAACAGCCAAGTAAAAACATCAAATACAAATATTAAAATACAGTTAAAAATATATATATAAATTTGGCCCCATTAATTAAAAACGATAAACAAAACAATTAAAACACTTAAAAAATTAGGCCTATAGAAATAGTACAGACACAAATATGGAACCTGGATATTTAACATTCTTCATATCACTTCTTCATATTTCAAAAGCATATATCTACAGTCCCAAATTAAATGGTTTTTATATTTGCTCCTTTATAACCTCTGTAAGCAAATATTTTCATTTCTTTCCAAAATCATTTAAATGCGTGTTGAAAGAACAATTATTTTAGTTTTCTAGTTTTTTTTTTTTTTAAAAAAAATAAGCAATCAGCATTTATATATATGTAGATTCTCTGTCATCCAGGACATGGTTGTCCCAAAGGTGCTTTTTGAAAAAGGCGACTGGATTTAGTTTTTCCTTGAAGAAGTTTCGCTTCTCATCCAAGAAGCTTCTTCAGTTCAGCCAGAACTGAAGAAGCTTTTTGGATGAGAGGCGAAACGTCTTCAAGGGGAAAAAAAAAAAAGGAAAAGCACATTTGTGACAATCCATTTTAAAATAGATTCATTTTAATCACGGACATGGCAAAACAATACGAGGCTGATTTTTTTTTAAAATCTCCATGTTGATTTTACAAGCTTATGTTATATGTTTGAGAGAGTGAAGCATTTTAATAACATTATTATCGATTCATTAACCATATTGTTTCTCATCCTGAAAATCTATCGGGAACAGGAATTCCTAACTTGAAATTCCAGATTGTTGGGCTTCCTGGGATTTTCCGGAATGATATTTTTTCATGGTTGCATCCAATGTCTATGGAGTTTCTCAGCCATCCAGGACATGGTTGTCCCAAAGGAGCTTTTTGAAAAAGGCGACTGGATTTAGTTTTTCCTTGGAGAAGTTTCACTTCTCATCCAAGAAGCTTCTTCAGTTCTGACAGCTGCATCTGATCTTCTTTATTAGGAAAAAGGAAGAGATGAGAAGTACAGCAGCCACTTTGCCCAGGAAAAATGCAATGTACAGAACATAGGGGGATAGTTGCAATGGTGATGGTGGGTCTGTGGAGAAAAAAAAACAGTGGATTGTTTTGATTTAATCATAATCTTAGCTTGGTTAAGGTGGGTGGCAATTAATTTTACAAACAAAACGAAACAATAAAATAAAATAAAGCCTGCTCCATCATACAGATTCCAGGGTCTCATCAGAATACTGTCAAAAACATGAAGGCAGCAGACAGTTTTCACTCCCCTACGTGTTTTATCAACTCCACTGCATGAGATCAGCCATTTTGTAAATGCAGATTACAAAATATATACTTCAATAATAGCAGAGAGACTAAAAATGAATTTATCCACTCAGACCAGAATGGATTTTTACCTAAAAGACAAGTCAAAAACAACATTTTTGACCAACAACATTTGATAATTATTTTGAATACTTTGGAGTATTATGAATAGTGGTGGGTTGCTACTGGTTCGCCCCGGATTGGCTGAACCGGTAGTGGCAGAGAGAGGCTCCGCCCACCCACCCGGATGTCTCTGCACATGCCCACGAGTGAGCCAGTAGCAGCCGAAATTGAAACCCACTACTGATTATAAAGTACACTGGGAAAAACAAATGGCATTGATCTTTTTAGATGCACAGAAAGCATTTGACAATGTAAATTGGCAATTTATGCTATTACAATTGAAATATATGGACTTTGGTGAAAAAATTATTAATTTGATTAAGGCAATATATTATAAACAAAAAACAGTGGATTGCTTTGATTTCATCATAATCTTAGCTTGGATAAAATGGGCGGCCAATAAATTTTAAAAACAAAATAAAACAATAAAATAAAGCTTGCTCCATCATTGGCCCCCACGGAGAGGGCTCGCAACTTGGGCGTCCTCCTGGATACACAGCTGTCTTTGGAAGAGCATATGACGACCTTGGCCAGGGGGGCTTTTCATCAGGTCTGCCTGATTCGCCAGTTGCGTCCCTTTCTGGATCGGGACTCCTTACGCACAGTCACTCAGGCGCTCGTCACTTCCCGCCTGGACTACTGCAATGCTCTCTACATGGGGCTCCCCTTGAGGAGCACCCGGAGGCTCCAACTGGTGCAGAATGCGGCCGCGCAGGGGATTATGGGAGCAAGATGCCTCTCCTGCGTGAGCTGCATTGGCTTCCAGTGGTCTTCCGGGTGTGCTTCAAGGTGTTGGTTACCACCTTTAGAGCGCTCCATGATGGCATCGGACCTGGGTATTTGCGAGACTGCCTTCTGCCGCTGATAGCCTCCCACCGACCAGTACGCTCCCACAGAGAGGGACTCCTCAGGGTGCCATCAGCCAGGCAATGTCGGCTGGCGACCCCCAGAGGGAGGGCCTTCTCTGTGGCGGCACCTGCCCTCTGGAACGATTTGCCCCCGGAGATACGAAGGATACCAGATCTCCGGGCCTTTCACCGTGCCCTAAAAACTTTTCTTTTCCATCAAGCAGGGCTGGCGTGAACCCCCCCACCTTTTTAGCTCTTTTTAGCTTCTTAGCTTTTAAGTGTAAATTGGGTTTTAATTGGATTGTTTTAAACTGTGGGCCAAAGCTGTATAATTCTTTTAATTGGTTTTAAATTTTGTATTGGTATGTTTTTTATCCTTGGCTGTGCACCGCCCTGAGTTCAGTAGGAGAAGGGCGGTATATAAATTGAAATAATAATAATAATAATAATAATAATAATAATAATAATAATAATAATAATAATAATAATAATAATAATAATAATACTAATACTTGGAACAGCTTACATCCTCCGACGATACCTTAACAGTTCCTAGGTCCTTAGTTAGGACTCGAGCTGCTGAACTATTAACCAGCCTCAAAGGCTGTGAATCTCACTAAAGATTAACCAATAATAATAATAATACCTATTTAAGGGTTTCATCACGCTAGGATAAAAAAACATGAAAATGGCAGATACTTTTAACTCCCCTATATTTTTTATCAACTTCACTACAGGAGATCAGCTATCTTCATTCCATCTACAGATACCAATAGCCCTTAGACTTATACACCGCTTCACAGTGCTTTACAGCCCTCTCTAAGCGGTTTACAGAATCAGCACATCGCCCCTGACAATCTGGGTCCTCATTTTATCCACCTCGGAAGGATGGAAGACAAATCTCACCAGACTCAAGGTGAGATTTGAATTGGTGAGTTCAAATCTCACCTTGAGTCTGGTGAGATTTGAACTGCCAAATTGCAGGCAGCCGGCAGTCAGCAGAAGTCGCCTGCAGTACTGCACTCTAACCACTGTGCCACTGAGGCTCTTATGGATGATGACAAAAACAACTGTGGGATCTGAGTCAACCTTGAGCCGGTCAGAATTGAACTCCTGTCAGTGAACAGAGTTAACCTACAATACTGCATTCTAATCACATCACCATCACATCTTAGATGTAGATGTAAATAAAAAAAAATATTTTTTTTTTACACAGATGTGCAACATATTGATTTTCTTCTCTCTCTCTCTCTTTTTTTTAAAAAACCCGACCTCTTCATTTCAAGGCATCTTACAAAACTTGTCTTCATCCCATTCAAAACCTATTTTTGCTTACATCCCACAAGGAAAAGAAATGATACCTGATTTTTAAAAGAAAAGATTGATATTTATAAACCCTTTCCTATTGGAAACTGACTCATTCTGCGGTCTTCACTACTTAGAATGAATATTGCTTCTTTCTAAATCCATAATTTGCTTCCAAAAAAATCCACACTTCCTTCTTTCTCTCGTTTTCTCCTATTTTTATAACTCCAACCTCGTTCCAAAATGGTTCAGTGGAAAAGATCTCCAGAGAAGAACCTTCTCCAATATCTTGATTCTTTGATGGGATTGCAGTCCAGCACATTGACAGCAATAGCTCTAGCACTTAGACAAGGGTTGAAATGCCCCCGGGTTCGGACCGGATCGCCCAATCCAGTAGCGATTGGCGGCGGGTGGTTCGGAGAACCGGTAGCAAAAATCCCTGCCCCCCCATGCCCAGCTGAGCCATGCGATCATCAGAGGGTTTTTTTTCTTTTTACTTTTAAAAACATTTTTTCTTCGCCCGAAAAAATGCTTTTAAAAGTAAAAAGAAAAAAAAAAGCCTCTGATGATCGCACGGTTCAGCTAGGATCGTCAGAGCCTTTTAAAAGCATTTTTTTTACAACCTCTTCAGCAGATTGCTTCCCCCCTCCACAACAATCTGGGTCCTCATTTTATGGACCTCGGAAGGATGGAAGGCTGAGTCAACCTTGAGCCTGATGAGATTCGATCTGCCAAACTGCTGGCAGCTGGTGATCAGCAAAAGTAGTCTGCAGTACTGCACTCTAACCACTGCGCCACCAAGGCTCATGTTATGAAGAGAAAATGCAACAGAAAACACAAATATTCCTGGGAAGGGGCTCGGTATATGACAAGCCCTTCCTTCTGAAGCTCCCCTGTTTCAAAACCTTAAGTATATTAAAGAAAGACTATTTAAATCATGATATATTAAGGAGTAATACAATCAAATCTTTTTAAAAAACGACCTGAAAAACAAATGGAAAAGCTGCAAAGTGTAAATCAGCAAATTCTCAGAAGAAAGCAAAAGACACTTACTTCCTTCAAGTTCCTGTGTAATGAAGAGCGTGGTGGTTTTGTTGACCAGAGGCTGGGAATCATGCTGGACCTGACAAAGGAACATGGAGAACTCCCTGTCTTCGGTGGCCATCATCTCTAGGTTGCTTTTGAGGGAAAAGGTCCCATCGGGATTCAAGATACTCGGTGCAACCGTTCCTTTTCTGCTTGGGGCATCCTTGGGAAACAACTCCATTGTTGCACCATCTGGGTAAAAGCTTTCTGCGTTGCAAGTGACTGTCACCGAGGAGTTCAGCTGGATGGGAGGAGGTGGGTTGATCTCAAGATGCACCTTGGGAGGAACTGAGCAAAGAAAGCCAAAGACGATCAATCAAAAGAGCTTCGGACTCCTGGTTCCTCCAAGCAGAATGGGGTGGAAGTCCAAAGTGATTCTGCTCTCCCATTGTGGCATTGGGGAAATCATTCCAGGACAATTACCGTATTTTTCGGAGTATAAGACACACCTTCCCCCCCCAAAAAAGAGGGTGAAAATCAGGGTGCGTCTTATACTCCGAATGTAGCCCCGCCCAGCCTCGCAAACAGAGATTTCAGAGGCAGAAAGAAGCCTCTGAAAGAAACAGAGCTTCAGAAAAAAAGCCTCCAAACAGAGCTTCAGAAAAAAAAGCCTTTTTTTTTCTGAAGCTCTGTTTTGTAGGCTTTCAGAGGCAGAAAAAAAAGTTCTTTCTGAAACGGAGTTTCAAAAGTTTCAGAGGCAAAAAAAAACAAAAAAAACAAGGCACAGAACTCATAAGCAACGAACCTGTTGCTAAAATTCACCTCTGAAAACAGCTGATTGGGGGTATTCTGGAAGGCCGATCCATCCGCCAATCAGCTTTTTTCTTATTTTCCTCCCCAAAAACTAAGGTGCATCTTATACTCCAAAAAATACAGTAAGTCTCTGGGGAAAGAGCCAGAGATATTGTGTTTTCCCAAAAATAAGACCCGATCTTATTTTATTTTGGGCCTCAAAATAAGCACCAGGTCTTATTTTCAGGGGATGTCTTACCCGTTTAGAGACCACTAAGGTTGGTGCTGCCAGACATGGCAGGACACCGCATGGCCTGTCATGCCAGTGCCACAGCTCATGGCATGACCCGCAAGGCTCATCACACCAGTTCGGCAGCTCATGACAGGAGGCTGCATGGTGTGCTGTGCCATTACGCGCATGAATGGCAACACTGCTGTGATGTGCCAAGCAGCGTTCTGCCATAAGCGGTGACACTGGTGTGATGCACCATGTGTCATCCAGGCAGCAGCGCAACAGGTGTCAGGACGTGGGAGGCGTGGCTGCGGTGGTCCTAAGGTAAGTGTGTGCAGGCCACGTGGGGCAGCTCCAGTCCCCCACCCCTGCCCTAGCTTTTTTTTTTTAATTTGACTTACATGCTGCCCTTCTCCGGAGACTCAGGGTGGCTTACAATGCATTAAACAATAGCCTTCATACTTTTTGTATATTTATACAAAGTCAGCTTACTGCCCCCACAACTGGATCCTCAATTTACCAACCTTAGAAAGGATGGAAGGCTGAGTCAACCTTGAGCCTGGTGAGATTCGAACTTACAGTAATTTCAGACAGCTGGTGTTAATCACAATGCTATCAGTCTGCTGAGCCACCAGCTTGATTTTTATGCATACGCCTCACCCAACCTTGTACAACCAGACGGTGGACGGGACTTAATTAGGGATTATTTTGGAAGGGGTAGGTCTTATATTAGGTGCAGACTTGAAAATCGGACTAGGGCTTGTTTTCGGGGTAGGCCATATTTTGGAGGAAACACAGTAGAAGGACATTCAAAAAACCTGTTCCCCGGAACCACCGCCCTGTGGGGGAGCTTCAGTTGAGAAAGCATGACTGGTCTTGATGGGCATCCATGGGTCGAGAATTTTATTCTTCCTGGTGGAATTCCTTCTACATGAAGGGCCCTCTACTAGGTTGGGACCTCGTGGCCTCAGCCTCTCTGCAACCCAAGGTTCACCTACCGCTTATGACATCACGAAGTGCGAAGGTCTGCTGGAGAGGACTGTCCAACGATCTGTGTTGGATCTGGCAGGTCAGCTGAGATTTCACGTCTCCTTGCTCCAGCGGGATTATCAACCTGCTCTCCACTTTGTATGACATGCTCTCTGTTCCATCAGAGTCCAGGTTGCTGATCTGGTCAACCTGTTTCTCTTTCCCATCCTTCAACCAGCTGACTGTGATCTCTCGGGGGGAGAATCCATTTGAGGAGCAGTCGAAGGAGGCCAGAGACCCCACCGTGATTCTTCTTGTGGGGCCACGAATCAAGGGCTGGGATGGCTTGGCTGAGGGAGAAAGTAGAGAGAGAGAGATATCAGTTGATGTTTCTCAGAGACAATAAAATAGAATTGCATAGAATAGAGTAGAGTAGAGTAGAGTAGAGTAGAGTAGAGTAGAGTAGAGTAGAATAGAATAGAATAGAATAGAATAGAATAGAATAGAATAGAATAACTTTATTGGCCAAGTGTGATTGGACACACAAGGAATTTGTCTTTGGTGCATACGCTCTCAGTGTACATAAAAAGAGAAGATACGTTCGTCAAGAATCATAAGGTACAACACTTAATGATAGTCATAGTGGGCAAATAAGCAATCAGGAAACAATATCAATATAAATCGTAAGGATCCAAGCAACAAACTTACAGACATACAGTCATAAGTGGGAGGAGATGGGTGATAGGAACGATGAGAAGATTAATAGTAATGCAGACTTAGTGAATAGTTTGACAGTGTTGTGGGAATGAGTTGTTTAGCAGAGTGATGGCATTTGGAAAAACTGTTCTTGTGTCTAGTTGTTCTGGTGTGCAGAGCTCTATAGAGTCATTTTGAGGGTAGGAGTTGAAACAATTTATGTCCAGGATGTGAGGGGTCTGTAAATATTTTCAATACAGGAGTCTCCAAGATTTATCTTGGACAGAGAGACTCAGCTTCCCACATGTCTCTCTTTTGACTGGGGATATCTAACTTTTGTGCATGTCCAAGATGGCGGCGTCCACTGGGATTGTGATCTGAGGATGGGGCGCCGACCTACCTTTTGGGTCTTTCGGGGGTCGTTTTGAAGATCCATGACCCCAGAACCAGTCAGGGGAGCTCCCTACCAGCACGGAGAGGGTCTTCTTTCCCTCCGTGACTGAGCAGGGAGGAAGGCGCAATGTTGGAAGTGACAGGCTTCTCAGCTGGGCATCGGCAGCATTTTTCACAGCTGGAGATCATTGGATAATCGGAGCGGCGTTGTGCCGGGGGTGCCCACCGCGCAGCGAGTTTCTAAGCCTGGGGGGGTTGCCCGAAGAGCTGCAAGACGTGTCGGGCACCCCCCGAAGATCTCTGGGACGTCAACAGGTTCTTTCGGTGTTGGCGACGATGGCGCGGTGGCAGCGGCGATGGCGGTTGCAGTGGAGGCTGGCTGGTGGTCAGAAAGCGCTGGCGACCCCCCCCTTGGAGTTGGAGTTGGGGGGGCGACGAATCAACAGGACTGGGAGACCTGCAACCACGGTTGGGGCAGAAAGGACCTGGAGTGACTTTTTCCCAGGCCTTGGGAGGCCTCAATTTGTGGTTGTGCGGGGGCCGGGGGCTCGAGACAACTGTCCCATTTCTGCCTCATTTCTCTCTCCTCCAGCGTTCCCCTTTTAGGACTGGGCCCATCTGGACCAACTGTCAGCCTGTGGGACTCATTGGCGCTATGTACTATCACTATTGTGAACCTTCCCTGACTCTGGAGAGGGCTATTTCCATCTGAATGGGAGGCTCGTACATGGCTGCATCCCGTCGGCTGAGGGGGGCTAGACATCTGTTTGACCACTATGAGAGGGTGGCCGGGTGTCGGAGCCTCCTGGGGGCTGAACCGGGAGGTTTTTACATATATGCACTTTGCCAGCGGTGGAGACTTGACCATCGGACTAACCGCCGTGAGAGGGCGATTTTTGGACCTGACCCCCAGACGCTGTCTATACGCATCGGTTCATCGCTGCCATCTCACCACATGAGGGGGCTGACCAGCTGACCTAACCACCGTGAGAGGGTGGTTGGATCTATTTCCCCCTTGGATTGTGGTTGTCTTGGTTTTGGACTATGTCCTCTGTTGTGAGGGGACAGTGGACTCGGTCCTGCAAATATGTCTTTGAGATCCCCCATTCCTTTGTCTTCTCCCTGGTCCCTTTTTTATAGACCCTCAGGATATGGTCATGCTACCCGTTATGGTCAATGTACTCAGCAGCGGAGCTTCTTGGTCTGCGAGACTCCCTCCTCTTGCAGGCTTGGCCCTCCATTCTATCGAGGGCCTACTTCGATGACGGGCTTTGGAACCCCGAGAGGTGGCATGTCGCAAAGAGGAGGCTGCGGGGTTTTTTTAAATTGTCTTTGTCTAATCTTTTAAGGGGTCTGGGGAGGGGGAGGGGGTGGGATTGGAATTAGGGTTGTGGGTTTGGGGGATAACCCACCAAGGGGAGGGTCGGGCCAGGCCATGATGTTCGGCGGGGTGGAGATCCGGAGGGGGTCGAGCTTGTCCAGACTGTGTTTTTACCATCGGTACTGTGAGTGGGAGGAGTAGATATGGTGGGTGCAGGGGGCCATATCATGTTAAGGGAGGACGCACCCGCTGTCTCCAAGTGGTAGGGTGCTCCGGCCCCCAAGGCTCCACTCGTTCTCCAGGTAGTACAGACCTTCAGGGCCCTTCGTCTGATGCTGTGCAATGCCAGGTCCATAGTAAATAAAGCCCCCTTCATCTGTGATCTTGTTCATGAGGGGGCAGCGGACCTGGCGGGTATTAAGGAGACCTGGTTGGGCCTGGAGGGAGGGGTCCCTCTGGTAGAAATGTGCCCATCAGGCTTCCACGCATTCCATCAGCTGAGGTCACAGGGGAGGGGCGGGGGAGTAGCGGTTATTATTAGAGAAGGCCTTAGGCCGAGGGAGACCACTGTTCCTCAGACGGCCGGTTGTGAGTCCCTCCTTGTGAAGTGGGGCCACGGGGTTCAGATGGGTTTGCTGATCACGTACCTGGCTCCCTGCCACATGGCGGCAGCCCTGCCCGAGCTACTCAATGTTATCGCTGCAGTGGTGGTTGATACCCCCAGACTTATGGTCATGGGGGATTTCAACCTGCCATCCGTGGGTGAGGCATCTGAGGTGGCTTGGGAGTTCATGGCTTCCATGACGGCCATGGACCTGACCCAACTAATTCATGGCCCTACGAACATCGGGGGAAACACACTGGACTTGGTTTTTGTCTCTGGATAGTGGTTGAGTGATCTCGAGATAGGGGATATAGTCATCGAGCCCTTGTCATGGTCGGATCACTCTCTCCTTCGCCTTGACCTTCGAACCGCGGCACCCGCTGCAGGGAGGCGGAACTGATAAGATGGTACCACCCCAGGTGCCTGATGGAACCTGACAGGTTCCAGATGGAGCTTGGGCCAATCCCGGAGGTTCTGGCTCACGCCTCGAGTGGGGACCTAGTGGCCGCCTGGGATAGGGCAGCTGATGGAGCTCTGGACCAAGTCGTGCCTTTGCGGCCTCTGGTTCCTTGGTTCACCGAGGAGCTGAGGGAGATGAAGCGCCGGAAAAGACGCCTAGAGAGCTGTTGGAGGGCTAATCTTTCTGAATTGGACCGAACACTGGTAAGATCTCATATTAGGAATTACCTAGTGGCGATAAAAGCAGCAAAATGTACTCACTTTGCTGCTCTTATTGCGTCATCAGATAATCGCCCAGCCACCTTGTTTAGGGTGACCCGCTCCCTGCTCCACCAGGAAGCGCGGGAGGACCCCTTGGAGGGAAGAGCCGAGGATTTTGTTCAGTATCTGCAGGACAAAATCACTCAGATTCGGGCAGGTCTGGACTCTGACTGGGTAGATCCAGCAAGGGTGACGGAGGCAGGGCTTGAGACTATTATCTGGGATGAGTTTGATCCTGTGACCCCAGATGATGTGGACAGGATTCTGGGTAGATTGAACGTGACCACATGCTTGTTGGACCTGTGTACCTCTTGGTTAGTGCTGGCTTCCCGGGAGGTGACGCGAGGCTGGCTCCAGGGGATTATAAATGCTTCACTTGGTGAGGGTGTCTTCCCCGCCGCCCTGAAGGAGGCGGTGGTAAGGCCCCTCCTCAAGAAGCCTTCCCTGGATCCGGCAGTATTGGCTAATTATCGTCCAGTCTCCAACCTTTGCTTCGTGATGAAGGTTGTTGAGAGTGTGGTTGCACGACAGTTTCCCCAGTACCTGGATGAAGCGTCGTATCTGGATCCGTTCCAGTCGGGTTTCAGGCCTGGGTACAGCACAGAAACGGCATTGGTCGCGTTGGTTGATGATCTCTGGAGGGCTCGGGACAGGGGCTGCTCCTCTGTCCTGGTCCTGTTAGATCTCTCAGCGGCTTTTGATACCATCGACCATGGTATCATGCTGCACCGGTTGGAAGGGGTGGGGGTGGGAGGCACCATTTTATGGTGGTTCTCCTCCTTTCTCTCTGACCGGTCACAGTCTGTGTTGACAGGGGGGCAGAGATCGACCCCGAGGCCCCTTATATGTGGGGTGCCACAGGGATCGGTCCTCTCGCCCCTTTTGTTCAACATTTATGTAAAGCCGCTGGGTGAGATCATCTGTGGTTTCGGGGTGAAGTACCATCAGTACGCTGACGACACCCAGCTGTACAACTCCACCCCGGACCACCCCAACGATGCCCTTGAAGTGATGTCCCAGTGCCTGGAACCCATATGGATTTCGATGGGGAGAAACGGGCTCAGGCTCAACCCATCCAAGACTGAGTGGCTGTGGTTTCCGATGTCCTGATATAGTCAGCTGGTGCCATCGTTGGCTATTGGGGGTGAATCATTGGCCCACACGGAAAGGGCTCGTAACTTGGGCGTCCTCCTGGATTCACGGCTGTCTTTAGAAGAGCACTTGATGGCCGTGACCGGGAGGATTTTTCATCAGGTTCGCCTGATTTGCCAGTTGCGTCCCTTTCTAGATCGGGACTCCCTAAGCACAGTCACTCATGCCCTCGTCACCTCTCATCTGGACTATTGTAATGCTCTCTACATGGGGCTCCCCTTGAGGTGCACTCGGAGGCTCCAACTGGCGCAGAGTGCGGCCGCGCGGGTGATTATGGGAGCGGCGTGGAGTTCCTATGTAACACCTCTCCTGCACGAGCTGCACTGGCTCCCGGTGGTCTTCCGGGTGCGCTTCAAGGTTTTGGTCACCACCTTTAAAGCGCTCCATGGCTTAGGACCTGGTTATTTACGGGACCGCCTGCTACCACCAATAGCCTCCCACCAGCCAGTACGCTCCCACAGAGAGGGGCTCCTCTGGGTGCCGTCAGCCAAACAATGTCTGCTGTTGGCCCCTAGGGGGAGAGCCTTCTCTGTGGGGGCACCTACGATCTGGAACGAGCTCCCCCTGGAGATACGGAGGATCCCGGATCTGCGCACCTTCCGCTGCGAGCTTAAGATTCTTTTATTTCATCAAGCTGGCCTAGCCTAAATCTTCTCCCTTTTAAGTGTAAATTTTAAATTTTAGTGTGTTTTAAAATATGGGTATTTTAAATTAAGGGTATTTTAAATTCAGCCAAATTTATTTAATTCATTTTATTCAATTTTAAATTTTTTGTATGTATGTGTTTTATTTCATGGCTGTTCACCGCCCTGAGTCCTTTGGGAGTAGGGCGGTATAGAAATTTAATAAATAAAAATAAATAAAAAATAAATAAACATCTCCCTCCATCCCCAGAAATCAAATGTAGAAGGCCACTTACCAATCACGGAGACCAGAGTGCCTTTCCCCGAAGCCAGCTCTCTCTCTGGGTTCCCTGCCCTGAACTTCACACAATAGTAGGTCCCGGCATCTTCAGGACGGATGTTTCGGATGTTGATGCTGAAGTCCGTGTTGGATCCTGGGATGACCCTGACCCCCCTGTTGGAAGATCCTTGTTTATCGCTGTAAATGGGGGTCTTGTTTCTGTCCAGCCCTTTGTACCACCGCACGCCTCCAGGTAAAAATCCTCCAGTGAATGTACACCTTAGAGTCAGGTCCTCTCCAGCTTTCACCAATACGATTTCCGGAAGTTGGGTTATCTCTATGTTCTGTCCTGTAACAACTGAAACAAAAAAGAGACACTTTTGTAACCGGGTTTCCTCTAGAAAGTGGTCACCACTCTTCTGGGGCAAAAGGACCATTGGTGGTCTCCTTCGGACAGAAGAATTATTTGCATTTCCTGAATGCCAACCTTCTGGCTTATGATCTGGCCATTCTTGAATGCAGAGGGCTCATTTATACAGTGGGCGAGTTTTGCATTTTATTCGCTTTTATTCAACTTGTATCTTTCTAGGGTGTTTTAGTATAAACTGCCTCAGGAGTTTCAGCTCCTAGGCAGTTTTAAAATGTTCAAAAATAAAATAAAATAAAATAAATAACAAAACAAAACAAAACAAATAATAAATAAAATAAATAAAATAAAATAATAAAATAATAAAGTAATAAAATAATAAAATAATAAAATAAAATAATATATAATAAAATAAAATAAAATAAAATAAAATAAAATAAAATAACAATAGTGGATGTGGCACTGCCTGGAAACAGCAGAATAGAAGATAACAAAATACAAAGACCTACAAATAGAAATAGAACGACTGTGGCAAAGGCAAGCAAGGGTAGAACCAGTAGTCATAGGTGCCTTGGGTGCAATCGCAAAACAACTGGAGCACCACTTGAATACCATCGGCATTGACAAATTTGCCATCAATCAATTGCAGAAGGCAGCTTTCCTTGGAACAGCTTCCATCCTGTGACGATATCTGTAACACCGTCAAACATCCAGATTTCTCTATCCCAGGTCCTTGGTAAGGACTCAATTTATATATATAAAAGTGAAATACACTCATGCATCATCACAAAATGTCCGGAACCGTAAAGCCTATAAACGTGAAATTTGCCACGTATGTTCCTCTTGGCTTCTAGATGCTCACTAAGAAAGGATTGTTCAAAATGACAATCAGAGCATCAGTATTTCCTATAGTATGATTAATATGCTCTGATGCTAAGGAGTTCTACTCACCCTACCCACCTGAAAAGAAATCTGTTCCAAATGCAAAACACAAGCAGAGGAGAGGAGTTTCAGTTTTACTTTCACAGCAGCAAGCAGCTTTACTACAGAACAGTTGAACTAAGTCACAGCCAGGCTCCTTCCTGTCTCCTTCTTGCTCACACAGCAAATACTGTTTCACTTTCCAAACAGCCCTCTGATGCTAAGGAGTTCTACTCCCCATTCCCACCTGAAAAGAAATTTGTTCCAAATGCAAAACACAAGCAGAGGAGAGGCGTTTCAGTTTCAGTTTTACTTTCACAGCAGCAAGCAGGGGATAGAATAGGGGAGGCTTCTGTGGGGCAAGGTGTTGTGGTCCGCCAGCAGCCTGCAGAGCTGGCAGTGGAGTCGGACAGTGGGGAGGCTGGGGAGGACAATGGGCCAGTCCTGGAGTCAGGGGAAGGTGCCGGAGGCAGAGAGCTCTGTGCCGGAGGCAGAGATGGGGCCAGGGCCATCGGGGAGTGATGTGCAGACTCCGGAGCCTCCAGTGTCAGTCAACAGAGAGGCAGAGGAACAGGAGGAGCCTGTTCCTAGTGCACGCATGCACAGAGCTGCCAGAAGGCAAGAGCAGCTAAAGGAAAAAGGACGATTTGGGAGTAAGGCCAGGAGATGATTGGCCCCTCCCATAAAGGCTTAAAAGAGCAGCAACGGCTCTTGGGATCTTTGTAGGAAAGCAACATTGCTACATTTTGTTTCTTGTCAGCTTCTCTTGCTTCTGAAGTTTTTCCAAGAAAAGCCTTTGACAGAGTGCCAAATAAGACAAAGGTTGGTGATAAGGCCGAAGGCTTGTTTATGAAAAATTTGTTTTGAAATTAATTTGGATTAAGCTGAGAATGAAGTAATTCTCAGCTGTTCTAATAAAATATGTTTATTTAGGACTGATTGTGTCTGATAGTTACTACTTGGTCACAACACAAGGCTGAGGGAGAGAAGGGGATAGGATAGGAGAGGCTTCTGTGGGGCAAGGCTGAGGGAGAGAAGGGGATAGGATAGGAGAGGCTTCTGTGGGGCAAGGCTGAGGGAGAGATGGAGGATAGGATAGGAGAGGCTTCTGTGGGGCAAGGCTGAGGGAGAGATGGGGGATAGGATAGGAGAGGCTTCTGTGGGGCAAGGCTGAGGGAGAGATGGAGGATAGGATAGGAGAGGCTTCTGTGGGGCAAGGCTGAGGGAGAGATGGGGGATAGGATAGGATAGGCTTCTGTGGGGCAAGGCTGAGGGAGAGATGGGGGATAGGATAGGATAGGCTTCTGTGGGGCAAGGCTGAGGGAGAGAAGGGGGATAGGATAGGATAGGCTTCTGTGGGGCAAGGCTGAGGGAGAGAAGGGGGATAGGATAGGAGAGGCTTCTGTGGGGCAAGGCTGAGGGAGAGATGGGGGATAGGATAGGATAGGCTTCTGTGGGGCAAGGCTGAGGGAGAGAAGGGGATAGGATAGGAGAGGCTTCTGTGGGGCAAGGCTGAGGGAGAGATGGGGGATAGGATAGGATAGGCTTCTGTGGGGCAAGGCTGAGGGAGAGATGGGGGATAGGATAGGATAGGCTTCTGTGGGGCAAGGCTGAGGGAGAGAAGGGGGATAGGATAGGATAGGCTTCTGTGGGGCAAGGCTGAGGGAGAGAAGGGGGATAGGATAGGAGAGGCTTCTGTGGGGCAAGGCTGAGGGAGAGATGGGGGATAGGATAGGATAGGCTTCTGTGGGGCAAGGCTGAGGGAGAGAAGGGGATAGGATAGGAGAGGCTTCTGTGGGGCAAGGCTGAGGGAGAGATGGGGGATAGGATAGGGGAGGCTTCTGTGGGTCAAGGCTGAGGGAGAGATGGGGGATAGGATAGGAGAGGCTTCTGTGGGGCAAGGCTGAGGGAGAGATGGGGGATAGGATAGGAGAGGCTTCTGTGGGGCAAGGCTGAGGGAGAGATGGGGGATAGGATAGGGGAGGCTTCTGTGGGGCAAGGCTGAGGGAGAGATGGGGGATAGGATAGGAGAGGCTTCTGTGGGGCAAGGCTGAGGGAGAGATGGGGGATAGGATAGGAGAGGCTTCTGTGGGGCAAGGCTGAGGGAGAGATGGGGGATAGGATAGGAGAGGCTTCTGTGGGGCAAGGCTGAGGGAGAGATGGGGGATAGGATAGGAGAGGCTTCTGTGGGGCAAGGCTGAGGGAGAGATGGAGGATAGGATAGGAGAGGCTTCTGTGGGGCAAGGCTGAGGGAGAGATGGGGGATAGGATAGGAGAGGCTTCTGTGGGGCAAGGCTGAGGGAGAGATGGAGGATAGGATAGGAGAGGCTTCTGTGGGGCAAGGCTGAGGGAGAGATGGGGGATAGGATAGGAGAGGCTTCTGTGGGGCAAGGCTGAGGGAGAGATGGGGGATAGGATAGGATAGGCTTCTGTGGGGCAAGGCTGAGGGAGAGAAGGGGGATAGGATAGGAGAGGCTTCTGTGGGGCAAGGCTGAGGGAGAGATGGGGGATAGGATAGGATAGGCTTCTGTGGGGCAAGGCTGAGGGAGAGAAGGGGATAGGATAGGAGAGGCTTCTGTGGGGCAAGGCTGAGGGAGAGATGGGGGATAGGATAGGGGAGGCTTCTGTGGGTCAAGGCTGAGGGAGAGATGGGGGATAGGATAGGAGAGGCTTCTGTGGGGCAAGGCTGAGGGAGAGATGGGGGATAGGATAGGAGAGGCTTCTGTGGGGCAAGGCTGAGGGAGAGATGGGGGATAGGATAGGGGAGGCTTCTGTGGGGCAAGGCTGAGGGAGAGATGGGGGATAGGATAGGAGAGGCTTCTGTGGGGCAAGGCTGAGGGAGAGATGGGGGATAGGATAGGAGAGGCTTCTGTGGGGCAAGGCTGAGGGAGAGATGGAGGATAGGATAGGAGAGGCTTCTGTGGGGCAAGGCTGAGGGAGAGATGGGGGATAGGATAGGAGAGGCTTCTGTGGGGCAAGGCTGAGGGAGAGATGGAGGATAGGATAGGAGAGGCTTCTGTGGGGCAAGGCTGAGGGAGAGATGGGGGATAGGATAGGAGAGGCTTCTGTGGGGCAAGGCTGAGGGAGAGATGGGGGATAGGATAGGAGAGGCTTCTGTGGGGCAAGGCTGAGGGAGAGATGGGGGATAGGATAGGATAGGCTTCTGTGGGGCAAGGCTGAGGGAGAGATGGGGGATAGGATAGGATAGGCTTCTGTGGGGCAAGGCTGAGGGAGAGAAGGGGGATAGGATAGGATAGGCTTCTGTGGGGCAAGGCTGAGGGAGAGAAGGGGGATAGGATAGGAGAGGCTTCTGTGGGGCAAGGCTGAGGGAGAGATGGGGGATAGGATAGGATAGGCTTCTGTGGGGCAAGGCTGAGGGAGAGAAGGGGATAGGATAGGAGAGGCTTCTGTGGGGCAAGGCTGAGGGAGAGATGGGGGATAGGATAGGGGAGGCTTCTGTGGGGCAAGGCTGAGGGAGAGATGGGGGATAGGATAGGAGAGGCTTCTGTGGGGCAAGGCTGAGGGAGAGATGGGGGATAGGATAGGAGAGGCTTCTGTGGGGCAAGGCTGAGGGAGAGATGGGGGATAGGATAGGGGAGGCTTCTGTGGGGCAAGGCTGAGGGAGAGATGGGGGATAGGATAGGAGAGGCTTCTGTGGGGCAAGGCTGAGGGAGAGATGGGGGATAGGATAGGAGAGGCTTCTGTGGGGCAAGGCTGAGGGAGAGATGGAGGATAGGATAGGAGAGGCTTTTGTGGGGCAAGGCTGAGGGAGAGAAGGGGAGAGGAGAGGCCAATCATAACCACTCATTAATTTTCAAGCTGTAAATGTCGATTTATCAAGCCTGATCACATAGTTTCATAATGGAGCACGGGTATTCAGCTAGTAGGTAGATAAAAATGCCAAACCCAGTCTTCTCATAATGTAAAAAATACGATTTACCTGTATCCAAAAAGTCATGGGAACATCAAGTGGAAAAAGTTGTCAAAAATGAGAAGATGAAGATCTTGTGGGACTTCTGAATACAAACAGATCGTCATTTGGAACTCAACACGTCAGATATCACAGTTGTCGAAAACCAAAAAGTACAATTTATTGACATCGCAGTACCAGGAGACGCCAGAGTCCAAGAAAAAGAACTGGAAAAACTTATGAAATATCGTGCCCTGGCCATCGAAATTACACAGCTATGGATGAAACATGTAACAGTGACACCCATTGTCATCGGGGCACTTGGTACTGTAGGAAGTTAGCACCCACCCCTTTCCTGGAAGAGTGAAATATTTTAGGAAATATGAAAAAGGCAGAATATTATATTTCCCTGGATGAGAAATGGAGAAGCATGTTTTAAAGCAGCTCCCACCTTCCTGCCCCCCCACCCTTTGTCAATGGGCCATTAAGGCTTGGGCCAGTCTCTTCTACATAACAAAGATCTACCTCCTTCAGGCAGAGCCATAGTAGGAATTGCCAAAGATCCAACAAAGATAGGATTAGCCCTCTACACAATAGCAGCAGAAACTCACCACATGTGACCTGGGAAGCACATGTGACCATCGGCTAGCTAAGACCCCCCCACCCCCTGGGAGTCTAACAACCAATCAGGATACTCTTTCGGGCCCCCAAGAAATGCAGAGCCAGAGAGAGCATAAAATCCTGAGGATTTACTGTATCAGCCCCTTTTCTATTCAGGAACTCAAGCCATGTGATCCTGTCCACCATTAAACCATCTTTCCAAGCAGTCTCCATGTCTCCAGTGTCCGTTTCCCCACTTGGAGCAGAACCTAGAAGGATGTTTCTTCCAACAGTACCATGTCCAAGAATTTTATAAGATACATCAGCAAATTCCTGCAATAACACCAGTGGAACTGCAAAAAATTGCACTACTTGGAACATCGTACATCTTAAGAAGGTACTCGGTTGATCCCTAGGACGCTGGCAGCAACCCGTATCGACCATTAGCACCAGTCAATGGTATTTGTGATGCATTTTTGAATGTTCAGTTGACTGAGCTTCATATTTGGTGAATAAAATAAATAATAATAATAATAACAACAACTCTTTACTTATGTATGATCCTTCCAACCTTGTTCTTGACAATTCTTCATAGCTATGAATTTTAATTTGGAATTGCTCAGATTGTGCTTCTGAAAACTCTGTAGTCAGACTTCGGCATACATTGATCGATTGATTTGTTAGTTGATAATATAAAATACAAAAATAGGAAAGAAAATGGTAGGAAAGCAAGGGAGGGAAAAGGGAAGGGAAGAGTGTAGGGAAAAGGTCTATTGGGATTCTCAGTCATCCAGTCATGATTGTCCCAAAGGTGCTTTTTCAAGAGGCAACTGGACTTCAAAGAATAAGAAGCAAATCCAGTTGCCTCTTGAAAAAGCACCTTTGTAAGGAAAAGAGGAAAAAGAAAAGAGAGGGCTGGAAAAAACGGTCATAAGTCACTTCTTTCAGTGCCGCCGTAAGTGGAGAGCTACCTGTATGCACAGGTAATTAGGGATCCTGTTTGTCATGGCTGCGTGGACCCAAACCCCACCCTCAGACAAGTGATTGTACCAAGGGTTTTGATCAGTTTTGGGTTCCATTTTAGGTACAATCACTTTCCACCACAATATTTCTCCTTTTACTGTGTTGAATTCTGCAGGAAAGTCTATAAAGGCTGCAAACAGTCATTTCCCCATATTGAAGTATTTTGTAGTTAGATGGTTCAAGGCAGTGGTGGGATTTAATTTTTTTAAGAACTGGTTCTGTGGTTGTGGCTTGGTGGTCATGTGACTGGGTGGGCATAGCTGGGTGGTCATGTGACTGGGTAGGCGTGGCTGGATGGGCATTTGATTGGGTGGGCATGACCAACTTGACATCACTCACGTCAAAGGGTGCCTTGCCTGGCCTCTCCTCATGTCAAAGGCCTCAAAGACAGGGGTGAAATGCTCCCGGTTCGGACCGGATCGCCTGATCCGGTAGTGATGGCGGTGGGTGGTTCGGAGAACCGGTAGCAAAAATCCCTGCGCCCCCCACCCCTCCATGCCCAGCTGAGCTGCAGGATTATCGGAGGCTTTTTTTTTTTTTTAACTTTTAAAAGCATTTTTTCTACAACCTCTTCCGACGAAAAAAATGCTTTTAAAAGTAAAAAAAAAAAAAGCCTCTGATGATCGCGCGGCTCAGCTGGGATCGTCAGAGGCTTCTAAAAGCATTTTTTTCTGCAACCTCTTGGCCGAAGAGGTGGTAAAAAAAGTGCTTTGAAAAGTCTCTGACGATCCCAGGTGAGTTGCCTGATCGGCAGAGAGGCTTTTCAAAACATTAGAAAAAATGCTTTGAAAAGTTAAAAAAAAAAAAATTAGCCATGCCCACCCAGTCACATTACCCCCCCACCAAGCAATGCCCACACAAATAGTAACAAATTTTACATTTTACTCCTGCTTTCCCTGCCTATTTATTTATTACTACTGAACATCCCAAATACACTATTTAATCCTATGTATAGGATTACACATCCAGAGTCCACTTTCTGTCACACATTGAACTATAACGTCTGTACATTAGAACATTACACACGCCTTCAGATTTACTTCCGTAGCCTGCACATGACTGTTAGAGCCAGGAGAGGTCATGGATTGAGTAAAATGTGGTGAAACCCACTTAACAACGCTCTTGCTTAGCAACCAAAATTTTGGGCTCAATTATGGTCATAAGTCAAGGATTGTCTCTGCCTTCTCCTGCATGGCAGCCGTGTCCTAGTAAACTCCTTCTCCTTTCTGGCAATTTTCCTCTCTGTTAGAGGCACCAAAATAATCCAGACGATATAAGGTTTCCTGTTGGAGCGGGGGGTTGGACTAGATGGCCTCCAAGGTGCCTTCTAACCCTACTATTCTATGATTCCATAAGGATCTCCTGCTGTAGCAGGAGGTTGGACTAGATGGCCTTCAAGATCCCTTCCAGCCCTAGATTGCTGTGCTGTTTCAAAGTGTCTTCTGAAGCCATGTCTAGGGTTTGTGGTCCTCCCTTCCTCTTCTTTCTCTTTCTCTCTCTCTCCCTTCCTTCCTCCCTCCCTCCCTTCATATATCTATCTATCCATCCATCCATCCATCCATGCAACTATATGTCATTCACTTTCCCCTCCCTCCGTAAAGGGGATTTAGAGAAAGATAGATAATAAAGGTATTAATCCCTGTCCATTTTGAGTACATAGCAAAAAGAGGAAACCTGAGAATTCGCAAGGTTGATGTTTTATGGAACAAAATTGTGATTGAAGCTAGATGTTCTGCTTTGGGTATCACAAAGCCCCCTCCAAGAAGGTAACAAGGAAATTACTTGTTAAAATAACAAATTACTAACAAACGAAGGATGAGCAACATCTGTTGATGATCCTGCCTTCCTGTCTGTTCTCCCCTGCCTTGGCCACTGCTCATAATACTCCTTTGACAAAGTTGTGTGTGGGTCAGCCTGAAGGATGACTTGGAAAACAATGACTGTGGATCCAATACCTTGAAGTCCCCACCCAAGGATCAGATCAAACCAGGTGGTCCCAGTTGATCCCAGAACTCTGATATTCTTCCTCACTTGTTCCTCACGTAACCACTTGGGGTGGAACCAATGAAAGAAATCTTCTCCTCCCCCGAATTTAACATATGGGACTGGCCTTTTTAGGGGAATCTGGTCATCGCACTCTTCAGAAGAGCACAGCAAACTTGAAGCAGCCTTCACATTCCTCTTGCACTGGATCCTACTCTAGTTTTAAATCTGAAAATGGAACCTGCCCGATCTCAACTATCAGCACTCACCCAGATCCCACGGAAGAAGCAACAGAAGCAGCAGCAGCAGCTGATGAAGAGGACCAGGGATTCTCTTGAAGGACCTCAAGGCAGCCATGCCGACAGCAGTAGGAGAAACATCTGGGGTGACTTTGTGTCTTACCCAACAGATCTTTCCTACAGCAGAAGGAGCAAAAGAGGAACTCTTATTTCCTCCTTGTAAATTCGGACCATTTCCCGAGTTTGAGTTACTAAGGAAGTGATCAATATTCAGTAAAGGAGACCATAAAAATGCACAGGAGTTGCATTCTGTGGCTGATTAGTTGACTCCAGTGATTTGAAGGTTTGACCAAATGACAGTTGGACCTGAGTTTGGAATTAGTATTTATTGTATGACAATTTATAGAAAGCCAAGAGCCTACTGTGTCGGAGGCAGTAGATGTTTGGCAGCTGATGGGACTCAGAGGCATGTCCAGGTTGGTGATGTCACCGTTGCCTGGGAGCACCCAATGGGGGCTCTCCTCTCATCCCCGCATGGGTTCCCAGCAAAGTGGTACCTATTTATCTACTTGCATTTTGATATGCTTTTGAACTGCTTGGTGAGCAGGAGCGGGAACGAGTGGTGGGAGCTCACCCCATCACACAGTATTTGGGTCTCGAACTCGGGCTTGTTGATCGTCAAGCCTGGGTTCTAACCATAGAGCCACCGTGCCCCTTTATAGTAATAGCAATAGCCCTTAGACTTATATACCACTTCACAATGCTTTACAGCCCTCTCTAAGCAGTTTACAAAGTCAACCTCTTGCCCCCAACAATCTGGGTCCTCATTTTACCTACCTCAGAAGGATGGAAGGCTGAGTCAACCTTGATCCGGTCAGAATCGAACTGCCAAATTGCAGGCAGCCAGCAGTCAGCAGAAGTAGCCTGCAGTACTGCACTCTAACCACTGGGCCACCACAGAGTGGTAGGAGCTCTCTTAATCCTAAAGTTCATTGGTTGCAGGAAAAGATCTATAGAACGGACAGACCTACAAGTTTCCTGTTTTGTTTTGTTTTGTTTGAAACTGAAGGCTCCATGATTCTAAAATGGCAAGTGTGGGAAAAAAGATGAAATTGTGCCAGTATAAGGAAAGCCTGCAACCACTTTTTAGATTTTTGAAATTTTGAAATATAAGCATTTAAATTTCTTTGGAGGACTTTGCTTTTCCCAAAGGTGTTTTTTCAACAGGCAACTGGACTTTCTCATTTTTTCTTTGAAGATGTTTCTCTTCCCATCGAAGAAGCTGAAGAAGCTTCTTGTTGCCTCTTAAGGGGGGCGGGGGTTGCACTGAAATTTTTTTTTTTTTAATTTGATTTATATGCCGCCCTTCTCCGGAGACTCAAGGCGGCTTACAATGCGTTAAGCAATAGCCTTCATTCTTTTGTATGTTTTATACAAAGTCAGCTTATTGCCCCCACAAACTGGGTCCTCATTTCACCTACCTTCTCAGCTGGAAGTTCTGATGTCTGTTTATATGCATGTCATTGTTATTTCTTCTCCAAAGTTGTAGAGATACCTTGTTTTGTGAAACAGATCAGGAAATAAAAGTTCACCAAATATATTGGACAAAATGTTGAAAACTTGAGAAGTTTACATATTATTTCTTTACTGAATTGATTTCAAATGTAGCCTAACTGGATTGTCTGAATCTGGTAATATAATATGAATAGTGGATTGTATAGTTTGATTTTGCTTTGTCTGTAATCTGAATATTGTTTACTTGTATAATTAAGACTATTTGAAAGTTGATTGTGATGTTTTCTGTCTCCATCCAGTGAAAATATATATCCTTGTGTAGATGAATTTGGGGTGAGTTGGTAAATATTTTAGAATACAGATGGCTCACAAAACTATTTCTCCACAGAGAAATAGGTGCATTTTGGCCGGTGGAAAAGAGCAAAAGTGAAGCATGTAAACATTTGTTTATGTTATTAATTAAAGAAAGAAACCCCAATCCACAAACTTTAAGAAAAACTCAAAAAAAAACAAACAAACCCACCTTTGGGACAACCATGACCTGGATGGCTGAGAAGGTCCATAGACATTTGACTTTGCTTTGTTCTCTGCTCTTTTTGAATAAGACTTTTATAAGTGGTTATTTCAGGAAGTTTATTGTGCGTGAAAAAAAAATAAACTTCCAATTTTAACTGAAGTTGTTTAATGAGGAATCAACATCAATCTTAAAACTTCCTGATTGTGTTGGGATATTTTGATATTTCACTTAATAGCATAAACGTCAGTGGTGAAATCTAAAATTTGTTACTACTTTTTCTGTGGACGTGGCTTGGTGGTGGGGGTAATGTGACTGGGTGGGTAAGGCTAATTTTTTTTCTTTTAAAACCATTTAAAACAGCTGTGCTGTTTCAAAGTGTCTTCTGAAGCCATGTCTAGTGCCAGGGTTTGTGGTCCTTCCTTCCTCTTCTTTCTCTCTCTCTCTCCCTTCCTTCCTCCCTCCCTCCCTTCATATATCTATCTATCTATCTATCCATCCATCCATCCATCCATCCATCCATCCATCCATCCATGCAACTATATGTCATTCACTTTTTCCTCCCTCCCTCCCTCTTCTTTCTTTCTTTCTTTCTTTCTTTCTTTCTTTCTTTCTTTCTTTCTTTCTTTCTTTCTTTCTTTCTTTCTTTCTTTCTTTCTTTCTTGTCTCTCCCTTCTCTCTCTCTCTCTCTTTCTTTCCTTTCTCTCTCTCTCTCTTTCTCTCCCTTCCCTTCCTCCTTCACTCTCTCCTTCTACAGCTAGGAGATCCATCCGAAACAAGAACTCCTTTGGATGAAACCAGCCATTGCCATCCGGCTTATTCAACCGAAGACACACACAAACTTCTTTGATGGTAAGCTGCAAAGGGCAAACTAATGAAAACTCTCTTTTTTTGCAATGCTTGTTTTTCTCAACCCTAAGCCTCTCCCGATGTTTTCCTCTACTTCATCACAGCGCCGGGCTGCAAGGGGGTAAACCTTAGGCACTTGAGCTATCAAAGAGGATCCTGGGCACTCTGCTCAATAGGGAAATGAGAAAGGGAGCTGCCAGCATGAGGGAAAGGTGAATGGCAGGTAAAGAAAAGATGGCGAGCTTGCGAGCCGCGTGGAAGGGAGTAGGGAAGGCAGGAAAGCAGGCCTGGCCATGGGGACCGCTGGGAAGGTTGCAGGGAAGGCAGGCAAGAATGGCTGGCCCGTGGGGGAGGTAGCTGGGGAGAAGCGAAGGAAGACTCTGTGACTTATTTCTAGGATCTTACCCAATAACTCCAAACACAGGATGCAGTGAATCAATTCTCTTTATTAATCAATGTTTCAATTACAGGTATGTGGCTGGAAGTGACCTCCGGATGCCTGGACCACGTCTTAAGTACCTGGGAGGCGCAGCTTGTAGTTAGATGGTTCAAGGCAGTGGTGGGATTCAAATTTTTTAACAACTGGTTCTGTGGTTGTGGCTTGGTGGTCATGTGACTGGGTAGGCGTGGCTGGATGGGCATACGATTGGGTGGGCATGACCAACTTGATGTCACTCACGTCAAAGGGTGCCTTGCCTGGCCTCTCCTCATGTCAAAGGCCTCAAAGACAGGGGTGAAATGCTCCCGGTTCGGACCGGATCGCCTGATCTGGTAGCGATGGCAGCTGGTGGTTCAGAGAACTGGTAGCAAAAATCCCTGCCCCCCCCAAATGCCCAGCTGAGCCGCAGGATCATCAGAGGCTTTTTTTGTTTTACTTTTAAAAGCATTTTTTCTTCACCCGAAAAAAATGCTTTTAAAAGTAAAAAGAAAAAAAAGCCTCTGATGATCGCACGGTTCAGCTAGGATGTGATTTATTTCTAGGGTCTTACCCAATAACTCCAAACACAGGATGCAGTGAATCAATTCTCTTTATTAATCAATGTTTCAATTACAGGTATGTGGCTGGAAGTGACCTCTGGATGCCTGGACCACGTCTTAAGTACCTGGGAGGCGGAGCTGAGGTAAGGAGGGGTCAGGGGAGGATCTAGGTGGATGTGGTGTTAACCCTTATCATGCCTGGGGATGGACAACAGTGGGCATTTATACACAACAAATCCCCCTCTAAATGCCCAACAGTTGGGCCTGCTTGTGTGTTTCGCACCTGTACCGCTAATTTAGACGTAAGGTAAGCATGCTGTTTATTTGGTAGAGGTTTGGTCAGGATGTCTGCGGCTTGCTCGGCGGTCTCACAATGTACAGCCTTAATGAAACCAATGTTCGTTAGTTCTCAGACATGCTTGTGCTTAATGTCTATGTGTCTGGACCTTTGGCCTACAGCTTCTGCCATGGATATGTCTATGGCTGCCTTATTATCCTCATGTATTACTATTGGGTAGGCCGGTTCAGTCCAGATGCTGGTAAGCAGGTCATCAAACCATGTCAGGTTGTTAGCTGCTTTGGAGAGACAGATGTATTCCGCCTCGGATGTGGAGGTGGCTACCAGGTTTTGTTTCCCGGTGTACCAATGTACTGGGCAGCTGTTGATGAGAAACACGTAGCCGGATGTGCTCTTCCTACTTTTTGTGTACTCTATGGATGTGCCCTCCCTCTTGGTGAAAAAGCATAGGTCGGCGGAGGTGGCTGTGAACCCCATGTCCTTGAAGATCTTAGCTAGGCACTCATACCACCTCTTACCGGACTGTTTCAGACCATACAGACTTTTGTTCAATAACCACGTGTCCTCCCCTTGTGTGTTTCTCCCTGGGGGTGCCCTGACAAAGATCTCTTTATCTAGCTTCGTGTGGAGGTAGGCTGTCTGCACGTCGAACTGGTAGACTTCTAGTCCTAGGATTGTGGCTACTACCAGGGCACTTTTTACACTCTCTGCCCTGACCGTGGGTGAGTACGTATCTGTGTAGTCCTCCGGGTACCTTTGTGTGAACCCTTGTGCTACTAGCCTAGCTTTGTACAGCTTCTTATTGTCCTCTAGTTCTTTGATTTTGAAAACCCATTTAGTCCCGATGGCTACCTTGTTCTCTGGTACTCTGGATGGGGTAAATTTGTCGGGGCCAAAATTATTTAATTTGATTTTATTCTATTTTTTAAATTTTGTATTGTATGTGTTTTTATTGTTTGGCTGTGCACCGCCCTGAGTCCTTCGGGAGTAGGGCGGTATAGAAATCTAATAAATAATAATAATAATAATAATAAATACACGTTTAACTCTTTCAGGCTGCTCATTTCCTTATCTATGGCCTCCTCCCATCTGGCCCTTTCCTCTCGTGGTAACCTAAGAATGTCCTCGTAGGAGTTGGATGTTGTGGTGCCTGTGTGTATTGAAAGTATGTAATCGTCGAATCTTTTTGGCATTTTGTTTCTGTTGTGTCTTATGGGTCTGCTGGGCATTGTTTCTGAGTCGTGCATGTGTTGGGCTTCCCTCTCTGTGAGTGCATCTACTTTTACCTTTATGATGGGGTGGTTCTCCTTCCATTCTTTGGTGGTTACCCCTTTGTGTTTGGGTTTTTGTTTCTTGTGTGTCTCGCTTTCAGTTGTGTCTGGTTTGTTGTTGGTTCTAACATTGTCATTGGCTCCTTGTCCGGGTAGTACCTCGTGGAGGTGTATTCTTGACCAGTTTGTGTTCTCGTGGAACACAGCTGATCTGGACACGACAAATCTGTTGTCCTTGTCGATGAATCTGTACCCCTTGGTTCCGGACTCGTACCCCATGAACCTTAGTCTCCTCGACTTGTCCCCTTTTCTCCTTAACTGTCTGAGTATATGTACATCTGCAGTTACCCCAAATATGTGTAGGTGAGCTATCTGGGGCTTCCTATTATACATGACCTCATAGGGAGTTTTGTTCACTACGCTTGACCATATTCTGTTCAGTGTGTAATTTGAATATGTGAGTGCCTCTGCCCAGAAGTGTTGCCCAGCCCTGCGTCTTCTAGCACGCACCTCACCATTGTTTGTAACACGCAGTTCCTCCTTTCTATTACTCCATTCTGGAATGGCGAAAAAGGCGAAGAGGAGAAGTGTAGTATCCTGGGTTTCTTTGTCCAATTGGAGAAGTCCCTTGATAGGAACTCTGAGCCTCTATCTGTCATAATTTGTTTTATTTTTATGTTATGTTGAGTTTCTACCCTCTTGTAGAACTCTTTGAATTTTTGGAACACCTCACTTTTGTGATTGAGGGTGTACACAAACCCGTAACGGCTATAGTCATCGACTATAGTTAGGAAGAACCTCTTCTTGTATTTAATAGAGAGTCTCATGGGTCCCACCACGTCCATGTGAACTAATTGAAATATTGAATTGATGGTGCGGGAGGCCTTCTTGGGCCTTGGTTTGGTTTTGATTTTCGAACATTTACACACAGAACACTCCAAATAATTTTTACAGTTCTTTAATGGTAAGCCATTTGAACATTCATTCATTTTTTGTACCATTGGAAAACTAGCGTGGCCTAATTTTCTATGCAGTAGGTGGGCGCACTCATCGTGAATGGGTTTGCCAATGTGTGGTTTCTCTTTGTGTGTTGTGTCTGAGGTGGGTTTGCCTTCTGCAGTGTGTTCTCCCTCATCCCCTCAGTTTCTGTGGGCGTATTTGTCTCTTTCGCCTTACTTTCTGGGTTAGTGTTTGTGTTTGTGTGTTTTTGGGGTACTAAGTATGTGAGTCCCCCTTCCATGATGATTTTTCCTATGCTTTTCCTTCCTTTAGTCATGTATGCTTTCCCTTCCTTGAAGGTTGTCTCAAAGCCCAAGTCTTTACTGAGCTTGAGCGTGGCTAATATATTGTGGGGTATTTCAGGGATGAGTAGCACCCCCTCTATCTTCCCTATCCCATCTATGTGTGCGCTTTCTTCTCCTGTCACCAATACCTTGTTCTGATTGGCTACATTGATGTGGTATTCCTTAGGTGTGAATGTCTTCAGTATGTTTCTGTTATTGGTGGTGTGGTTGGTGGCCCCTGAGTCAATGAGCCATGTGTTCTTTCCTTTTGTCTGGGTGTGTGAGTGTTGGTGGTCTCTAAGTTCGTATAGTGACCCAGTCTGACTATCCCTGGAGCTATCCCTATATCCTCTCCTATCCCTGGGGTTGGGTGAGTCCCTGAGCCTGAACCTGCTCTCTGGGGAGCACCTATCTTAGTGTCCTGGTTTGCGGCCCTGTCTTTCCCTACGATAGCTGTAGTCTCTGTTCCTCTGGTTTCTGGGGCAATCTCTCCTATAGTGGTTCCTAGAACGGCAGTTAAAGCATTCTGGTTTGTCTTGGTCCCTGGTCTGAAAGTCTACCCTTTTTATTGGTCTGTTCTCCCTACGGCTTGATGAACGGTCCCTTCTTAGGCTGTCCTCCGCTATCAGCCTGTTGGATAATGTCTCTAAAGAGAGGTGCTCTATGTTGAGACTATCCAGTTGCATAATAAAGTTTTCCCAACTGGGGTCTAGAGAGTTTATGATGATGCTTTTCATGCTATCATCAGATAGCAACCCAACCCTTTGGTTGTTGTGGCTGCACTTTTGCTGTAGAACAAATTAAATATTTTCTGTAGCATCTCTGCCACGGTTAAGTGGCGGCCAAGACTGGGGTAAATGCTGGGTGACAAGCTAGACATTAACAGATAGTAAGCCCTGTGGTGTAAACAGTCAATCTCAAAAGTCCATGGTTTCTTTGGTGGGTCATCAAATAAATACAACATATTTTCCTTTAGAAAAACAATTTGGAGTTGATGATTCCACTCCAAGAAGTTAGACCCATCTAATTTCAACTTGTGGTTGTCAGCAGTAAAAGTTATGTTACTTACACCCTGGTTCTGTCCATGGTTCTTTACGTGAGGGAACTCGCAATATGCTGGGGGAATGCTTGTTGCTAGTCTGAATGGATTTGTCTCTATGTTCTTTGTACTTATCTCTATGTTCCTCTCTCTTCCTGTAGGTGGCGACTGGGCATGTGCGAAGCTCATTTCGCGCCGGAGGTTGTCGGGTGAGATGCTCTCTGCTGCTGCTCTCAGGCCTAGGCCTAGGCCTGCCGGTGGGAGGCTGGGCTCGCTCCTGGTGGGCCCATAGCCCTCCCTGGACGTCGGATGCCATGGCTGGGCCCCTGCATCTTGGGCGAAGATCAGGAACAGCTGGGGCAGCGAGCCGGTCATAGGTCAAGGATTCCTGGAGCTCGGCGGCGCGGCGGCAGATGTAAGTTGAGGACCTTTGGGGATCTTGGGTGCGGCGAAGGCGGCAATGAAGGCGGTGAAGGCGGCGGACCCTGGGCGACGTTGGAGGACCTCCGGATGGGTCGGGAAGCCTGGTGGAGGCCGCATGGCTGGTGAGATGTTGTTTCTTCTCCTTATTCCGTGGCCTATGGAAGTTGGTGCGGCGGGTGGCGAGTGCGAATCCTGCGGGTATTCAGTCCTGCAGGTGGCCGGGTCTTGGCTGTAGTTTTTGGGTGCGTTCTCCCGCGTGGTGTCTGCTGGGGGGTTGCAAGGGTTCCGGTGGCTACCCTGCTGCTCTTTTGGGGTTGTGGAGCGTCGGTTTGTTTCCTTCTGGTTGCTGGAGTGCTGAGCTGAGTGCTGCAGCCAGGTTCTCGATTGTTTCATTTACTTCGGGCTCGATGGGCGAGCCCCCGCAGGCTTGCAATCTTGCTTCGGTGGTGTTTTCGGGTTCTTCCTCACCGAAGTTTGGGTTCCCATTGTTTCGCGCCATTCGGTTTGAATCTCGGCTTCCCATTGGCTGTTGGCCATTCCAAGATGGCCGCCGAGAGCATGGCGCGGAAATGAAATCCTCCATGTCTGGAGCTTCAGGTTGGGGATACCTTCCCCTTGCCGGGCTGGGGATTTCTTTTCTTTGTTCCTGGATGCTCATCGCTGCTCTATTGCTTTCGAGTAGGCTATGGAGTTTCGCGATGAGCTCTTCTTTTCTGGCAGTCTCATCCATCATTTCCAGGATGGTGGATTGGAACTCTTCATTGCTCGGTGGCTCTGCCCTTTCGCAGTAGTGGATTTCTTCTCTTGGCCCTTCGTCTCTGAGTAGTGGACTTGGGTTGTGGTCTTCATCATCTTCGGTTGTGGCGATCCTTGCTGTGGCACCTTCGAGAGCCTGCAGTTCTTTCATCTGCTTGGTGTAGGCTCTGGTGGCCATTCTTTTCTCTGACTCTGTCTGGGTTCCTGATTCTGCCATCTCTGTGAATTGTGGGTAAACCATCCTCTGCTACCAACTTGTGACTTATTTCTAGGATCTTACCCAATAACTCCAAACACAGGATGCAGTGAATCAATTCTCTTTATTAATCAATGTTTCAATTACAGGTATGTGGCTGGAAGTGACCTCTGGATGCCTGGACCACGTCTTAAGTACCTGGGAGGCGGAGCTGAGGTAAGGAGGGGTCAGGGGAGGATCTAGGTGGATGTGGTGTTAACCCGTATCATGCCTGGGGATGGACAACGGTGGGCATTTATACACAACATAGGATCGTCAGAGCTTTTTAAAAGCATTTTTTTTACAACCTCTTCAGCTGAAGAGGTTGTAGAAAAAATGCTTTTAAAAGGCTCTGACGATCCCAGCTGAATTGCCTGATCGCCAGAACCTTTGGTAGAAAAAATGCTTTTAAAAGGCTCTGATGATTCCAGCTGAGTTGCCTGATCATCAGAGGCTTTTATTTTCTTTTAAAAGCAAAAAAAAAAAAGCTTTTTTAAAAAAACAAAAGCCTCTGACGATCAGGCAACACAGCATATTAAAGAAAGACTATTTAAATCATGATTAAGGAGTAATACAATCAAATCTTTTAAAAAAACAACATGAAAAACAAATGGAAAAGCTGCAAAGTGTAAATCAGCAAATTCTCAGAAGAAAACAAAAGACATTTACTTCTTTCAAGTTCCTGTGTAATGAAGAGCGTGGTGGTTTCGTTGACCAGAGGCTGGGAATCATGCTGGACCTGGCAAAGGAACATGGAGGAGTTCTTGTCTTCAGTGGCCATCATCTCTAGGTTGCTTTCGAGGGAAAAGGTCCCATCGGGATTCAAGATACTCGCTGCAACCATTCCTTTTCTGTTTGGGGCATCCTTGGGAAACAACTCCATTGTTGCACCATCTGGGTAAAAGCTTTCTGCGTTGCAAGTGACCGTCACTGAGGAGTTCAGCTGGATGAGAGAAGGTGGGTTGATCTCAAGATGCACCTTGGGAGGAACTGAGCAAAGAAAGCCAAAGACGATCAGTCAAAAGAGCTTCGGACTCCTGGTTCCTCCAAGCAGAATGGGGTGGAAGTCCAAAGTGATTCTGCTCTCCCATTGTGGCATTGGGGAAATCATTCCAGGACAATTACTGTATTTTTCGGAGTATAAGACCCACCTTTTTCCTCCCCAAAGAAAGAGGGTGAAAATCTGGGTGTGTCTTATACTCCGAATGTAGCCCTGCCCAGCCTCGCAAACAGAGATTTCAGAAGCGGAAAGAAGCCTCTGAAAGAAGCTTCAGAAAAAAAGCCTCCAGAGTTTCAGAAAAAAAAAGCCTTCTGAAAGGTTTTTATCTAAAATAATATGGCAAGCAAACAAAAGAAGAATCAGTAAAGGTTCTAACCAAACTATGCCAACAAATCTGGAGAATGACACAATAACCAACAGATCGGAAGAGGTTAATCTATATACCAATACCAAAGAAAGGAGATTGAACAGAGTACAGAAAGCCCTTCAGAATAAAAACCTCTGAAAAAAGCTTCAGAAAAAAAACCTCCAGAGCTTCAGAAAAAAAAGCCTTTTTTTTCCCTGAAGCTCTGTTTTGTAGGCTTTCAGAGGCAGAAAAAAAAGCTCTTTCTGAAACGGAGTTTCAAAAGTTTCAGAGGCAAAAAACAAAACAAAACAAGGCACAGAACTCATAAGCAACGAACCTGTTGCTAAAATTCACCTCTGAAAACAGCTGATTGGGGGTATTCTGGGTAGCCAATCCATCCGCCAATCAGCTTTTTTCTTATTTTCCTCCCCAAAAACTAAGGTGCATCTTATACTCCAAAAAATACGGTAAGTCTCTGGGGAAAGAGCCAGAGATACTGTGTTTTCCCAAAAATAAGACCCAATCTTATTTTATTTTGGGCCTCAAAATAAGCACCAGGTCTTATTTTCAGGGGATGTCTTACCCGTTTACCTTAGGACCACTAAGGTTGGTGCCGCCACGTATGGCAGGACACCGCATGGCCTGTCATGCCGGTGCCACGGCTCATGGCATGACCCGCAAGGCTCATCACACCAGTTCGGCTGCATGGTGTGCTGTGCCATTACGCACATGAACTGGTGTGATGTGCCAAGCAGCGTTCTGCCGTGAGCGGTGACACTGGTGTGATGCACCATGTGTCATCCAGTCACAAGTGGCCATAAGTGGCCACAGAAGCCAGGCAGCAGCGCAACAGGTGTCAGGACGTGGGAGGCCTGGCTGCGGTGGTCCTAAGGTAAATGTGTGCAGGGCATGTGGGGCAGCTCCAGTCCCCCACCCCTGCCCTAGCTTGATTTTTATGCATGCGCCTCACCCCACCTTGTACAACCAGACGGTGGGAGGGACTTAATTAGGGCTTATTTTGGAAGGGGTATTTATTTATTTATTATTGCGATTTATATGCCGCCTTTCTCCCTGGGGACTCAAGGCGGCTTACAAAATGACAAATTCAATACAAATCACAATGAAATACAATTAAAAACGGCAGCCCTATTAAAACAGTTTAAAATTATGACAGTGTACCCTCAAACGGATCAGTTGAGTTGACGGAAGAGCCACGTCTTCAGCTTGCGACGGAAGGAAAGGAGGTCGGGGGCTGTCCTCAGCTCGGTGGGCAATCCATTCCAGAGGGTCGGGGCTCCCACAGAGAACGCTCTCCTCCTGGGGGCCGTCAGCCGACATTGTTTGGCCGACGGCACCCTGAGGAGGCCGACTCTGTGAGAGCGCACAGGATGGTGGGAGAGCGGCTGGAGATGGTCCTGCAAGTACCCCGGGCCTAAGCCATGAAGGGCTTTATAGGTTAGCACCAGCACTTTGAAATGTGTAGGGCTTATATTAGGTTCAGACGTGAAAATTGGACTAGGACTTGTTTTCGGGGTAGGCCATATTTTGGAGGAAACACAGTAGAAGGACATTCAAAAAACCTGTTCCCCAGAACTACAGCCCTGTGAGGGAACTTCAGTTGAGAAAGCATGACTGGTCTTGATGGGCATCCATGGGTCGAGAATTTTATTCTTCCTGGTGGTATTCCTTCTACATGAAGGGACCTCTACTAGGTTGGGACCTCGTGGCCTCATCCCTCTCTGCAACCCAAGGTTCACCTACCGCTTATGACATCACGAAGTGCGAAGGTCTGCTGGAGAGGACTGTCCAACGATCTGTGTTGGATCTGGCAGGTCAGCTGAGATTTCACGTCTCCTTGCTCCAGCGGGATTATCAACCTGCTCTCCGCTTTGTATGACATGCTCTCTGTTCCATCAGAGTCCAGGTTGCTGATCTGGTCAACCTGTTTCTCTTTCCCATCCTTCAACCAGCTGACTGTGATCTCTCGGGGGGAGAATCCATTTGAGGAGCAGTCGAAGGAGGCCAGAGACCCCAGCGTGATTCTTCTTGTGGGGCCACGAATCAAGGGCTGGGATGGCTTGGCTGAGGGAGAAAGTAGAGAGAGAGAGAGAGCAGTTGATGTTTCTCAGAGACAATAAAATAGAATTGCATAGAATAGAGTAGAGTAGAGTAGAGTAGAGTAGAGTAGAGTAGAGTAGAATAGAATAGAATAGAATAGAATAGAATAGAATAGAATAGAATAGAATAGAATAGAATAGAATACTTTATTGGCCAAGTGTGATTGGACACACAAGGAATTTGTCTTTGGTGCATATGCTCTCAGTGTACATAAAAAGAGAAGATACATTCGTCAAGAATTGTAAGGTACCCCATGATAGTCATAGGGTACAAACAAGCAATCAGGAAACAATCAATATCAATATAAATCGTAACGACCCAAGCAACAAACTTACAGACATGCTGTCATAAGTGGGAGGAGATGGGTGATAGGAACAGTGAGAAGACTAATAGTAATAGTAGTGCACACTTAGTGAATAGTTTGACAGTGTTGTGGGAATGAGTTGTTTAGCAGAGTGATGGCATTCGGGAAAAAACTGTTCTTGTGTCTAGTTGTTCTGGTGTGCAGTGCTCTATAAAGTCGTTTTGAGGGTAGGAGTTGAAACAATTTATGTCCAGGATGTGAGGGGTCTGTAAATGTTTTCAATACAGAAGTCTCCAAGATTTATCTTGGACAGAGAGTCTCAGCTTCCCACGTGTCTCTCTTTTGACTGGGAACATCTCCCTCCATCCCCAGAAATCAAATGGGGGGCTCACCTACCGATCACGGAGACCAGAGTGCCTTTCCCTGAAGCCAGCTCTCTCTCTGGGTTCCCTGCCCTGAACTTCACACAATAGTAGGTCCCGGCATCTTCAGAACGGACGTTTCGGATGTTGATGCTGAAGTCCGTGTTGGATCCTGGGATGACCCTGACCCCCCTGTTGGAAGATCCTTGTTTATCGCTGTAAATGGGGGTCTTATTTCTGTCCAGCCTTTTGTGCCACCGCACGCCTCCGGGTATATTTCCTCCAGTCAATGTACACCTTAGAGTAAAGTCCTCTCCAGCTTTCACCGATACGGTTTCCGGAAGTTGGGTTATCTCTATGTTCTGTCCTGTAACAACTGAAACAAAAAAGAGACACTTTTGTAACTGGGTTTCCTCTAGAAAGTGGTTACCACTCTTCTGGGGAGAAAGGACCATTGGTGGTCTCCTTCGGACAGAAGAATTATTTGCATTTCCTGAATGCCAACCTTCTGGCTTATGATCTGGCCATTCTTGAATGCAGAGGGCTCATTTATACAGTGGGCGAGTTTTGCATTTCATTCGCTTTTATTCAACTTGTATCTTTCTAGTGTGTTTTAGTATAAACTGCCTCAGGAGTTTCAGCTCTTAGGCAGTTTTAAAATGTTCATAAATAAAAAAATAAAATAACGGAACGAAATGTAACGTAATGTAACATAACATGAACCGAGCTGGCGCAGTGGTTAGAGTGCAGTACTGCAGCTACTTCAGCTGACTGCTAGTTCAGCAGATCAGCGGATCAAATCTCACCAGGCTCAAGGTTGACTCAGCCTTCCATCCTTCCGAGGTGGGTAAAATGGGGACCCAGATTGTTAGGGGGCAATGTGCTATTTAGTATACTGTCTTTGGTGTAAGCCACCCAGAGACCTCGGAGAGTAGGCGGCATAGAAGTATGACTAATAAAATAAATAATAAAATTAACATAATATAACATAACAATAATGGATGTGGTAGTGCCTGGAAACAGCAGAATAGAAGGGAAAGAACTGGAGAAGATAACAAAATATAAAAACCTACAAATAGAAATAGAATGACTGTGGCAAAGGCAAGCAAGGGTAGGACCAGTAGTTATAGGCGCCTAGGATGATTAATATGCTCTGATGCTAAGGAGTTCTACTCCCCCTTCCCACCTGAAAAGAAATTTGTTCCAAATGCAAAACACAAGCAGAGGAGAGGCGTTTCAGTTTCAGTTTTACTTTCACAGCAGCAAGCAGGGGATAGAATAGGGGAGGCTTCTGTGGGGCAAAGCTGAGGGAGAGAAGGGGATAGGATAGAAGAGGCTTCTGTGGGACAAGGTGTTGTGGTCCGCCAGCAGCCTGCAGAGCTGGCAGCGGAGTCAGACAGTGGGGAGGCTGGAGAGGACAATGGGCCAGTCCTGGAGGCTGGGGAAGGCCCGGATGAGGGCTCTGTGTTGGAGGCAAAGATGGGGCCAGGGCCATCAGGGAGCGATGTGAGGACTCCAGAGCCTCCAGAGTCAGTCAACAGAGAGGCAGAGGAACAGGAGGAGCCTGTTCCTAGTGCACGCATGTGCAGAGCTGCCAGAAGGCAAGAGCAGCTAAAGCTGCTGGGGGCTGAACTGGGATGATATCAAATTTTCTTGCATCTGCCAGCAGAGGGGAGTTGACCATCGGACCAACCGCTGTGAGAGGGCGGTTTTTGGACCTGAGCCCCGGGTGCTGTGCTGTCTGCATTGGCTCATCGCTGCCATCTCACCACAAGAGGGGGTCGACTGGTTGACCAGACCACCGTGAGAGGGTGGTTGGATCTATCCTCCCCCCTTGGACTGTGGTCGACCTGGAACCTAACTTTGTCCTCTGTTGTGAGGGGACAGTGGACCTGGTCTTGTGAAAATGCTTTTGAGACTCCCATTCCATGTCTCTCCCCTGGACCTTTTATATGGACCCCTAGGATATGGTTGCTCCCATCCTCTGTGGTCAAGATGTATTCCGCAGTGGAGCTTCTTGGTCTGCGAGACTCCCTCCTCTCGCAGGCTTGGCCCTCCACTCTATCGAGGGCCTAACTTGATGACGGGCTTTGGAACCCCGAGAGGTGGCATGCCGCAAAGAGGGGGTTGTGGGGTTTTTTAAAATTATCTTTTTGTAATCTTTTAAGGGGTTTAGGATGGGGCGTGGGGAGGGAGGGGCATAGGTCAGGCTCGATACAGGGGCATGGAATGGAAGGCGGGGAGCGGGGTGTGGAGGAGCTCAGTGCTGATAGGGTGGAGGGCGATTCTATCAGGACCGTGGTTGGGAGGGGCAGATATGGTGGGAGTAGGGGGCCACATCAGGTTGTGGGGGCACGCACCCGCTATCTCCAAGCGGTGGCATGCCTCGGCCCCCATGACTCTTCTCGTTTCCCCGGCTGTCCAGAGTTTCAGAGCCCAGGCCTTAGACTGATGCTGTGCAACGCCAGGTCCGTGGTTAATAAGCCCTCCCTCATTTGTGAGCTAATACAGGAGGGGGGTGCGGACCTGGCAGGTATTACAGAGACCTGGTTGGGCCAAGAGGGGGGGTCCCCCTCGTAGAGATGAAATGAGAAAGGGAGCTGCCGGCATGAGGGAAAGGTAGTACAGGGGTTTAAGGCACCCTGTTATTAAGCTTATTAAGACCAGCTGCCTGCAATTACTGCAGGGTTCAAATCTCGCCAAGGCTCAAGGTTGACTCAGCCTTCCATCCTTTCTAAGGTAGGTGAAATGAGGACCCAGTTTGTGGGGGCAATAAGCTGACTTTGTATAAATATACAAAAGGATGAAGGCTATTGCTGAGCACATTGTAAGCCGCCCTGAGTCTTCGGAGAAGGGCGGCATATAAATCAAATTAAAAAAAAAAAAAAAAGGTGAACGGCAGGTAAAGAAAAAACGGTGAGCCTGCGAGCCGTGTGGAAGGGAGTAGGGAAGGCAGGAAAGTGGGCCTGGCCATGGGGACCACTGAGAAGGTTGCAGGGAAGGCAGGCAAGAATGGCTGGCCTGTGGGGGAGGTAGCTGGGGAGAAGCGAAGGAAGACTCAGCAGGCAGAGATCAGCTGGGCGGCGTGGTCGAGGCAAACGAGGGAACCAAAAAGCAGCAGCAGTTATGCTGCAGGGGTGACTCTAGGAAGGCGAGGCGCGAAAAGGAGTGAGTGGGAGAGGTAGGGAGGGGAGAGGCAGGGAGGGGAGGGGCCAGCAGTGGTGGCATTTGCCGGTTCCTCCATGCTAGATCTTGTAAGTTCCAACTGAATGAATCTATTTATAGTGTGCCCAGGGTTTGTTTCAGTAATAATGCTAACCTTTCTCATTGCATACATGTTCATTTTCACATGCCCTTTTTAAAATTAAAAAAAAATGCCATTGGGTCATCTATCTTGTTAGTTAGATGGATTGAGCAATATTTGTACGCCAAAATTAACTGTCAAGTTTCGAGGTCGTCTCAAATAAATTGCATTTCAAACGAAGTCTTTGAAGAAAAACTCCTATTTATTAAGCACGACATTCTAAACCCGACTCCATCAAAGCCAATACTGACTTCCAGCCCCAAAACCCTCCCTTTCCGTTCCCCACTCCCCTGCACTCATTGGCCATCTTCCAAGTCATTCTACCCCTAATCTACTCCAGCTCAAAGGAATTTTCCCCCTCCCATCCCATCTCCACCCCGGACCACCCCAACGATGCCCTTGAAGTGATGTCCCGGTGTCTGGAGGCCGTGCGGATCTGGATGGGGAGAAACAGGCTCAGGCTCAACCCATCCAAGACCGAGTGGCTGTGGTTTCCGACGTCCCAATATAGTCAGTTGACGCCATCGCTGACTATTGGGGGTGAATCGCTGGCCCCCACGGAGAGGGCTCGCAACTTGGGTGTCCTCCTGGATTCATGGCTGTCTTTAGAAGAGCACTTGACAGCCGTGACCAGGAGGATTTTTCATCAGGTTCGCCTGATCCGCCAGTTGCGTCCCTTTCTGGATCGGGACTCCTTACATACAGTCACTCATGCCCTCGTCACCTCCCGCCTGGACTATTGTAATGCTCTCTACATGGGGCTCCCCTTGAGGAGCACGCAGAGGCTCCAACTGGCGCAGACTGTGGCCGCGCGGGTGGTTATGGGAGCAACATGGCGCTCCCATGTAACACCTCTCCTGCGCGAGCTGCACTGGCTCCCAGTGGTCTTCCGTGTGCGCTTCAAGGTTTTGGTTACCACCTTTAAAGTGCTCCATGGCTTAGGACCTGGTTATTTACCGCCTGCTACCACAAGCAGCCTCCCACCGGCCGTTACGCTCTCATAGAGAGGGGCTCCTCCAGGTGCCGTCAGCCAAGCAGTGTCGACTGGTGGCCCCCAGGGGGAGGGCCTTCTCTGTGGGGGCACCCACTCTCTGGAACGAGCTCCCCCCAGAGATATGGAGGATCCCGGATCTGCGCACCTTCCACCGTGCTCTTAAGACCCTCTTATTCCAGCAAGCTGGCCTGGCCTAATTTTTCTCCCTTTCTTTTAAAGTTTAAATTGAAATTTTAATTTGTTTTAAATTTATTGGGATTTTAATGGTCGTGGACCATATTATTTAATTTGGTTTTAAATTGTTTTTAACTTTTGTATTTCTGTATTTTATCCTGTGCCTGTTCACCGACCTGAGTCCTTCGGGAGTAGGGCGGTATACAAATTTAATAAAACCTAAACCTAAACCAGGGAAAATATGTAGGTGAAAAGTCAAACGTCCCTTTCCAGACGCCTCCCTTCTCCTTCTTATGTCAGCACTAGAGTAAATGCAGCTTGAAGTGCTGACATTAACCCTTTCTCGTTTCTTCCTTTTTTCCGTGCTGTATTCTTCTCATTTCTCATTTCTCAGTTCTCACCAACTTATTTGGAAGTTAGTCAAATACAGTGATGCACAGAATCCGGTAATTTTAAAAGGTTATAAAGATAATATAAGATAAAAATAGAAATTTGCCCGTGCATTCTGATCGCTAATGTCAGGTGCAAGAAATCAGGAACCAGGATAGCATGCAAAAGTCCTACAAGTTTATTTCATGTTACCTTTATACAAGAATCTGATCTACGAATTGGTGCCAGATATGAGTCGACAGACTTCAAAGGGGATTTAGAGAAAGATAGATAATAAAGGTATTAATCCCTGTCCATTTTGAGTACATAGCAAAAAGAGGAAACCTGAGAATTCACAAGGTTGATGTTTTATGGAACAAAATTGTGACTGAAGCTAGATGTTCTGCTTTGGGTATCACAAAGCCCCCTCCAAGAAGGTAACAAGGAAAACAAATTGTGAAGAGGTTGTGTGGCATGCCAGATAATCATGTGGACCCTGCTCAAGCATCGCTTACAATGCCATGCCCTGGATAGAAGGGAGTGAATTGCCAATAATCTGCCAATAAATAAGATCAAGAATGATTTTTTAAAAAATTGGCTCAATCAATAGACTGGGAAGCAGAAAAAAATGTCTTAGAAATATATAACATATACAGAATAAATTTCCAATATGCCACAACAAGGAATGTTGCAAAGGGATGCATTAGTACACTTTGAAAGAAAAAGAGGACAAGCTTGAGATTGTTACTTTAAATCTTAACTGAAAATTGATAATATGGACATAATAGGAGGCATACTGATGCCAAACTGATGATGCATTTGACTCCACCTTTAGGGTCAGCTTGGTCAGCTCCTACAGTTAGGTGTTTTCACTTCACTATCTTAGTTCGTTTCTCCATAACTTATGGTATAAAATTTACTAAATTTTAATTCCATGAGAGTCATAAAGCCTGGATTTTAGATTTGTTCTGTAAATTAGTCTAGTCTAGTCGAGATATTCTGGTTTAAAAACTATCCATCTATGGTGCACTGTTGCTCCCAGTTAATGGTTACATACAGACAAACGGGACAGATTTAGTAGTATATAGATATATGGTTGTAAATGTTGATAGGTGTAGTTGGGAAAGGTACAAAACAACCCATTTCAAAACCAGAACCACAAATTTTAAAAAGGGGGGAGATAGCGTACTCCTGCCATGTGTTAAAAATACAGGTGGAGGCTAAATCAAAGCATGTTAGCTTTAGAGAAAATCATGCATGTTCTAGGCATGATTTCTTTCTTCTCACAGGGATAGAAATCGGGGTCACTGGTTAAACTTTTGTAAAAGTAGTTTTTATTGAATATAAATATTAAAAAAGACATACGTAACATATACACAACAACCATTTATACAACATATACACAAAAAGAGTGTAATTTCTTCTTAAGCATTTTTTCAGAGTGACGTTTTACAATTCTACTTATGATATATTCCTTCACCTCTCCTTAATCTAATAACATTTTTTATTATATATATATATATATAAATCGGTAATATTTCCCCTATATTTTTTGTATATTTCTGATTTTTAACCAATTATATCAATTATTCCATATTTTATAATAGTCTGATTCTTCTCTTTCTTGTAATTCTTTGGTTAACCTATCCATTTCAGCGCATTCTAAAATTTTCCCTATTACTTCTGTTTCACTTGGTATTTTTGAAAGAAATATTCTCCTCCCCCAAATTTAACATATGGGACTGGCCTTTTCAGAGGAATCTGGTCATCGCACTCTTCAGAAGAGCACAGCAAACTTGAAGCAGCCTTCACATTCCTCTTGTGCTGGATTCTACTCTAGTTTTAAATCTGAAAATGGAACCTGCCCGATCTCAACTATCAGCACTCACCCAGATCCCGCGGAAGAAGCAACAGTAGCAGCAGCAGCAGCTGATGAAGAGGACCAGGGATTCTCTTGAAGGACCTCAAGGCAGCCATGCCGATAGCAGCAGGAGAAACATCTGGAATGACTTCACATCTTACCCAACAGATCTTTCCTACAGCAAAAGGAGCAAAAGAGGAACTCTTATTTCCTCCTTGTAAATTCGGACATTTCCCAAGTTTGAGTTACTAAGGAAGTGATCAATATCCAGTAAAGGAGATCATAAAAATGCAAAGGAGTTGCATTCTGTGGCTGATTAGTTGACTCCAGTGATTTGAAGGTTTGACCAAATGATAGTTGGACCTGGGTTTGGAATTAGTATTTTTTTCTTTTCTTTTATTAAATTTGTATACCGCCCTACTCCCGAAGGACTCAGGGCGGTGAACAGGCACAAAATAAAACACATAAATACAAAAGTTAAAAAACATAATTAAAACCAAATTAAATAATTTCGCCCGAGACAGTTAAAATTCCCAATAATTTAAAAACAAATTAAAATTTCAGTTTAAAAAATTTAAAAGAAGGGGAGAAAATTAGGCCAGGCCGGCCTGCTGGAATAGGAGGGTCTTAAGAGCACGGCGGAAACTGCGCAGATCCGGGATCCTCCGTATCTCTGGGGGGGAGCTCGTTCCAGATAGTAGGTGCCCCCACAGTATTTAGTGTATGACAATTTATAGAAAGCCAGGAGCCTACTGTGTCGGAGGCAGTAGATGTTTGGCAGCTGATGGGACTCAGAGGCATGTCCAGGTTGGTGATGTCACCGTTGCCTGGGAGCACCCAATGGGGGCTCTCCTCTCATCCCCGCATAGGTTCCCAGCAAAGTGGTACCTATTTCTCTACTTGCATTTTGATATGCTTTTGAACTGCTTGGTGAGCAGGAGCGGGAACGAGTGGTGGGAGCTCACCTCATCACACAGTATGTGGGTCTCGAACTCGGGCTTGTTCATTGTCAAGCCTGGGTTCTAACCATAGAGCCACCATGCCCCTTTATAGTAATAGCACTAGCCCTTAGACTTATATACCACTTCACAATGCTTTACAGCCTTCTCTAAGCAGTTTACAAAGTCAACCTCTTGCCCCCAACAATCTGGGTCCTCATTTTTATCCACCTTGGAAGGATGGAAGGCTGAGTCAACCTTGATCCGGTCAGAATCGAACTGCCAAATTGCAGGCAGCCGGCAGTCAGCAGAAGTAGCCTGCAGTACTGCACTCTAACCACTGGGCCACCACAGAGTGGTAGGAGCTCTCTTAATCCTAAAGTTCATTGGTTGCAGGAAAAGATCTATAGAACAGACAGACCTACAAGTTTCCTGTTTTGTTTTGTTTTTTTGAAACTGTGATTCTAAAATGGCAAGTGGGGGAAAAACGATGAAATTGTGCCAGTATAAGGAAAGCCTGCAACCACTTTTTAGATTTTTGAAATTTTGAAATTTAAGCATTTAAATTTCTTTGGAGGACTTTGCTTTTCCCAAAGGTGTTTTTTCAACAGGCAACTGGACTTTCTCATTTTTTCTTTGAAGATGTTTCTCTTCCCATCGAAGAAGCTGAAGAGGTTCTTAAAAAAGCACCTTTGGGACTGTTAGGATATGGTTTGAGCCTAACAAGTTGTCCAGGCAATATATGTGTACTGTAACCTTAATCTGTAAATGTATTATGTGACTTTAATGCTGAGTCATGCTGTAATTAGGTAATCACTGGTTGTGAGAGTATTTAAGCAAGGTATTGTAATGTGTTCAGTTGCTGCTATGATACGCTGCCATTGTGTATGAAGATGATGTGATATGCTACCAGAGTATGATATGCTGCCATTGTGAGGAGTTGCTAACATTCTGCTAATCATCGTTGGATGGATCTGTTACCATCGTGGTTTGTGAACCAGAGTGAGTTTGTTATTCTAACCAACTAATGTCTGTTTGGTAAGAAGATATCTGTAACTACTGGACTGATTTAACTGGCAAAGACTTGGAATTTGTTTAGAGAGTATGAGACTGTTTTTTCTACTATAAAGTAAGTTTTTGATAAACCAGTTTGCATATCTCTTATTTATTGCTCTCAGCAACGTTTCCTTGTGCATTTACTCTGCTGGTTGGTAACACAACAACAATATCCTTAACAGGGACAACCATGACCTGGATGGCTGAGAAGGTCCATAGACATTTGACTTTGCTGAGCACATTGTAAGCCGCCCTGAGTCTTCGGAGAAGGGCGGCATATAAATCAAATTAAAAAAAAAACAAAAAACTTTGCTTTGTTCTCTGCTCTTTTTGAATAAGACTTTTATAAGTGGTTATTTCAGGAAGTTTATTGTGCGTGAAAAAAAAAACTTCCAATTTTAACTGAAGTTGTTTAATGAGGAATCAACATCAATCTTAAAACTTCCTGACTGTGTTGGGATATTTTGCTGTTCAATCACAAGAGGGAGTCAAAGACCAGAATATTGCCTGTAAGCCATTCACTTAATAGCATAAATGTCAGTAGTGAAATCTAAAATTTGTTACTACTGGTTCTGTGGATGTGGCTTGGTGGTGGGGGTAATGTGACTGGGTGGGCGAGGCCAATTTTTTTTCTTTTAAAGCCATTTTTTCTACAACCTCTTTGGCGAAGTCGTTGTAAAAAAATGCTTTCAAAAGCTCTGACGATTCCAGCTGAGTTGCCTGATCGGCAGAGGCTTTTTTTCTTTTAAAAGCCTCTGCCAATCAGGCAACTCAGCTTGGATCCTCAGAGGCATTTAAAAGAAAAAAAGCCTCTGCTGATTAGGCAACTCAGCTGGAATCATTAGCTGATGATCCCTTTGACGATCAAAGCTGAGCCACACGATCATCAGAGGCTTTTTTTTTTTTTTACTTTTAAAAGCATTTTTTCGGCCGAAGATGTTGTAGAAAAAATGCTTTTAAAAATTTAAAAAAAACCTCTGATGATTGCGTGGCTCAGCTGGGCAATGGGGGGGCACAGGGATTTTTGCTGCCGGTTCTCCGAACCACCCGCCTTCATCGCTACCGGATCGGTCGATCCAGTCCAAACCGGGAGCATTTCACTCCTGATAAATGTGTAGTGGTGCTATTTGAACACAAGGTGGAGACAATAAGCAAAACATTGCTTGTAAGACGCTAATTTAGCAGAATAAACCTCACCATTCATAGTTTCATGACAAGTTGGTTACTAGAAAAAAAAGTAGGAAAGGGGAATCTGAATCCCTAGAAAGTATTTTGCAGCAATAATCAAATGAAACTCTTCAAGTGATTCAGGGAAGGAAGCAAAAACCGAAGAAAAGATTAATTGGCTCTTAAAGTATCTTCATGAGAGCCAAGGTGGCGCAGTGGTTAGAGTGCAGTACTGCAGCTACTTCAGCTGACTGCTAGCTCAGCAGATCAGCAGATCAAATCTCACCGGCTCAAGGTTGACTCAGCCTTCCATCCTTCCGAGGTGGGTAAAATGAGGACCCAGATTGTTAGGGGGCAATATGCTATTTAGTATACTGTCTTTGATGTAAGCTGCCCAGAGTCCTCGGAGAGTGGGCGGCATAGAAATATGACTAATAAATAAATAAATAAATAAATTAGGAGATTCATCAACTTAATGGAGAAGTAAAACAGATACAGTAAATATAGAGTGGATTATTTATTTATTTATTTATTTGCAGTACATGATAGAGAAGAAAGATTTTGGTATGAAGCTAACCTGGACAATAGGGCCCATTTAGAACTATAGAATAAGGAACTCCAAACATCGTCCCGAATTCTTCCTAAGGAGTCTGGAGAAGATATGATAATCTTTTTTTTAAAAATTTTTTTTTATTTAAAACAATACATCAAAAAAAAAAAGAAATAGTCAAACAAATGATCGCAACAGGAACTTTGCATGATATTTACACTTTCTACGGTATGTAGGCTTCAGTCAGATTTAACATATATTAAACATAATCCTGGTTATACTTGACTTTTTGGGTGTCTGTTGTTCAACCAAACGTACCATTTGTCCCAACATTGGAAATATACGGAGTCCTTTTGATCTCTCAATGCTTTAGTCAGTCTGTCGGCTTCCGCATAATCCAAAATTTTCTCCAAAATCAAATCTTCAGAGAAGATATGATAATCTTTATTTGCCTTTTTTTTTTGTGAGCAAACTGGCACACATTAAAAATGAAATTCTGTTGCCTGCTCTAAAAAGTATACATATACATAACATACGTACTGTGATAATTTCAATAAAAATTATACAGATAATTTTTTTTAAAAAAAGTTAAATGTTGGCAACAGGGTCTTCTGAGCCCAATTCTTAGTTATTTCTGTTCATTTTTTGCAGACATATAGAAACCAATATGAGATAGACAATTAAATCAAGTAAGTACAGCAAAATATTTGAAAGCGACACCACATCTTTCTTTGTACCCATTATGTAAATTATAGAATGACATAATTCTTGGAAAATGATCTCTGTACAAATAATATACAGACACAAGGATTGAACGTAGAGATTTAACATTTTATATCAGTTCATCCTTCCAAAGCATGTCTACACTCCTGAATTATATGTTTTTTTATAGTTGCTCTTTTATAACTTCTGCAAGCAAATAAGTAACTGTGTGTTATATTATTTTATTAGTTTTTACTAAATTTTATAAATTAATATTAATGCAAAAATACCCCTGTAGTGATGCTATTTAACCATAAGAAGGAGCCAAGGCAAAGGTTGGGATTCATCCGGTTCGCACCGGTTCAGAAGAACCGTTTGTTAACTTTCTGAGCAGTTCAGCAAACCAGTTGTTGGACGAAATCTCCTTCCAACAGCCTTTTGTTTTTCCCACTTTACAGAGCTAATCCTGTCAGGAAGGCAGGAAGGAAACATTCTGGTGTGCCTCTGTGTTGTTTCTAGCCTAATCCTTATTTTTATTGCCCTGCTTAAGTGTTTTCAGAAACCGCCTATTAATGGTTCTTGGCAGTATGTCCAGATTCTCTGGAGGTTGGTTTTTTTTGCTAGGGACTTGATTTTTTAAAAACACTACTTGTGGGGGGGTACTTTTTGGGGGGGTACTTCCAAGAGGAAGGATGCAAGCTTGGCACTCTGTCTGATTTTTTTACTGCCCTTTTTGGAGCATGTGATCTTTCATTAAATCTGGATGATTTCCTTAGGATATCTTGTGAGGTGAGGGTTGTGGCTGCCAGTGGCCAACAGAACTGGCAGCAGAGATGGACAGTGAGGAGTTTGGGGAGGAACTTGGGTCAGTCCTGGGGGCTGGGGAAAGCTCGGACGAGGGCTCTGTATCGGAGGCAGAGAGGGGGCCAATGCCATCTAGTTGTTCTTTGCTGCCTCCGGAGTTTTATATTGTTGTATATAAACAAGTATCTTCTATAAATGAATCCTGCTGAATTATTTACTTGTGTGCTGGATGGTTTGCTGCAAACTCTAACAAGTTTTCATTTCAATGCATGTCCAAAAGAACAATTTCTTCAGTTTACTTTCTTTCTTTCTTTCTTTCTTTCTTTCTTTCTTTCTTTCTTTCTTTCTTTCTTTCTTTCTTTCTTTCTTTCTTTCTTTCTTTCTAATAAAGAATCAGCATTTACATTTTAAGGAAGATTCGATTAAAGTCCCAGACATGGCAGAAAAGTAAGGTTATTTTTCTTTTCTTTTTTTTTTTATTGAAAAAGTTTTACAAATACCAATTTTTCCCCATTTCCCCCCCCCAATCCCTCCCTAACCCCCCCAACCCTCCCCTCCTCCCATGACTTCCCCAAGGTGAAATCCGTCCACATTGTATTATAACATACTTTACCACCCCTCTATTCTCCCCCCTGTGCACTTATACATTTCTACATAACAATAAGCTATATTGCCCGTTATTTTTCTTTTTAATCTCCGTATAACTTTATACATTTGGCAGAGTGAAGCACTCATGATACAAGCATTTTAATAATATTATTACTGATTCCCTAATCGGATCCTTTCTCATCCTGAAAATCTGTGGGGAACATGAGTCCCTAACTTGAAAGTTCAGATGGTTTCACTTCCTGGAATGTTCCAGAAGGAGGTTGTGTCCTCTTGCGTCCACACACTTTTACTAGGAAGAGGCAAGAGATGAAAAGAAGGATGGCTGCTTTGCTCAGGAAAAGTGTGATGCAGAGAACAAGGAGGGATAGTAGCTGTGAGCCTGTGGAGAAAAGACAGTGGATTAACAAAACAGAATAGCAGAGTTGGAAGGGACCTTGGAGGTCTTCTAGTCCAGCCCCCTACTCAAGCAGGAGACCCTATTCCCGTGATGATGAACCTATGGCATGTATGGGACATGCCAGTTCTCGCCCCAGCCCAGCTCCACCGTGTATGTGTGCATGCCTCCCGCTGGCCAGCTGATCTTCAGATCTCTGCCGCACATGTGCAGAGGGGAAGGGTGCATGCACAGGGGGTGCAGGGATGGGGCTCTCTACATGGGGCTCCCCTTGAAGAGCACCCGGAGGCTCCAACTGGTCCAGAATGCGGCCGCGCGGGTAATTACGGAAGCTGCATGGCGCTCCCACATAACACCGCTCCTGCGCGAGCTGCACTGGCTCCCAGTGGTCTTCCAGGTGCGCTTCAAGCAGGGGTGAAATGCTCCCGGTTCGGACCGGCTCGGGCGAGTAAGTAGCAATGGCGGCGGGCTGTTCGGAGAACCGGTAGCAAAAATCCCTGCCCCCGCCCCCCATGCCCAGCTGAGCCCCGCGATCATCAGAGCCTTTTTTTCCTTTTAAATGGCTCTGAGCAGCCAAGCTCTGACATCCCAGCTGAGTTGCCTGCTAATCAGGCAACTCAGCTGGGATCGCCAGAGCCATGTAAAAGAAAAAAAGTTTCTTTTTTTCTCCCCCCACCCCCAGCCTCCAGCTTGCTTACCTTAGCTGCTGCACTTGCTGTAATCCCTGCAATCCATTGCATCAGCAAGCAAATGAATCTCCCTGCCTACAATCAAGCTCATCGGTGAGCAGCTCTATCTGCACTTGTGGACTTCAACTCCCAGCAAAGCTGGCTGAGGAATTCTGGGAGTTGAAGTCCACAAGTCTTAAAGTTGCCAAGGTTGGAGACCCCTGTTCTATTGGGTAAGTTTTTTTTCCCCTTTGGGAGCTTTAAAAAAAAATAGTTAATTGGGTTTTTTTTTAGTTGTTCTTTTTTTAGACCTAGCCATTTAAAATTTAGGAAGTTTTAAATTTAGCTGCTTTTATATAAAAATAAAAATAAATAAAAATAAAATAATATTTGTGCAGCTTTCTGAGATTTAGTGTGTTTCTGTAGTGTTTCACTCTAACTACACAAACACACAAAATCTCACAAAGCTGTATGTGGAATTTTGTGTGTGTAAAGTGTGAAAGTTGTTTTTTTGGGCTTTTTGTGGCTGTGTGAGGTTCCTGCTTGTTGCGGGGCCATTTTGAGTCTAGCACAGCTGCTTTTACATTGTGGGTGAGCCAGTTGTGTTGTGTTGTGTTTTGTAGGTTAAAAAAGGGCAAAGAAGTGACATTGACTTGGCCACGCCACACCCAGTCACCTTACCACCAAGCCCCGCCCACTAATTAAGCCTCACCCACAGAACCGGTAGCAAAAAAATTTAGATTTCACCCCTGCATTTATCTATCTATCTATCTATCTATCTATCTATCTATCTATCTATCTATTATCTATCTATCTATCTATCTATCCATCATCCATCATCCATCATTTATCATCTATCATCTATCTATCTATCTATCTATCTATCTATCTATCTATCTATCTATCTATCTATCTATCTATCTATCTATCGATCTATCTATCTATCTATCTATCATCCATCATTCGTCCATCCGTCCATCCATCCATCCATCCATCCATCCATCCATCCATCTATCCATCCATCTATCTATGTATCTATCTATCACCCATCTACCTACTGTTGGAAGAAATATCCAGTTCCACTTCCAAGCCGGGAGAAAGGCACTGGAGACAAAATGGAGGCTGGAGGCTTGTTATAGAGATGGTTTAATGATGAAGCAGAATCACATGGATTCTGGGATTCTGACCACATGGAGTTGAGAGTGGGGCTTTGCACTTGAGCTTCCTGTTCCTGTGCAAGAACATGTATTCTATTGGCTGTTGTCAGACAGGGGTCATGTGTGCCTGAGCTAAGTTTAGTTGAAATTTGCTGGGGGTGATGCAACTGAGATGGTCTACTGAAGGAGCTTATGTTCTGAAAGGATGTGGGGCAATTCCTATTATGGGTTTCTCCTGGTTTGGATCTTGAATGAGGGTTAATCCCACCTTTGTTCAGACCTTGCGGCAGGGAATTTTTGTCTATGAATATAGAGCCACCTAGATACTTGCTTCTTTCAATAAGCTCTTTATCTCTTAAGTGCTGGCATCTACTCAGGGCTATTAAGAAAGGTGGGGGTTGCTTTCTCTCTCTAAAAAAATGTGTTTCTCAGTTTTCCATCCAGGGAAATATAATATTCTGCCTTTTTTAATATTTCTCAAACTATTTCACTCTTCTAGCAGAGGGGTGGGTGCTAACTTTCCACACTACCTACATTGCTATCATCTATTTATGTACTTTTATTATATATTTATGTAAAAGATGTATCATCTTTTATGTACACTGAGAGCATTTGCTCCAAGACAAATTCCTTGTGTGTCCAATCACACTTGGCCAATAAAAAATTCTATTCTATTCTATTCTATTCTATTCTATTCTATTCTATTCTATTCTATTCTATTCTATTCTATTCTATTCTATTCTATTCTATTCTATTCTATTCTATTCTATTCTATTCTATTCTATTCCCTCTACCATCTTCTATCTCTATCTATCTATCATCTATCTATCATCTACCTATCTATCTTTCTATCATCTATCATCTATCTATCTATCTATCTATCTATCTATCTATCTATCTATCTATCTATCTATCTATCATCGATCATCTATCTATCTATCTATCTATCTATCTATCTATCTATCTATCTATTATCTATCTTTCTATCTATCTATCTATCTATCTATCTATCTATCTATCTATCTATCTATCTATCTATCTATCATTTCATCTAAAAAGTCACTTCCTACAACCTTGCAATCCCTTAATTTGGGGTAGAGTCGGGACCACTAATTGAAGCTGAGCATTTACTGGTCGGATGCCCTTCCTGACACCTGTGCAGAGTTCGCAGCAGATATTGTTTCTTTGCGCCCTAGGAGAGAAGTATCTGCCGCTGCCTAGGATTGAACTGTCAACCTTCCAAGTCAGAGGCGAGAGTGTAGTGTCTGGCTGATTTTATATGATCATATTTGATGCTAAAGAGAAAAAAAAATTAGTGTGGAAAGGATCACAAACTTACTTTCAATAGGACCGCCCACACTTCTGTTGTCTTCAAGTTGCATCCTGATTAAGAGCCTAGCGGTTTCGTTGACCAGAGGCTGGGAATCATGCTGGACCTGGCAAAGGAATATGGAGGAGTTCTTGTCTTCGTTGGCCATCATCTCTAGGTTGCTCTTGAGGGAAAAAGTCCCGTCTGGATTCGAGGTCTTCACGCCAAGCTTTCCTTTTCTGGCCTGGGCATCCTTGGAAAACAACTCCACTTTTGCATCCTCTGGATAAAAGCTTTCTGCGTTGCAAGTGACCGTCACTGAGGAGTTCAGCTGGACAGGAGAAGGTGGGTTGATCTCAAGACGGACCTTGGGAGGAACTGAGCAAAGAAAGCCAAAGAGGTCAGTCAGAAGATCTTCAGACTCCTGGTTCCTGCATGCAGAAGATGGTAGAAGACCAACTAATTCTTCTCTCTGATTGTGACGTTGAGGAAACAAGTTCTCTGAACACAGCTCTGGTGTGTAAAATCCAGAACTTGACTTGCAAGAAACCCAAGTATACAAAACCTTTGCCAGACCTATCCTGGATTATTGCTCACCTGCCTGGAAACCTCACTGTATTTCAGACATCAATACATTAGAGAGGGTTCAGAGATATTTTACTAGAAGAGTACCACTTTTCTTACACGCCTTCTTTCTATGACATCTAAAGGATTTTCTGACAGGTAAGCCACAGTCAGTAAGGATGGGATCTCACCATTCCTCTACTCTGATACTAAGCACAGGAGCCTCCCAGAGTTGTGGGCTAAGGCCTTTCCTTTATTCCTTGTACACACATGCCTGCACCGTATTGTATAACACCAATGCAATTATTAAATTTGCAGATGACACAACAGGTGGTGGGGCTCAATAATAAGAACAATGAGTCTGCTTACAGAAAGGAAGTACAAGGGCTGACATTGTGATGTAAAGAAAATAATCTCACACTTAACACCAAAAAAACCCTAAAGAACTTATAATTGACTTCAGGAGGAAGAGAGATGTACATTTACCATTGTACATAAATGGTGAGGAGGTGGAGAGAGTTGGTAGTTTTAAATTTCTGGGCATTTATATCTCGGAGGACCTCTCATGGGCTATGAATGCTAACATGCTTGTGAAGAAGGCACAGAAGAGGCTGTACTCCCTGAGAATGCTCAGGAAGATAAATCTATCTCAGCATCTACTTCTGTCCTACTATCGCAGCACCATTGAGACTGTCCTGACATACGGCATTCTTGCATGGTAAGAGAGCAGCTCTGTAGCGGACAAAAAAGCTCTACAGAGAATCATTAAAACTGCCCAGAATATCATCGGACTCCAGCTACCAGCCCTGGACGACATCTTCGAATCTCGCTGTTTGAGGAAGTTGCATAACCTTCTCAGAGACTCTTCCCATCCTGCTTACTATCTTTTTGGACTGTTGCCTTCTGGCAGAAGATACAGAACAATTAAAACTCGGACCACACGTTTTCTGAATAGTTTTTATCCCAGAGCTATAATTAGTTCAACAATGAACTAAAGGGCCACCATCGGTGAGCTGTTGGACAGTATTACTTGGTCTGTTGTGTGGATGTTTGGGTGGTTTAGGGGTGAGGAATTGTGGTGGGTGGGAGTGTGTTTGGGGATTGTTATGTGTGTTGGACCCGGTCTTTGGGTGTTAAGTGAATTTTGTTGTATGGGTATACAATTGAGTTCAAAGTTTCCCTGGCTAAGCAAGACATTGTTAAATGAGTTTTGCCCCATTTTACAAATGTTCTTGCCGCATTCGTTACGCGAATCACTGTATTTGTTAAACTAGTAACACGGTTGTTAAGTGAATGTGGCTTCTCCCTTGACTTTGCAGGTTACAAAAGGGGGATCACATGACCTTGGGATGCAGCGACCGTCCTAAGTACATGCCAGTTGCCAAATATCTTGGTAGTACCAAGAGCCTTGGTAGTACTAGGGTTTAAGGCACCCTGTTATTAAGCTGCTTAAGACCAGCTGCCTGCAATTACTGCAGGGTTCGAATCTCGCCAAGGCTCAAGATCGACTCAGCCTTCCATCCTTTCTCAGGTAGGTGAAATGAGGACCCAGATTGTGGGGGCAATAAGCTGACTTTGTATAAATATACAAAAGGATGAAGGCTATTGCTTAACGCATTGTAAGCCGCCCTGAGTCTCCGGAGAAGGGCGGCATATAAATCAAATTAAAAAAATATATATATCTGAATTTTAATGACGTGACCTTGAGGATGCTGCCAGGATCATAAGTAGGGAAAATGGTCGCAATTCACTTTTTTTCACTGTTCAAAGTTCCGTTGTAACTTTGGACAGTCACTGAATGAATGGTTGTAAGTTGAGGACTGCCTGTATTTGGCCACCCAACTCAAATAATTGGACTCTGGGCAGTGTGCAAAGTCACTGAGCAAAAATACAAAGGAAAAAAAAAAACAGAGCACACCACTAAAGCAAAGTAAAATAATTCTGGACTAATCAGGCTTAAAAGATATCTTGCCCACTCAACTTGACCCAAGTCCCTGGGGAAAGAGCCAGAGGTGGAAGGTCTTTCTAAAGACCTGCTCCCCATATAACCACAGCCCTGTGAGGTAGGATGGGTTGAGAAAGTGGGGTTGGTCTCAGTTGACTTCCATGGGACAAGAAACTGGGTCTTCCTGGTGCCATTCCCACTGCCATGGAGATGCCTTTTACCAGGTCTAGATTCCTTTGCCTCGTCCCTCTCTGCAACCCAAGGTTCACCTACCTCTTAGGACATCCCCAAGTGTGAAGGTCTGCTGGAGAGGACCACGACCCTCCAACGATCTGTGTTGGATTTGGCAGGTCAGCTGAGACTTCACGTCTCCTCGCTCCAGCAGGATTTCCACCGTGTTCTCCGCTCGGTACGAGATGCTCTGCTTTTCATCAGAATTCACGATGTTGGTCTGGCCACCCGGTATTTTTTTCCCATCTTTCAACCAGCTGACCGTGATCTCTCGGGGGGAGAATCCCCCTGTGGAGCAGCTGAAGGAGGCCTGAGACCCCGGCGTGATTCTTCTTGTGGGGCCAAGAACCACGGGCTGGGATGGCATGGCTGAGGGAGAAAGTAGAGAGACACATCAGTTGATGTTCCTCAGAGACAATACAGAGACAATAAAGATGGTTTGTGCTTGGAAAGGCTCAACTTTGTGTCAGAGTTTGCAACAGCAATCACATCCAGGAAGCACACACAGGTAACTGATTCAGCAGGATTCATTAACTTCTCTTCATATACATAATAACACATAAGTCATATATACAATACCAAAAGCAAGTTTTCCAACGTGGTAAAGAGGAGAGATTGTAAGTAGGTACAAACACAGGCCAGGGCAGCAGAGAACAGTTTCAGTTCCAATTCAGAGCTCAGAGCCAGAGCTAAGCCACGCCCAGGCTCCTTGCTGTTTCAGCTCCCATTGGCTGACCTTGTTACTAAGCCTCATTCATTAGCTGACCTTGTTACCATGTCTCTGCCAGTCACGAATACACTGACACTTTGAACATTGGATTTACTCCCACATGTCTCATGGTTGACTGGGAACATCTCCCTCCATCCCCAGAAATCAAATGGGGGGGCCACCTACCGATCACGGAGACCAGAGTGCCTTTCCCCGAAGCCAGCTCTCTCTCTGGGTTCCCTGCCCTGAACTTCACACAATAGTAGGCCCCGCCATCTTCAGGACGGACGTTTTGGATGTTGATGCTGAAGTCCGTGCTGGATCCTGGGATGACCCTGACCCCTCTGTTGGAAGATCCTTGTTTATCACTGTAAATGGGGGTCTGGTTTCTGTCCAGCCCTTTGTACCACCGCACGCTTCCAGGTATATTGACTCCAGTCAATGTACACCTTAGAGTGAGATTCTCTCCAGCTTTCACCGATATGGTTTCCGGAAGTTGGGTTACCTCTATGTTCTGTCCTGTAACAACTGAAACAAAAAAGAGACACTTTTGTAACTGGGTTTCTTCTAGAAAGTGGTCACCATTCTTCTGGGGAGAAAGGACCATTGATGGTCTCCTTCGGACAGGACAATTATTTGGATTTCCTGAATGCCAACCTTCTGGCTTATGATCTGGCCATCTCTGAATGACCGCCATGCAGAGGGCTAATTTATAAGGTGGGCGAGTTTTGCATTTTATTTGCTTTTATTCAACTTGTATCTTTCTAGGGTGTTTTGATTTTAATTTGATGTGAATTTTAAACCTGTCATCCACATATTCACCCATTGTTCAAGCATTACATTATATCCAAGCGTCCTTGCCCACTGATTTTGGAGTACACTTTTATCCATCTCAGATTATATTGCTTTCCAGTTCTTTGTTTATACTTAAGGGCAGGCCCGCAGGGTGCTTAAATCCAGTCTGCGGGGCCGGCCTGGAAATATCAAAGCACCGGTCCGCTGGTGTCTCTGGCGGCTAAAATAGGCCACGTGCAGCCCAGCCGGACCTCATTTTCACCCTCAATGGCCTCCTGCAGCACTCTGCTGACCGAAAACAGGCTGAAAATAGGCCAAAAATGGGCGACAAATGGGTGAAAAACAAGCCAAAAAATGACCCAAAAATGGGCTCAAAAAACAGTTAAAAATGAGCCTAAAACAGGTGGAAAATGGGTGGATAATGGGTCCGAAAAATGGGTGGAAAATGGGCCCAAAACTGATGGAAAATGACCCCGAAACAGGTAGAAAATGGCCCCAAAAAAGAGCCCAAAAATGGGCCACGTGGCCCATTTTTGATTGGCAGAGTGTTGCAGGAGGCCATAAAGGATGAAAACAAGGTGCAGGGGGGTTGCGTGTGGGCCCCCCGCACCCCATTTTGGCCAGCAGGGTGCTGCAGGAGGCATCCATCCTGGCCCCCCTGCTGGTCCCCCCATGCGAGCCTTCCCTGCGGAGGAAAACTACAATGTTGATCCCGCCCTCGAAGAAATCCCTGCTTAAGGGCATTAAGCCATAAGTAATAGCTGATTGCGAATGAAGGCAATTATATGTGTCCCAGGATAATGTTGCAGGATACAATCTGGGTCAGTCGTCAACCAGCCATCAACACACTCCAACCAACATCTAAAAAAGCCACATACATTATAAATATCACGCACAGAACAGCACACACTGCTAGATAGAAGTTCCCTGAGGATCAGGAGTGGGTTCTAAATTTTTTTACTGCCGGTTCTTTGGGCGTGGCTTATTTTGTGGGCATGGCTTGATGGTCATGTGACAATTCTTTAGGATTTAGCGGAGGTACTGGTCTACCAGGCTTTTAACTGCTTGCAGAGCTGTACCGGTCTACCCATTTGTTTTTGCAGGCACCAGTCTACTCATCTGTTTCTGGAGGCACCGGTCTACTCATGTATTTTTGCAGGCACCGGTCTACTCATTTGTTTGCTTTTAACACTGATCAGCTGTAGGGCGGCCCTTTGAAGCCCCGGCAAGAGTTTAAACAGTTTTTTTCCTTCTAGCCCATCAGCTGGGACTCAGGAGGCAGCAACAGATTGGGGGTGGGGCCAAATAAAAGGTAAGAAAAATGCGGGGGGTGGGGGGGCAGGGGGATGGGGGGCAGAACCAGTTCGGTGACATCATATCATCACCACTACCGGCTCGGCGGAACCGAGCCGAACCTGGAGGAACCCACCACTGCTGAGAATGAGTTCCAGCATGAGTCCGAAAGCTCAGAAGACAAAGCCTCTGATCCTGGTGATCGACCCAGATCGGATCCTGCAATAACTGATTATCTTAGAGCCGTGATGGCAAACCTATGGCACGCATGCCAGAGGTGGCATGCAGCGCCCTCTTTGTGGGCACATGAGCCGTCGCGCCAGTTCAGCTCCACCATGCATGCGCACGTGCCTCCCACCAGCCAGCTGGTCTTCAGGTCTCTGCCACGCATGTGTGGGGGGAGGGGCATGTGCGTGGGGCACGTGCATATGCATGCGTGGGGGATGTGGGGCGTGCGGTGGCCCGCAGGCACATGCGTGGGGAGTTGGGTGCATGCGGGAAGCGTACACGCATGCACAAGGGGCGGGGTTAGCCATCAGTGGCATAGGATTTCCTGTTTGAGCAGGGGGTTGGACTAGAAGACCTCCAAGATCCCTGGGACGAAAGGTTTATTCTTCCAAGCTTTCAGGCTTGGAAGACCATCCTCAAGGGAATTTTTGTCTCTCCAGAATGTGTGCACTGGGATGTTCTACATCAGGGGTGTCAAACTCAAGGCACACGGCCGAATCCTGCCCGCAGGTTGCTTAAAATTCTAGTGAATTTGGTTCCTTATGTTGTAAGTGGGATGTTCCTCCATGCTAGATCTGGTGAATTCAATGAATCGTATATATTTATAGCGTGCCCAGCGTTTGTTTTACTAATACCGTAATGCTAACGTTTCTCATTGCATACATCTTCATTTTTTAGATGCCTTTTTAAAAAATGCCATTGGCATCTATGTTTTGTTGCTTAGATGGATTGAGCAATATTTGTACGCCAAAATTAACCTCGTTTCTTCCTCTTTCCCATGCTGTAATCTTCTCATTGTATAAATAGTTCTCAGTTCTCACCAACTTATTTGGAAGTTAGTCAAATACAGTGATGCACAGAATTCGGTAATTTCAAAAAGTTATAAAGATAATATAAGACAAAAATAGAAATTTGCCCGTGCATTCTGATCGCTCATATCAGGTGCAAGAAATCAGGAACCAGGATAGCATTCAAAAGTTTATTTCATGTTACCTATTCCAGGCGTGTCAAGCTTGATTTCATTGAGGGCCGCATCAGGATTGTGTTAGACCTTGGGGATCGGGTGAGTGTGGCCAGGGTGGGCATGGCCAGCTCCTTCATCACTTGTGTCGGGGGCGCCTGTGGGGGCTGAGTGCTCTGCCAGCGAAAATGGGCTCCCGAGCTCTGTTTTCAGGTGCAACAGTCTCCTGCAACCCTCTGCCAGTGAAAACGGAGCTTAGGTGGGCCCCCGTGGCCCTTGCAAGCTCTAGTTGTGGCTGCAATGGCCTCCTGCAACTCTCTGCCAATGAAACCGGAGCTTTCCCACCCACAAGATTAGCTAAAATGAGCAAAAACCTTTTACCGATGTGTTGGAAATGTAAGGCAATGCCGGGGACTTTTTATCATATGTGGTGGGAATGCCCGAAAGCCAGAGATTTTTGTCACCAGATGAAACAATGGCTGGAAGAGATATTAATGCAAAACATAGAGTTATATTTGCCAGAACTTTTTTTACTGGGTATTACAAAAGACAAATATAACAAGGGAACAATATATCTAATGTTACATATTCTAACAGCAGCAAGATTGGCCTTCGTGCAAAATTGGAAAAATAAAGAGACCCCCCTCAGAAGAAGAGGTATTAAATGATTTGTGCTGAAATGGAGAGGTTGACTCTGGAACTCAAAGATAAAGAGTGAAATGGAGTATTATGAAATATGGAATAAAATGTATCATTGGTTGGAGAGGAGGAGGAATGTTGGGATAAAGGATTATTGATAAGTTGAAAGTTTAGAAATTTCTATGCTAGTATTCTGTGACAAATAGGAATGGAATTGGTATTGATGTAATCTTCACATATGAAAAAATTTATGTGTTTGAATTGTGATAGATTGTACATGCTTATATAGCGAAAAAGAACTCTATTTGTTGTAAGATAAAACTTGATGGAAATGTTCAGATCCGAAAAGTCACACCATGTCCAATGTTTTTAATTGTATCATTAATAAATAAAATTAAATTTATTTATTTACAATAAATAAATTGTAAATTTATTTATTTATAAATACAAGCAATTGTATTTACAAATACAATTGCTACCAACCTGCCTTCCATGGAGGACCTGTATACTGCACGAGTCAAAAAGAGGGCTGTGACAATATCCACAGACCCCTCGCATCCTGGACATAAACTGTTTCAACTCCTACTCTCAAAATGATGCTATAGAGCACTGCACACCAGAACAACTAGACACAAGGACAGTTTTTTCCAAATGCCATCACTCTGTTAAACAACTCTTTCCCACAACACTGTCAAACTATTCACTAAGTTTGCACTACTATTAATCTTCTCATAGTTCCTATCACCCATCTCCTTCCACTTATGATTGTATGACTGTAACCTTGTTGCTGGTATCCTTATGATTTATATCGATATTGTTTCCGGATTGCTTATTTGTACTCCATGACTATCATTAAGTGTTGTACCTTATGATTCTTGAGGAACGTATCTTTTATTTTATGTACACTGAGAGCGTATGCACCAAGACAAATTCCGTGTGTGTCCAATCACACTTGGCCAATAAAAAAAAAATCTATTCTATTTTATTTATTTTTGTTTATTTATTTATTATCGAATTTATAGACCGCCCTTCTCCTGAAGGACTCAGGATGGTGTACAGCCAAAGTAAAATGCATAGATACAAACATTAAAAACAATTTAAAAAGATATATATATGTTTGGCCCCAAAGTTAAAAACAATAACAAAACCTAATTAAAAACATTTTAAAAAGTGTTAAGCCAGCCCAGTTTGCTGAAAAAGAAAGGTCTTCAGGGCATGGCGGAAGGCACCGAATTCTTGAATTCTTCGTATCTCTGGGGGCAGTTGATTCCAGAGGGCAGGTGTCCCCACAGAGAAGGCCGTTCCCCTGGGGGCCACCAGTCTACATTGCTTGACCAATGGCACCCTGAGGAGGCCCTCTCTGTGGGAGCGCACCGGTCGGTGGGAGGCCGTTGGTGGCAGCAGGCGGTCTCGAAGATATCCAGGTCCCATGCCATGGAGCGCTTTAAAGGTGATAACCAACACCTTGAAGCGTACCCGGAAGATCACTGGGAGCCAGTGCAGCTCACGCAGGAGAGATGTTATGTGGGAGCACCATGCAGCGCATTTTAAAATTATTTTATTAATAAAAAATTATTAATAAAATAAAATAAAGAAAACGGAGCTCGGGAGGGCCACACACAGCGCTCCCAAGCTCCATTTTCACTGGCAGAGGCACTGCGGGCCAGTTCTTCGCTGTTTCCAGGGCAGCCCAATGGGCCAGATCTAAGCACCCCGCAGGCTGGATCCAGTTCCCAGGCCTTGAGTTAGACACCCATGACCTATAAAGAAGAATCTGATCTACTGATAGTCAAGACGAATTGGAGCCAGATATGAGTCAACAGACTTCAAAGAGGGCTGGACTTAGATAAAGATAGGTAGATAAGATTGTCACTTTTTACTGTGAGCATACTGGTGCATATTAAAAATGAAATTCTGTTGCCTGGTCTCAAAAGAAAGAATATATCTACCCATACACATACATAACAAACATATATACACGCTTGGTTCCTCCCTTCATAAATTGTTCCATAAAATTTACCAAATTTTAACTCCATAAGAGTTGCAGGTCCCGGATTCTGGATTCATTCTGTAAATTAGTCTAGTCGAGATACCCTGGTTTAAAAACTGTCCGTCTATGGTGCATTCATTATTTATTTATTTATTTATTTATTTATTTATTTATTTATTTATTTATTTATTTATTTATTTATTTGTTTGTTTGTTTGTTTGTTTGTTTGTTTGTTTGTTTGTTTGTTTATTTATTTATTTATTTAGTATACCGCCCTTCTCCAACAGGACTCAGGGCGGTGAACAGCCATGGTAAAACATAACATATAAAATTTAAAAGCAGTTTAAAAACATTAAATAATTTTGGCTATCCATTTAAAACAACCCGGATTAAAACCAATTACAAATTAAAACCGAGGGGATGGGATCAAACAAGCCCGGCTAGGTGAAAAAGATGTGTTTTCAGGGCCTGACGAAAAGTCTGGAGGTCTGGTATCGTGCGTATCTCTGGGGGTAGGTCGTTCCAGAGGGCAGGTGCCCCCACAGAGAAGGCCCTCCCCCTGGGGGTCACCAGCCGACATTGTCTGGCCGACGGCACCCTGAGGAGGTCCTCTCTGTGCGAGCGAACCGGTCGGTGGGAGGCTATTGGCAGCAGAAGGCGGTCTCGTAGATACCCCGGCCCTAAGCCATGGAGCGCTTTAAAGGTGGTCACCAACACCTTGAAGCGCACCCTGAAGACCACAGGAAGCCAGTGCAGCTCGCGCAGGAGAGGTGTCACATGGAAGCACCCCGTCACTCCCATAATCCCCCACGCGGCCGCATTAACTGTTGCTCCCAGTTAATGGTTACACACAGACAAACAGGACAGATTTAGTAATATATAGATATATAGATGTAGATGTGGATAGGTGCAGTTGGGAAAGGTGCAAAACAGCCCACTTCAAAACCAGAATCCCAAATTTTAAAGGAGGGGGATGGTGCAAGGGTGAACTCCTACTGGTTCGGACCGGTTCGGGTGAACCAGTAGTGATGATTGGCGTCGGTTCGCCAAACTGGTAGAAATCATCCCTGGTGGCCCTGGCCCCACCTGCCTGGTCACCCACTCAACAGGCAAACCCGGGGCTGCCTTGCTCGCCTTGCCAGCCACTTCCGTGCACTGCGCTTGGAAGGGGCTGCCACTGCCGCCACTCTCATTACCCTCCCTCCCTGCCTGGCTGCAGATATCCACCTGCCCTCCTGGAGCACCGCGGCGGCGGCGCTGTTTGCTTTCTTCCTTCTCCCGCCGCAAAATGAAAGCGAACAGTGGTGGAGATGCTTCAGGAGGGCAGGCGGACGTATTCGTTATAGTTGTCATCTGCAGACGTCTGCCTGCCCTCCCAAAGCACCACTGTGGCAAAGAAATTGCACTGTGCCTCCTCCTGCAGCCAAGGATGCCCAGCCGTGAGTGTCCTTTCTGAAAATGGGCTGCGCATGGGGCGTTTGGAGAGAGAGAGAGAGAGAGCAAGAGAGCTCTCCAACCTGTTTGTGTGTATGTGTGTGTGTGAGAGAGTGAGGGATGGAGTGATCTGAAGCCGAGGCTCTCAGACTTCTGGCAGTGGCGGGGGCGTCTTCTGAGCAGCCCTGAGTCAGCCAGCTCCACCTGACCTACTCCCTGAGTCTTGCCGTTCTCCTCGCCTTCCCGCGCCCCACTCAAGCAGCAGCAGGCTCTGCGGGACAACAGGGCCTCTCATTTTTCCCACAGCGTGGCATACGCTTGCTACCTCTGCTTGTCTGCTTGCAAGCGGCAATCTTCTCTGCTTCTCTCAGGACACTGGTGCAGGCACCAAGGATGCATCGCTTGTTAGGGCTGAGCAGGGAAGCCACTTTCACACCACTCCCCCTCACTTCCCTGAGCGCAGACCCAAGGCTGTGCACTTCCTCGCTGGTCATCTGGTCATCAGAAGAGCACACCAGGTTTGAAGCAGCCTTCACATTCTTCTTTCACTGGATTCTACTCTAGCTGTAAATCTAAAAATGGATCCTGCCCAATCTCAACTATCAACACTCACCCAGATCCCATGGAAGAAGCAACAATAGCAGCAGCAGCAGCTGAAGAGGACCAGGGATTCTCCTGAAGGACCTCAAGTCAGCCATGCAGATAGCAGCAGGAGAAATATCTCAGGGGACTTTGCGTCTTGCCCAACAGATCTTTCCTACAGCAGAAGGAGCAAAAGAGGAACTCTTATTTCCTCCTTGTAAATTCAGACCATTTCCCTAGTTTGAGTTATTAAGGAAGTGACCAATATCCGCCCAAGGAGGTCCTAGACATTCAGATAGGGAGAGGGGGGGAGTAGAGATAGCTGGGATTTTGTAGTCAAAACAAAATACGTTCTCTTGGGAACCAAGGACGTTCTCACACCTGGTCGGAGGAAGGCGGAGTGATGTCACCAGGCAACCAGACAGCGCTGTGATTGGACCATGTGACTGATTGTTTTGAGAGAGTGACTAACTTTTACTTTTAATTAGGTGAAAACCAGGGGAACCTTTCACCAGAACTGTGCCAATCTCATATATCCATTAAAGCTATTCTTTGAGGAATCTATCTGCCTCGGAGTTTTGTTTGCTATGGGTCTATTACTTGGAACCTGACAATGGTCATGAGTCAAAAACTACCTGTACAATGCACCAGGGGTACAATAGCATTAGCACTTTTTTTGTGCCTGTTCACCGCCCTGAGTCCTTCGGGAGTAGGGCGGTATATAAATTTAATAAAAACAAAACAAAACAAAAAACAAACTTAGGCTTATATACCGCTTCCAAATGCTTCACAGCCCTCTCTAAGCAATTTACAAAGTCAGCATGTTGACCCCAACAATTCAGGTCCTCATTTTACCGACCTCTGAAGGATGGGAGGCTGAGTCAACCTTGAGCTGGTGTGGATCGAACTGCTGGCAGTCGGCAAAATTAGCCTGCAATACTTCATTTTAGCCACTGCGCCACCACAGCTCGGAAGGAAGAAAGGAAGAAAGGGAGAAAGGAAGAAAGGAAGAAAGGGAGAAAGAGAGAAAGGGAGAAAGGGGAGAAAGGAAGAAAGGGAGAAAAGGAGAAAGAAAGAAAGGAAGAAAGGAAGAAAGAAAGGAAGAAAGAAAGGAATAGCAATAGCACTTAGACTTATATACCGCTTCCAAGTGCTTCATAGCCCTCTCTAAGCAGTTTACAGAGTCAGCATATTTCCCCCCAACAATCTGGGTCCTCATTTTACCAACCTCGGAAGGCTGAGTCAACCTTGAGCCAGTGAGGATCGAACTGCTGGCAGTCAGCAGAATTAGCCTGCAATACTTCATTTTAGCCACTGTGCCACCACAGCTCGGAAGGAAGAAAGGAAGAAAGGGAGAAAGGAAGAAAGGAAGAAAGGGAGAAAGAGAGAAAAGGAGAAAGGGAGAAAGGAAGAAAGGGAGAAAAGGAGAAAGAAAGAAAGGAAGAAAGGAAGAAAGAAAGGAAGAAAGAAAGGAATAGCAATAGCACTTAGACTTATATACCGCTTCCAAGTGCTTCACAGCCCTCTCTGAGCAGTTTACAGAGTCAGCATGTTGACCCCAACAATACAGGTCCTCACTTTACTGACCTTGGAAGGCTGAGTCAACCTTGAGCCTGGTGAGATTTGAACTGCCAAATTGTAGGCAGCCAGCAGTCAGGAGAAGTACTGCCTTCTAACCACTGCACCACTGGGAGTGGTAGGAGCTATCTTAGTCCTAAAGTTCATTGGTTGCAGGAAAAGATCTATAGATAGACAGATTCACCCACAAGTTTCCTGTTGTTTTTTGGGTTTTTTTTTTCTTTTTTAAACTGACGGCTTCGTGATTCTAAAATGGCAAGGGTGGGGGGGGGTAGGGAAATGATGAAATGGAGCCAGTATAAGGAAAGCCTGCAACTACCTTTTAGATTTTTGAAATTTTGAACTTTAAGCATTTAAATTTCTTTGGAGGACTTTGACTTTGCTTTTCCCAAAGGTGCTTTTTCAAGAGGCAACTGAACTTTCTGGTTTTTTTTGTGGGGGGGGGGGGGGAAGATGTTTTGTTTCTCCTCCAAGATGCTTCTTCAGCTGAAATCTTCTTGCATAAGAAGCAAAAACTTCCTGGATGAGAAACGAAATGTCTTTAAAGAAAAACAAGGACGTCGAGTTGCCTCTTAAAAAAGCACCTTTGTGTTGTGGCTCCGTTACCTGAGCCTGTGTCATCGGCAGGAGAGGACTCCGAGAGTGAAGGAGAGGAGTTGGCAAGGCCTCCCTCTCCAGGACCCTCCTCTCTGGCAATGCCTTCGGTGTCCGCCAAAGGGCAAGAGATAGGGCCGGGGCCAAGCACGTCCACGCAGCCACAGGTGGACAGTGATGAGGGTAATGAGTCTTGGCTGGATCCACGCCAGCGTCGCAGAGATAAGCGTGCGTAATAGAAGAAAAGGCGTGCCCGAGATTAGCTGAGTCACTGGACCACACCCCACAGGGTATAAAAGGGGGTGAGGTGGCCAGTCAAACCTTGTGAAGAACAAAGCTGAAAGCTTTCACACCATTCTGCATTGCCGGACTTTTGCTGGATTATCTTTGGACTTGATTGACTCCGTAATTATTGAGCTGTTTCTTTTGATGTACCAGGAGTGGGGGAGAAGTTATCTCTCCTCTTCGTAAATAATAAACCCTTGGCAGGCAGCCACTAGATTGTTGCCAAATTCCGTTATCATAAGGAAAAGGATTTTGCGGCTGGTTAGGTCTTTAACTCTTGAACGTCTGTTGGTGTGTGTGCGTGTGGTTGGGGACAGAACACTTTGGGGCAACCGTGACTTGGGTGGCAGAGAATCTCTACAGGCTTTCAGCTATGCAATTTGGGATGAACATCCTTTGAATGATGTGGGAGTAGGAATAAGGATCCAGTTATTTTAAACAATTTTCGTCCTGTCTCCAACCTTCGCTTTATTGCGAAGGTTGTTGAGAGCGGTAGTTGGGGCGCCAGTTGCACCCCTACCTGGACCGAGATGCCCTATGCACGGTCACCCATGCACTCGTCACCTCCCGGATCGACTATTGCAACTCTCTCTACATGGGGGCTGCTCTTGAAAACCACTCGGAGACTTCAGCTGGTGCAGAATGTGGCCGCGCGGGTAGTGATGGGAGTGTCCCAATGCTCCCATGTCACACCCCTCCTGCGTGACCTGCATTGGTTACCGGTTGCCCAACCGGGTGAGGTTCAAGGTGCTGGTGATTACCTATAAAGCCCTACATGGCTTAGGCCCGGGGTATTTAGCGGACCACCTGCAGCCAGCAAAAGCTCCCCATCGCCCCGTGCGCTCACATAGAGAGGACCTACTTGGGATCCCGTCGGCCAAACAATGTCGGCTGACGGCCCCTAGGGAGCGAGCCTTCTCTGTGGGTGCACCTACCCTCTGGAATCAGCTCCCCTTGGAGCTCCGGGTAGCCCCCGACCTTCGCTCCTTCCGTCGTGACCTTAAAACATGGCTGTTTCGCCAAGCTGGCCTGGACTGAATGGGGTTTTAATGGGAATTTTAGTTTTTATTGTTGAATTTTAACTTGCTGTTGATCTGTCCCCGTACCCACACACACACAAACACAGCCAGTCAAGGGTTAAGGAAACACTTTGGAACGCACCCAGGTCTTATCTCCCACTTGGCAGCGATAGACACACCGTCTGCCAAGTGACTTTATTTTCAAAGTAAAACAGAAAGATAAATACTCAAGAGTCCAAATGTCCGACACTTTAAATCTTTCTCTCAGCAGTTCCGGACGAGGCTTTAGTGACTATTCAAGGTTTGCTTTGTTCGTCACAAGGATCCTTGACCACCACCCTCTATTATATAGTCTCTGGGATGTGGTCCAGTGACTCAGTTCTAATCCCTAGCATGCCTCCTAAGCTGCTGCAAATGTTTATCACGCCTTCAGAGGCGTGCGTCCAGGAATGATGTGTTTTCATCACTCTGATCCGAATCAGCTGTCTCCTCTCCCTCGGCCGGCACTTGAGACAATGCCAGAGGGGAGGGGCCTGGAGAGGGAGGCCTGGCTGACTCCTCTTCCTCATGCTTGGAGCTTTCTTCCTCTGATGGGACAGGCTCAGAGGGCGGGGCCACAACAGCTGTTGTTTATTGCTGATAGCTGCCCTGAGTCCTTGTGGAGAAAGGGCGGCATGTAAGTCCGATAATAAATAAATGAATAAATAAATAAATAAATAAATAAATAAATAAATAAATAAACAAACAAACAAATAAACAAATAAATAAATTGCACATTACAGGAACCAGGTGCATTACTCAGGTGACCCTGAAGACACAGATAAATCTCCAGGTGGCCTCAACATCTCTCTCAAAGGATGCAAATGTGCAGCTGTCTGCAAGGAATATAAATCCTTCCATTCCCCACCACCCAGTCGGAGATGAAGAAGCTTCTTGGATGAGAAACGAAAGATCTTCAAAGAAAAACCAGAAAGTCCATTTGCCTCTTGAAATAAAGCACCTTTGGGACAAGCATGACTTGGATGACGGAGAATCTCCATAGACGTTTGACTTTGCCTTGTTCTCTGCTCTTTTTGTATAAGACCCTTATAAGCAGTGATGTGATTCAAGTAATTTAACAACTGGTTCTCCCTAATGTCCAGCTGGGGAGGCCTGGCTGGGGAGGTGTCACGTGACTGAGTGGGCATAGCCAAACTTGGTTTTGCAGACCAGGATACATAGTTTGTTCCATCCAGCCGGGTTATCATGGAAAAATTTGCTGCTTGTTCTAGTGCCATCTTCACTTGGATTGTATATCACAAACACAGTTTGTACTATTCACATTAACTCTCAGTTTAACTCTTAACAATCCTTGTTAGTTATGGCTGGCTCTGGGCCCATAACCAATGTTAAGGATATTGGTGTTGTGTTACCAACCAGCAGAGTAAATGCACAAGGAAACGTTGCTGAGAGCAATGAATAAGAGATATGCAAACTGGTTTATCAAAAGCTTACTTTATAGTAGAAAAAACAGTCTCATAGTCTTTAAACAAATTCCAAGTCTTTGCCATATAAATCAGTCCAGTAGTTACAGAATCTTCTAACCACACAAACATTAGTTGGTTAGAATAACAAACTCACTCTGGTTCACAAACCACGATGGTTACAGATCCATCCAACGATGATTAGCAGAATGTTAGCAACTCCTCACAATGGCAGCATATCATACTCTGGTAGCATATCACAACAGCTTCATACACAATGGCAGCGTATCATAGCAGCAACTGAACACGTTACAATACCTTGCTTAAATACTCTCACAACCAGTCATTACCTAATTACAGCATGACTCAGCATTAAAACCTTAAAGTTACACAATAGATATTTATTTATTTATTTATTTATTTATTTATTTATTTATTTATTTATTTATTTATTTATTTATTTATTTTATCATATTTGTATACCGCCCTACTCCCGAAGGACTCAGGGCGGTGAACAGCCAAAATAAAATACAAAGACATACAAAAGTTAAAAAACTATTAAAAACAGATTAAATAATTTAGGCTCAAAAAACAAATTAAAACATCCAATTTATCTAAAAATCATTTAAAACCCAATTTAAAAACCAATTTAAAAGGGAGAGTTAGGCCAGACCAGCCTGTTGGAATAAAAACGTTTTTAGGGCGCGGCGGAAGATGCGTAAGTCTTGGATCCTCCGTATCTCCGGGGGGAGCTCGTTCCAGATGGCAGGTGCCCCCACAGAGAAGGCTCTCCCCCTGGGGGCCACCAGTCGACATTGTTTGGCCGACGGCACCCTGAGGAGCCCCTCTCATATTAAGATATTCATATTAAAGTCACAGAACACATATATTGCCTGGACAACTTGTTAGGCTCAAACCATATCCTAACAGATATCACTCACAGCAAGGTGGGGCAGCCCAGGCAGCAGAAGAGGTGGTGGCGATGGCCGGAAACTTAGTGCGTAAGAGAAACGCTGTACTTGCCTTCGTGCAGCAACAGTGTTCCGCCTTCATTGCGGTACATTTGTGCTCAAGGCAGCCTTTGTCGCCCGCTGCTTTGAGCTTTGAGCGGTGGCATGGGTCAGGTCAGCAGGAGGCCATGTGGTGGCAGTGGCGAACGTGGCAGGCCAGTGTCTCAGGGTGGAGAGCCGGTCACGTATCTCCCCAAGCGACCGAGGCAGGCCCTGCAGCACCAACAACGGCAGGAAGTAACTGCCTGTTGTGGCCCCGCCCTCTGAGCCTGTCCCATCGGAGGAAGAAAGCTCCGAGAATGAGGAAGAGGAGTCAGCCAGGTCTCCCTCTCCAGGCCCCTCCCCTCTGGCACTGTCTCAGGTGCCGGCCGAGGGAGAGGAGATTAGCAGGGAGACAGGTGTCTCGGATGAGAGTGACGGAGAAACATCATTCCTGGACGCACGCCTCCGAAGGCGTGATAAACGATTGCAGCAGCTCAGGAGGCGTGCTAGGGATTAGAACTGAGTCACTGGACCACACCCCAGAGACTATATAATAGAGGGTGGTGGCCAGTGATCCTTGTGACGAACAAAACTAACCTTGGATAGTCACTAAAGCCTCGTTCGGAACTGCTGGGAGGAATATTTATTGTTGTTGGACGTTTGGAAGCTGAGTATATTATCTTTCTGTTTTCTGTGGAAATAAAAGCATTTGGCAGACGGCGTGTATATCACTGCCAAGTTGGAGATAAAGAGCTGGGTGTGTTCCAAGTGCTTCCTTAACCCTCGGCTGGCTGTGTGTGTGTGTGTGTGTGTGGACAGGGACAGATCACTGCCTGCCGTTTTCTGCTGCATACATCTTGTAAAAAACCTGACGGTCGGACAGCGAAATGCAGCAAGAGATGAGGCACTGGAGAATCAGACACGCTGCTTCTCTCCGACACAGTATTTCCCAGACGCGGCTTACAGCTCCAAGCCCAAAGCGGTCCTGCACTAAGGCTCTGGCTATCGCCACCGCTGCTTTGGCTGCCTGCACCACCCCACTTTGCCACAACAGCGCCATGTCCTTGACAGTCGGCTTTCGGGGGGGTGGGGGTGGTAAAATCCATCCATTGTACATGTGATGGCCGATCCCCGGAATCCCTGTTCCATATTACATTCGTATGTCCCCACTACCAGGATATAAGATCAAGACTCATTTCTCCTATTTCCCAGAGATTCCCTGGTTCACCAGATATGTTCAGCCTTTATTTCCTACTCCAGGACACAGACCCCAATATAACTCTAAAGGTGGCAAAAAAATTTGCTGCAGTCGTGGCTGGAAAAAAACGGGAAAAGAGACGGGTAAGCCCGACGGCAGAGGATCACTAGTATTGACAGTACAGATTGTATTTGAGGCAGTAGATGGTGTACTGTCCCATGATCTATCCATAATTGTAAAATATGCTCCCTTTCTTTGTCTATTTTAATTTGGTCTTTGACCACAATAAAAGCTTACTACTTACTACTAATTACTACTACACAACAGCGCCATTACCTCGCTCCAGCCAGTGAGGGCTGTGCTACTCCTTGCACCATTTCTTGTACCAATCCTCTATGGTGGAGATTTCCAGCCACACCCGGAGCGAGTCTCCCTCTCCTGCCGTTGCCCTTACCTTCTCAGGCCAGGCGAGGAGTGAATGGGAGAGGACAGTCAAGCGGCAGGACCAGCCGGTTCACTGAACTGCACAAAAAGTTAACAAACGGTTCACCTGAACCGGTGTGAACCGGCTGAATCCCACCACTGCTTATAAGTGGTTATTTCAGAAAGTTTATTGTGGGATTTTTTTAAAAAAACCTTCCCATTTTAACTGAAGTTGTTTAATCAGGAATCAACATCAGTCTTAAAACTTCCTGACTATGTGGGGATATTTTGATGTTTAAGCACAAGAGGGAGTTAAAAACCAGAATATTGCTTGTAATAGAAGAAAAATGTAATGAGGCTATTTAAACACAAGAGGAAGAAAAAGAGCAAGCTACTAATTTAGCAGAATAAGCCTCACAAACAATTCATAGTTTCATGAGCCTTCTGTAAGCAAACGCTTTTTATTTTTCTTTCTTTCCTAAACATTTCAATGCATGTCCAAAAGAACAATTTCTTCAGTTCTTTCTTTCTTTCTCTCTCTCTCTCTCTCTTTCTTTCCTTTCTTTCTTTCTTTCTTTCTTTCTTTCTTTCTTTCTTTCTTTTTCTTTCTTTCTTATAAAGAATCAGCATTTACATTTCAAGGAAAATTCGATTAAGTCCCAGACATGGCAAAACAAAGAAAGGTTATTTTTATTTTTAATCTCCGTATTGATTTCACAGCCTTATATAACTTTATACATTTGGGAGAGCAAAGCACTCATGATACAAGCATTTTAATAATATTATTATTGATTCCCTAATCGGATCCTTTCTCATCCTGAAAATCTGTGCGGAACAGGAGTCCCTAACTTGAAGTTCCAGACTGTCTCACTTCCTGGGATGTAATTGAACGAGATTTTGTCCTCTTGCGTCCAAACACTTTGGTTAGGAAAAGGCAAGAGATGAAAAGAAGGATGGCTACTCGGCTCAGGAAAAGCGCGATGCAGAGAAAAATGATGGATTGTTCCTGGGAGTCTGTGGAGAAAAGACAGCGGATTAACAAAATAGAATAAAGGAGTTGGAAGGGACCTTGGAGGTCATCTAGTCCAACCCACTGCTCAAGCAGGAGACCCTATACCATTGCGGACAAATAGTTGGCCAGTCTCTTCTTAAAAACCTCCAGTGATGGAGCACCCACAACTTCTGGTGGCAAGCTGTTCCACGGGTTAATTGTCCTCACTGTTAGGAAGGTTCTCCTTAATTCTTCTTGTCTTGCCTTCTGGTGCTTTGGAAAGGACCCCTCTTCTTTGTGGCAGCCCCTCAATATTGGAACACTGCGATCGTGTCACCCTTAGTCCTTCTATTCCAGGGGTGTCAAACTCGATTTCATTGAGGGCCGCATTAGGGTTGTGTTTGACTTCGGGGGCCCGGTGTGGGCATGGCAAGGTGGGCATGGCCAGCTCGACCTCACTCATGTTGGGGGCGCCTGTGGAGGCCCGAGCGCTCTGCCAGTGAAAACAGGCTCCCGAGCTCCATTTTCAGCTGAGACAGGCTCCTGCAACCCTCTGCCAGCAAAAATGGAGCCCAGGAAGGCAGCACGCAGTCCTCCTCCTGGCCCCCTTGGGCCAGATCTAAGCACCCTACAGAGCAGATGGGGCCCACGGGCCCTGAGTTTGATACCCCTGTTCAGAGGTGGTATTCAGCAGGTTCTGACCAGTTCTGGAGAGCCGGTAGCGGAATTTTTGAGTAGTTTGGAGAACTAGTAGATACCACCTCTGACTGGCCCCGCCCCCATCTATCTTCTGCCTCCCGAGTCCCAGCTGATCGAGAGGAAATGGGGATTTTGCAGTAATCTTCCCCTGGAGTGGGGTGGGAATGGAGATTTTACAGTATCCTTCCCCTGCAACGCCCACCAAGCCACACCCACAGAACTGGTAGTAAAAAAATTTGAAACCTACCACTGCCCCTGTTCTAGTCACTAGACTTACCCAATTCCTGCATATATATATACACATACACATATACATATACATACATATACATATACATATACATATACATATACATATACATATACATATACATATACATATACATATACATACACATACACATACACATACACATACATATACATATACATATACATATACATATACATATATATTTGTTTTCTGAGGTTTTCGCGGGTGTTTGTATGTAGGTCTTTGGTTATTCGGGTTTTCTCCCGCGTAAAATTGGAAGTGTCTTGGCGATGTTTTGATGAAGTCTCATTCGTCATGTGACGAAGTCTCATTCATCATCTTCAGGCTGGTGTTTTCGGCTTCGTGCTTCTAGGAGCAATTTGCACCAGCCTGAAGATGACGAATGAGACTTCGTCAAAATGTCGCCAAGACACTTCCAATTTTACGTGGGAGAAAACCCAAATAACCAAATATATATATATATTTTATCATAGGTTTTTGTATGTATTTTTCTTCAACTGGGTATTTTCCTACGTAAACCAAGTTTCTCAAATTGCAGCCATAGCTCAGTGAAATCACATCCACATAGGCAGCAAAATGCATGCTTGCTGTCTGAAGAAGCCTAGGATAGTGGATGTGATTTCACTACTCCATTCTCTCTTCCCCTTCTCTCTCTTTCTTTAATTTTACTTTTATTTTATACTTTGATAATTTCAATAAAAATTATACAGATTTTTTTTTTTTAAAAAAATGAAATGATGGCAGCAGGACCACTGGTCCCAGTTCTTAGTTATGTAGAAAGTTAGCACCCCACCCCTTCTAGAAGGATGAAATATTTTGAGACATATTTAAAAATATTATATTCCCTCTATGGCTTAGGACCTGGTTACCTACTGGACCGCCTGCTACCACCAATAGCCTCCCACCGGCCGGTACGCTCTCATAGAGAGGGGCTCCTCTGGGTGCCGACAGCCAAACAATGTCGACTGGCGGCCCCTTCTCTGTGGGGGCACCTACGATCTGGAATGAGCTCCCCCGGAGATACGGAGGATCCCGGATCTACGCACCTTCCGTCGCGCGCTTAAGACTTTTTTATTTCATCAAGCTGGCCTGGCCTAAATCTTCTCCCCTTTTTAAATGTAAATTTTAATTTGTTTTTAAATTATGGGGTATTTTAAATTCAGCCAAATTATTTAATTCGTTTTTAACTTATTTTAAATTTTTGTATTTATGTGTTTTATCTTGTGGCTGTTCACCGCCCTGAGTCCTTCGGGAGAAGGGCGGTATAGAAATGGAAAGCTTAAGGAAGACATAAACTCAGTCCCAGCTCCCTGCCCCCAAACAGATATTTGGTGCCCATTAAGAAGGTGCTGCTCAGAACTACCGGTTTACCTGAACCGGTCTAAACCGGCAGCAGCCCACTTCTGGGTACAACAATTCACTTAGCAACTGTGGCAAGAAAGGTCGTCAAAATGAAGCAACACTCACTTAACACATGTTTCACTTAACAACAGAAAATATGGGCTCAATGTTGGTCGTAAATCGAGGATGACCTATCTTGATGCCTAATTTCATATAGTGTAAAACAAATTTTATATCGTGTAAAACAAATCTGGAAAAAAAAAAAAACAACCCTGCAGGTTATAAGTCAATAAAACCACTGAAGGAAAGTTTAGAAAGTCCACACTTACTTTCTGATATTTTAAGTGGCCTCGTAATGAAGAGGCTGGTGGTTTCAATGAGCAGAGGCTGGGAATCTCGCTGGACCTGGCAATGGATCAGGGAGGAGTTCCTGCCTTTGGTGGCCAACACCTCCAGGTAGATCTTGATGGAAAAGGTCCCATCACGATTTGAAATTCTCGAGGAAACCGTTCCTGTTCTACTTGAGGCATTCTTGGCAAACAACTCCACTTTGGCATCATTTGGATAAAAGCTTTCTGCGTGGCAAGCGACCATCACTCTGGCGTTCAGCTGGATGGGGGAAGGTGGAATGGTTGCAAGACGCATTTTGGGAGGAACTGAGCAAAGAAAGCAAAAAATAATCAGTCAGAAGAGCTTCAGAGTCATGGGTCCTGCATGCAGAAGATGGTAGAAGACCAACTGATTCTTCTCTCCAATGGAGCCATTGAGGAAACCAGTAAGTTCTTGGAACACAACCTGAGTGCATAAAATCCTGAGCCTGGTGGCAGGAAACCCAAGATCGGAACTGAACTCTTTTAAAAAGGAAAGGAATAAGGAACCCCATCCAAAGTTCAGCAAATCTCTGCCCCCATTTATTTATGTCAGATGGGCTTATTTACTTACCTACTTACTTTATTTGATTTATATACCGCCCTACTCCCGAAGGACTCAGGGCGGTGAACAGCCAAACAGTAAAAATACATAGATACAAAATTTAAAAACAAAGTAAAATCGAATTAAACAATTTGGCCCAGACAAATTAAAACACCCCAATCTTTAAAAAACCGATTAAAATTTGCATAATTAAAAAGAGGGAAAAGATTTGGCCAGGCCCGCCTGGTGGAATAAAAAGGTCTTGAGAGCGCGGCGGAAGGTGCGCAGATCCGGGATCCTCCGTATCTCCGGGGGGAGCTCGTTCTAGATAGCGTCATGGCGCTCCCATGTGACACCTCTCCTGCGCGAGCTGCACTGGCTCCCGGTGGTCTTCTGGGTGCGCTTCAAGGTTTTGGTTACCACCTTTAAAGCGCTCCATGGCTTAGGACCTGGTTATTTACGGGAGCGCCTACTACCACCAATAGCCTCCCACCGACCAGTACGCTCTCATAGAGAGGGACTCCTCCGGGTGCCGTCAGCCAAACAGTGTCGGCTGGCGGCCCCTAGGGGGAGAGCCTTCTCTGTGGGGGCACCTACCGTCTGGAATGAGCTCCCCCCAGAGATACGGAGGATCCCGGATCTGCGCACCTTCCGCCGCGCTGTGAAGACCTTTTTATTCCATCAGGGGGCTTGGCCTAATCTCCTCCCTCTTTTAATATGTAAATTTTAATCTGTTTTTAAATTATTGGGGTGTTTTAATCTGTCCGGGCCAAAATGATTTAATTTGATTTTATCTGGTTTTTAAATTTTGTGTATTTATGTATTTTATTGCTTGGCTGTTCACCGCCCTGAGTCCTTCGGGAGTAGGGCGGTATACAAATCAAATAAACTAAACTAAACTAAACTAAACTAGATAGTAGGTGCCCCCACAGAGAAGGCTCTCCCCCTAGGGGTCGCCAGTCGACATTGTTTGGCTGACGGCACCCGGAGGAGCCCCTCTCTATGAGAGCGTACCGGCTGGTGGGAGGCTATTGGTGGTAGTAGGCGGTCCCGTCGATAGATTAGCTTGTTAGATTCCTATCCTGCCATTCCTATTGTTGGAAGAAATCTACATCTGGTTCAGTTCCAGGCCGGGAGAAAAGACACTGGAAACATGGAGGCTGATTGGAAAGATGGTTTAATGATGAAGCAGAAGCACATGGGTGCTTCTGGTGCAGCTGACCACAGGGAGTTGAGAATGGGGGGTATTTATACCTTCTCTTGCACTTTGCACTTGAGCTTCCTGTTCCTGTGCAACAACATGTGTTCTATTGGCTGTTGCAGCTAACTTTGTGGGTTGTCTGAGTCCCAGGTTTGGTTGAAGTTTGGATTGCTGATGCAATGTCCTTAGGAGATTGTGCAATGTGATGAGCTCTGAGGTTAAATGGTTTAATCCTATTATGTCCTGTGGGGGTCATGTCTTAATCTCATCACCCTGAAGCTGGAGGTCTTTTGTCTTGTAGATAGGCTGGCCCAGTCTTTCTTAAAGGGCACCAAATATCTGGTGGGGGGGGGCAGGTATCTGCTTTCTGTTTTTAAAACACATTTCTTCTTTTATCATCCAGGGAAATATAATATTCTGCCTTTTTAACATTTCTCAAAACATTTCATTCTTCTAGGAAAGGGGTGGGTGCTAACTTTCTACACTTTGGATGTCAGCTTCTCACCTGCCTTCTTTCGATGACATATATTTGGCCACCCAATTCAAATCATGTGACTCTGGGCAGCGTGCAAAATCATTGAGCAAAAAAATACAAAGGAAAAAAACAGAGCACATCACTAAAGCAACGTGAAACAATTCTTGGACAATCAGGATTATATATATATACTGTAATATATATGCAGGTGAAGACTCCATAACTTCCTCCCTCTCTGCAACCCAAGGTTCACCTACCTCTTAAGACATCACCAAGTCGGAATTTCTCCGAAAACTTCTGAGTTGAGTTGTGATGCATCTGGCAGCTCAGCTGTGACTTCACATCTCCTTGTCCAAGCAGGATTTCCATACTGCTTGTCACACGGTACGTCCCTTCCCCCTTAAATTCAGTAGGCGAGATTTTGGTCTGGTTAGACGGTATCCTTTCCCCATTCTTCATCCAATTGACATGGATATCTTTGGAAGATTCACTTGCAGAGCATTGAAAAGAGGCCCAAGATCCTGCCGTAATTCTGCCTTGGGGGCCATGAATCTGAGGCTGGGATGATTCGACTGAGGGAGAAAGTAGAGACACATCAATTGATGTTCCTCAGAAACAACACAGGAGCCTCCAAGAGTGTTTTTGGTCACAGAGACCCAGCTTCCAAACATAGGATTTACTCCCATGTGTCTCTCAGTTGACTGGGAATATCTCCCTCCCTCCATCCCTGGAAATCAATAGGGATGGGGTCTACCTACCAACCATGGAGACTGTTGTGGCTCCGTTACCTGAGCCTGTGTCATCGGCAGGAGAGGACTCCGAGAGTGAAGGAGAGGAGTTGGCAAGGCCTCCCTCTCCAGGACCCTCCTCTCTGGCAATGCCTTCAATGTCCGCCAAAGGGCAAGAGATAGGCCCGGGGCCAAGCACATCCACGCAGCCACAGGTGGACAGTGATGAGGGAGATGAGTCTTGGCTGGATCCTCGGCAGCGTCGCAGAGATAAGCGCGCGCAACAGAAGAAGAGGCGTGCCAGAGATTAGGCTGAGTCACTGGACCACACCCCACAGGGTATAAAAGGGGGTGAGGTGGCCATTCAGACTCTGTGATGGACAAAACTAACTACTATCGAGTCACATTGCATCTTTGGAAACAACACTATCTGCCTTGGATTTAATTACGGACTGGACTTGACAATTCTTGTTTATTTTTTCTTATTCTTGTTTATGAGTGAAGTTCTTGGCAAGCAGCTACTGGGTTGCTGCCAATCCTCTTATCGAAAGAATTTGTCGTCTGCCAGTTTATTTAACCCCCGGCTGTCTGTTTGTGTGCGTGTGTGAGACGGGGACAGGACAGAGACCACAGTGCTTTTCCTTGAAACCAGTTCTCTTTCTGAGACACTAGGTATGAACTTCACACAACAGTAGACATCTTCAAGGCAGATGGATGGATGTTGATGCTGAAGTTTGTGTTGGATCCTGGGATGACCTCACACACACACACCCTGGTTAATCATCTTAGTCACTCTTTTCTGAAATTTTTCCAAAGTCTCAACATCCTTTTTGTAGTATGGTGACCAGGGTGAAATGCTTCCGGTTCAGACCGGATCGCCCGATTCGGTAGCGATGGCGGCGGTTGGTTCAGAGAACTGGTAGCAAAAATCCCTGAACACCCCCTCCCCCCCCCCATGCCCAGCTGAGCCACACGATCATCAGAGGCTCTTTTTTTTTTACTTTTAAAAGCATTTTTTCTACAACCTCTTCCGCCGAAAAAATGCTTTTAAATGTAAAAAAAAAAAAGGCTCTGATGATCGCACGGCTCAGCTGGGATCGTCAGAGGCTTTTCAAGGCATTTTTTTCGGCAACCTTTTCGGCTGAAGAAGTGGTAAGGAAAATACTTTGAAAAGCCTCTCTGATGATCCCAGCTGAGTTGCCTGATCGTCAGAGAGATCATCACTCTGCTAAACAACTAATTCGCTCAACACTGTCAAACTATTTACTAAGTCTGCGCTACTATTAATCTTCTCATCGTTCCCATCACCAATCTCCTCCCACTTATGACTGCATGACTGTAAACCTGTTGCTGGTATCCTTAAGATTTATATTGACTGTTTCCTTATGACTTTCATTAAGTGTTGTACCTTACGATTCTTGACGAATGTATCTTTTCTTTTATGTACACCGAGAGCGTATACAAGCACCAAGACAAATTCCTTGTGTGTCCAATCTGACTTGGCCAATAAAGAATTTCATTCTATTCTATGGTTGTCCCAAAGGTGCTTTTTCAAGAGGCAACTGGACTTTCTGGTTTTTCCTTTGAAAAACACTCTGTACTGTACAAAGACACCGTACACTGACTCTAGAAAGAGTTTACCACTTTTCTTGAGAACTATTGGTCATGTCTCTTTGGATAATTCCTTACAGTGCGAAGGATTAACCAATGGATCAGCTTGTCTCCAGGACTTGTGGGGTCTCCATCACTGTAAGTTTCTAAGAAAAAATTGGACAACCATTTTTTGAGATGATATGAGGATTCTTGCCTTTGGCAGGGGGTTGGATTAGAAGACCTCCAAGGTCCCTTCCTTTCCAGATGTTGGAATCTACCAGAGGTTGAAGGTATCCATACCAGATCAAACCAGGTGGCCCCAGTTGATCTACAGAACTTCAGAGCTCTGATGATCTTCCTCAACTTGTTCACATAACTACTCGGGTGGGGAGCAATGGAAGAAACCTTCTCCTCCCCAAACCTAACATCTGGCACTGGTCTTTGCTGTGGAATCATCTCAATGTTCAGAGAAGGTTTGAAGCAACCTTAATATTCACCTTGCACTGGATTTTATTCCAGTAGCAGATCTGAGGATGAAATCTGTCTGATCTCAACTGCCAACACTCACCCAGATCTTGCAGAAGGAGGAGCAGCAGCAGCTGAAGTAGACCATAGATTATCTTGAAGGACCTCAAGGCAGCCATGCCGATAGCAGCAGAAGAGTCATCTGGGGTGACTTTGTGTCTTGCCCAACAGATCTTTCCTCCAGAGGGAGAAGCAAAAGAGGAACTCCCATTT
>NW_026844143.1:0-50794 GCF_029531705.1 Pantherophis guttatus
TTCCAGGTTGCTTCTCTCCTTGGTTCGTTTCCAACCATTGTTTCTTGTCTTGCCCTCCGGCGTTTTGCATTTCGGTACGCGCTTCGTTGTTTTTGTTTTTTCCTTTTCTCAAGCAGCAGAAAGATCTTTGATCTTGGTCTGTGACTGCAGAGGCAGATCAATAAATAAAAAGGAAAGAAGCATTTCGTCGCTGCGGTTTCACTCTTGATCCCTGGGTTTATACCTGCCTTTTTCCTTGTCTTCCGTGCAGGTCAAGTTCTGCCTGGGCTCCGTGCAGAAGTCCGTTCTCAAAGATTGGTTCCGTCTGCTTCCTCTGCCCTCTTCAGGAGAGGACGCTGGGTAAATAAGAAGTGGTCCCTTTTGTGAAGCATGCAACATTTGGGATTGGAGCACCCTGTCTCATTTCAGAGACCTGTGAATTATTTTTGTAGCTGTTAGCTAGGGAGCTGCTCAGCGGCGGGTTTCAAATTTTGTTACTACCGGTTCTGTGGGTGTGGCTTGGTGGGCATGGCGTGGCTTAGTGGGTGTGGCTTGGTGGGCATGGCAGGGGAAACATACTGTAAGATCGCCATTCCCACCCGATGCCAGCGCTTCAACGCTGGCATAGAGAGAGAGAGATAAGCTCTGAACTTTTGCCTGCTAAATCCCTTTGAAGTCGGGTGTCGTGGAAATGAAGAGGGGGGGGAACATTCCTGGGAAATGACGAGACAAGAAGTCTGAAGAATGACTTGGAAGATAGCCAATGAGAAGCAGAGATTTGGGGATCGAAAGGGAGGGATTGGGGGGCAAAAGGTCAGTCTTGTCCGCATCGAGTCATGATCCGGTGGCTGTGCTCAGTTAAAGAAAAGATTTCCTTAAAGATTGGCAGTTTGGAAATTCATTTATTTTGAGATAGCATCGAAAGTCTGACACCCCACTCCAGGGGAAGGATACTGCAAAATCCCCATTACTTCCTGATCAGCTGGGACTCGGGAGGCAGAGAATAGATGGGGGTGGAGCCAATCAGGATTTTTACTACCGGTTCTCCGAACTAATCAAAATTTCCACTACTGGTTCTCCAAAACTGGTCAGAACCTGCTGAAACCCACCTCTGGAGCTGCTGAGCCTAGTTCAGATTTAAAGAGATGTCATGTGAGACGTGGTGGCTCAGTGGCTAAGATGCTGAGCTTGTCGATTGAAAGGTCGGCAGCTCAGCGGTTCGAATCCCTAGTGCCGCGTAACGGGGTGAGCTTCCATGACTTGTCCCAGCTTCTGCCAATCCTAGCAGTTCCAGGATTTCCAGCTTAGGCAGGAAACCCTACACCACTTCAGACAAATGGTTATCCAACATCATCTTAAAATCTTCCAGTGTTGGAGCATTCACAACTTCTGGAGGCAAGGAGTTCCACTGATTAATTGTTCTCACTGTCCGGAAATTTCTCCTTAGTTCTAGGTTGCTTCTCTCCTTGATGAGTTTCCACCCGTTGCTTCTTGTCCTGTCCTCAGGTGCTTTGGAGAATAGCTTGACTGCCTCTTCTTTGGGGCAGCCCCTGAGATATTGGAAGACTGCTATCATGTCTCCCCTAGTCCTTCTTTTCATTAAACCAGACATACCCAATTCCAGCAACCGTTCTTCCTATGTTTTAGCCTCCAGTCCCCTAATCCTCTTTCTTGCTCTTCTCTGCACTCCTTTCTAGAGTCTCAACATCTATTTTACATCGTGGCAACCAAAACTGAATGCCATATTCCAAGTGTGGCCTTACTAAGGCCTTATAAAGTGGTATTAACACTTCACGTGATCTTGATTCTATCCCTCTGTTGATGCAGCCTAGAACTGTGTTGGCTTTTTTGGCAGCTGCTGCACACGGCTGGCTCCTATTTAAAGTTTCTGAGGTTGACATGTCCACTCAACGTAATGTTCATCAACATCCAGTCCTTGATGTTAAACGGTTGCCTTCCTTTGTAAACCTCTCTTTGCAAAGCACAACATGCAGGTTAGACGTCATGTTAGCCTCTCCTCTGCTTGCAGGGAAAAACTGGGTCAGCTAAGGTTGCAGGTTCGGCTTGCTGAAGACAGGATCCTGCCTTCCAGTTACTATCAACCCCTGATAGACCTCCTTGTGGAATCTGTCTTGTGTCCTCCAGAGGTGGGTATAGTTAGGTTGAACAGACCTATATAAAGCTGAACACATTTGTATTGGATTATTTAATGTGGGAAGAAGGGGGGATTATAAAAGAGATGTCCTAATTATAGGACAAAATGAATGTGAATAAGAGAGTTGTTGACGGTTGTTTTTAATTGTGGTTTGTTGGATAATCCACATTGGCTGGGTACCTAGGTCATGAGAAGCCATCAATTATAGCTTAAAAACAGTAATGGATCTGGATTCACACAGCAGGTTAAACCTCAATCAGGAAAAAAAAATTACATTTATTTATTTATTTATTTATTTATTTATTTATTTATTTATTTATTTATTTATTTATACCGCCTTTCTCCTGTAGGACTCAAGGCGGTGTACAGTCAAGAAAAATACAGATACACAAACATCATAAAACATTAGGCTTAGCATGATTTTGAACTCAATATAAATAAATAAATAAATAAATAAATAAATAAATAAATAAATAAATAAATACATACATACATACATACATACATACATACATACATACATACATACATACACTATGTTTCCCTGAAAATAAGACCCTGTCTTATATTTTTTTGAACCCTGATATAAGCGGGGAGGTCTTATTTTCGGGGAGGTCTTATTATTTTGAGGCGTGTGGAGCAAGATGGGACTCCTCTTGCCGTCTTACCTGATTTCCAGCTCTGTGTTTAAATATTTTCAGGGAGGTCTTATTTTTTGGGGAGGGAGGCTTATTTTAGCACATTTGGGCTTATTATCAGAGGATGTCTTATTTTCGGGGAAACGGTTCTTTATTGTCATTGTACGTATATACACAGTATACCCATAAAACAAAATTCACATAACACCCAAAGACCAGGCCCAACATACATAACAATCCCCAAACACCCCCACCCACCCATCACAAATTCCCTGCCCCTGAACCACCCAAACATCCACTCAACAGACCAAGTAATGCTGTCCAACAGCTCACTGATGGTGGCCCTTTAGTTCATTATTGAGTGCAATGTAACAGCCAAATGTATCAAACTAAAATAATGATAATTCATACATTTCAAGACAAGAGTTGTTTGTTCCAGTTTTGGTATCAACAAGTGCAGTGCAAACAGGAAAGAGCAGAGTTTTCTCTATATATGGATAATTTGAGATTACAGGACCTCGGAGAGCTCCCTAGGAATGCAGGAGTTGCTCTTCAGAAGTCCATCTCAAGTCTGAAGTCTTAAGAGGTCAAGAGGGATTCACAATCGATTATACACATTTGTGTGAACTTTCAATTCAAAGTTGGTCTGAGCTGATGATTATTTCAAATCAAACCTTCAGATCAGTGCATCGGATGCCTTTAAATTGAACCAAATATTGGACAGACTTTGCAGATAAACGTGTCTAATTGAATCAATCCAATCATCTGAAGCACAACGTTGAAAGAAATCGCAAACGGGAATCTATTCAATTATTTCAACCGAATTGAAGGTTCCAATTAGACCCTTACCTGATTTACATGGATTCTGTAATGGACTCGTCGCACGATGAATACGTACAGTTCTAATTCTCCATCGAATGATTGACCTCAAGGCCTTTTTCTATATCAGGAAGGTGTGTGTACGTTTTCAATATCATAGGTGTGTGTACGTTAATGATAGGTATTTTTTGACACTCTGCACAGGAGGCCGATGACCTCACCCCACTCGCCCTTCTGGAAGAAGTATGTTTGGTGGAGAGTCGTCAAGATGTATCCACCAAGCTTGTCAAGATCTTCCTTGGGCAAGGCCTGGTTATCCCTTTCTTGGATTACCTGAATTTCCGTGAGATTTCAAGAACAAGTAAGTGCCTTCATATATCAAGTGGCATTTCACCAGTGTGATCCAGGAACTCAGTCAGCAAGTTGACTAAGGCTGCCAACTGCTTTCTGCAATAGATGAGCAGGATTGTTTTTTGGGGGAGGGGGAGTGAGTCCAGGGGTGGGGCTGCTGGTAGTTCACAGGGTTTCGGGAGAACTTCTAGCTAAAATTCTGTGCAGTTCGGAGAACCCCCAAATCCCACTCCTGGCTGGCCCCACCCCACCCACCCCTCCCCTCCCCTCCCAGGAGTCCCCATGCAGCCTGTTTTTTTTTTTATTGAAAAAGTTTTACAAATATCAATTTTCCCCCATTTCCCCCCCATCCCTCCCTAACCCCCCCAATCCCTCCCCTCTCCCCGTGACTTCCCCAAGGTGAAATCCATCCACATTATATTATATCATACTTTACCACCCCTCTATTCTCCCCCCTGTGCACTATACATTTCTACATAACAATAAGCTATCTTGCCCCCTATAAACTATACATTTCTACACAACATTTAGCTAAAAGCTATCTGGTACTTCCTAGTTTGGTATTTATTCTGCACATAATCTATCCATTTCTTCCACTCCCATACATAAGTCTCTTGAGTCCGGTCTTTTAAGTATGCTGATATCTTCGCCATTTCTGCAAAACTGGCCATCTTCAAAGTCCATTCTTGAATTGTAGGCATAACATCCCTTTTCCAATATTGACCAATCAGTAACCTAGCTGCTGTCACCATATACAATATCAACTTTGTTTCACCCACTGAAAAACCCTTAACTATACCCAGTAAAAACAATTGAGGAGAAAATTGAATTTTTTTTCTTCAAGACATTTTGCATAACCCACCAAATTTTTATCCGAAAAGCCTTTGCTTTCTTGCATGTCCACCATATATGATAATATGTAGCATCTAATATGCAGCCTGTTTTGGATGCAGGTAAGTGCAGGGTGCTTGCGGAGGCTCCGGGTAAGGGTAGGAGAAAAACGGGCCAACCGGAAGTTTAGGAAGGTCAGAAACGGGGCCAAGGGAAATATGACGTCACCGAACTGGTTCTCTTTGTTCGGGAGCTGGGCCCTCCCGCGTTATTCTTACCTTTTATTTCTTCTTTTTTAGCCCACCTGATAGGTGCGGCAGAATGGATTGCCGCACCTCAGCTGGGCAGATTTGTACTTTAATTTAATTTAATTTAATTAATCATATTTCTATGCCGCCCAACTCCCAAGGGACTCTGCAATGTGCAGAGTGCAAGTTTGGCGCGTATGGTGAGCGAAGAGAGCAAAAAACGCACGCACCAAGAGGCGATCACACACGAAGTGCGTGCACAAAGAGTAAAGCCGGTTAGAACCCACCACTGCTCCACATGCCATCTGTGGCACGCGTGTCGTAGGTTCGCCATCGCGGGTCTGGATGCATGAGCCTTGATAGTACAGTGGTTTAGTGCACCCTGTTATTAACACAGCTGCCTGCAATTACTGCAAGTTCAAATCTCACCAGGCTCAAGGTTGACTCAGCCTTCCATCCTTTCTAAGGTAGGTGAAATGAGGACCCAGTTTGTGGGGGCAATAAGCTGACTTTGTATAAAATATACAAAAGAATGAAGGCTATTGCTTAACGCATTGTAAGCCGCCCTGAGTCTCCGGAGAAGGGCGGCATATAAATCAAATTAAAATAAAATAAAATAAATAAAATAAAAAATGAAACCTAATTTTAAAATGATGCGAAACCTACACAGTCCTGTGCGAAAGGAAACCTGAGCCAAGAAGTTTAGCGTGAGTGACGGGGAGGCGTTGGATTGCTTATTTTAAACGCAAGATCGTGGATGCGATGAGTTGGCTGAGGCTGGTGGTAGAATGCCAAAAAGCAATCAGGAACGGTGATCGCGGATGTCGCTTACTCATCTTAAAAGAATCAGAGGAGAAATGTCACATATCTGCGTGTTCTTTTTTTTTTCTTCCTCCAGTGGATCCCAACACTCTCTTCCGTTCCAACTCCTTAGCCTCCAAATCCATGGAGCAATTCATGAAGGTGAGTGAGGAGCAGAGGAACATAGAAACGGCGATTAGGATGGAAAAAGCTGAAGCTGAAGGATCGGTCTTATAAATTGCTAGAAAGAAAGATACGCCGCGAACCGCGGAATGTGTTTCAAATCAATGTGGTGCCAGGTTTTTCTCTAGTTTGATTGCTATGCCAATTGTTTCTTTTCGGGGACGGGGTAGAACAGGCTAAAAGCTCTGTTGCCATGGTGGAGAAACGGGTGCGTCAAGTGGCAAACATCCCACCATAAGATACGGCAGCGCAGCCCATGTGAAAATGTTTATTTGCACCCCGATGGTCATGATGTAGTCAAAGGGAATCAAGCTATTCTCCAAAGCACCTGAGGGCAGGGCAAGAAGCAATGGGTGGAAACTAATCAAGGAGAAAAGCAACTTAGAACGAAGGAGGAATTTCCTGACAGTTAATCAGTGGAACAACTTGCCTCCAGAAATTGTAAATGCTCCAACACTGGAAGTTTTTAAGAAGAGATTGGATAAACATTCATCTGAAGTGGTGTAGGGTTTCCTGCTTGAGCAGGGGGTTGGACTAGAAAACCTCCAGGGTCCCTTCCAACTCTGCTATTCTATTCTGTTCTGTTCTGTTCTGTTCTGTTCTATTCCATCTTCTTTCCTTCTTTCCTTATTCTATTCTATTCTATTCTATTCTATTCTATTCTATTCTATTCTATTCTATTCTATTCTATTCTATTCCATTCCATTCCATTCCATTCCATTCCATCTTCCTTCCTTTTTTCCTTATTCTATTCTATTCTATTCTATTCTATTCTATTCTATTCTATTCTATTCTATTCTATTCTATTCTATTCTATTCTATTCCATTCCATTCCATTCCATTCCATTCTATGATGATGGTTATAAGTGGAGGACCATCATTAAAAGAAGATTTTGGAGTATAACATTCCTTCTTCTTTATTAGCAACTCTTTCTTTAAAAAACAACAACTCTGTCTTTTTTTTAAATAACCAATGTGTTTTATCTTGCCTTCCATATCTCCCCAATCTCCTGGTCTTTTGTAGATAGTGGGAATGCCCTACCTCCACGAAGTTTTAAAAGTTATCATACATCGGATCTTTGAAGAGAAGAAGTATGTGGAACTCGATCCCTGCAAGATTGAACCTAGCCGGGCCAAGTAAGGAAATAAATGCATATTTATTTAATGGTTTCAATAATGTTTATGTAATTATAGCAATAGCACTTAGACTTATATGTCACTTCACGGTGCTGTATACTCTAAGTGATATACAGAGTCGGCATATATTTTCCCCAACAATCTGGGTCCTCGTTTTACCAACCTCGGAAGGATGGAAGGCTGAGTCAACCTTGAGCCAGTTCAGGATCGAACTCCAGGCTGTGGGCAGAGTTAGCCTGCGATCCTGCATTCCAACCACTGCCTGGAATAGAAATAGAATTTAGACTTATATACCACTTCGTAGAGCTATACAGCTCTCTCTAAGAAGTTTACAGGACCAGCCTCTTGCCCCCAATAATCTGGGTCCTCATTTTATTGACCTCAGAAGGATGGAAGGCCGAGTCAACTTTGAGCCGGTCAGAATCGAACTGCCGGCAGTCGGCAGTCGGCAGAATTAGCCTGCAATTGCACATTCTAAGCACTGCACCCTCACAGCTCTCAATTATCACTTGCATTGTATTGAATTGTTTTCTAGAATAGAATAGGATAGGATAGGATAGGATAGGATAGGATAGGATAGGATAGGATAGGATAGGATAGGATAGGATAGGATAGGATAGGATAGGATAGGATAGGATAGAATAGAATAGAATAGAATAGAATAGAATTCTTTATTAGCCAAGTGTGATTGGACACACAAGGAATTTGTCTTTGGTGCATACGCTCTCGGTGTACATAAAGAAAAAATAAAATACATTCTTCAAGAATCATACATTCTTCAAGAAATCGTAAGATTTCTGACCTCCGGGTATTTCGCTGCGCACTCAAGACCCTATTGTTCTGCCAGGCTGGGTTAGCAACATAATTTTAAATTGAATGTTTTAAATTTTTGGGGTTTTAAATTAAGCCAAATTTATTTAATACTTTTAAATTATTTTAAATTGATGTTTATTCTGTTTTTAAATAGGCTGTACACCACCCTGAGTCCTTCGGGAGAAGGGCAGTATAGAAATAAAATTATTATTATTATTATTATTATTATTATTATTATTATTATTATTATTATTATTATTATTATTATTATTATTATTATTATTATTATTATTATAAGATACAACACTTAGCGATAGTCATAGGATACTAATAAGCAATCAAATCACTCTAGGAAACAAATAAAAAACAATATAAGTTGTAAAAATACAAGCAACATGGATAGAGCCGTAAGTAGGGAAGAGATAGATACTAGGAAGGAAGAGAAGAAGAATAATTTACCAAGACTGCATTACTATTCTTCTTCTCTTAATAGTAATACAGTTTTAGTAAATTATTTGACAGTGTTGTGGGAATTAGTTGTTTAACGGAGTGATGGCATTCGGGGAAAAACTGTCCTTGTGTCTACCGTGTTTTCCCCAAAATAAGACATCCCCTGATAATAAGCCCAATTGGTATTTTGAGCACATGGCAATAAGGCCAAGCGCTTATTTCAGGGTTCAAAAAAGTAGGGTCTTATTTTCGGGGAAACACAATAGTTGTTCTGGTGTGCAGAGCCCTATAGTGTCGTTTTGAGGGTGGAAATTGAAACAATTTGTGTCCGGGATGTGATTCTTAACATCCTTACTTACTTACTAACATTACTTACTTACACTTACTAACTTTAATTACATCCTTACGAACACTTAACAACCATCGTAAAACGGGGCAAAATTAGCTTCTCAAATGTCTCTCTTAGCCACCGAAATGTTGGGGCCCATTGCGCTGCCTTATGGAGGTGATCGCTCCAACGAATCGGCTCCCTCCTGCTATCTCAAGAGTCGTGCATTTGCAGCAAGATTGTAAGACATGTCCTTTTTGGTGCCAGGGGCAGTGAGAAAGGATTAAAACAGTGGGGCAGGGGATCCAGCCTCCTTCACAAGTAGCTTTCCTCATCCCACCGGACTAATTAAAACAGAAACGGTCACATTTGCCTGGCAGATGATTTATGAGTCTAAAAATAATGGAACAGAATGTTCCTGGGTAAGATAAATCACAGCTGAGATGTGGATTGTTGTGCGGAAAACTCTAGGAATGAAGGCGGGATCTCTTAGTGCAGAAGGGATCTCAGGAGGTTTATTTCACGAGTGAAATCCAACAGGTTCTGACAGGTTCTGGAGAACCGGTAGCGGAAATTTTGAGCAGTTCAGAAAACCGGTAGCGGAAATTTTGAGTAGTTCGGAGAAGCGGCAAATACCACCTCTGGCTGGACCCAGAGTGGAATGGGAATGGGGATTTTGCAGTATCCTCCCCTTGGAGTGAGGAGGGAATGGGGATTTTGCAATATCCTTCTCTTGGAGTGGGGAGGGAATGGGGATTTTGCAGTATTCTTCCCTTGGAGTGGGGAGGGAATGGGGATTTTGCAATATCCTTCCCTTGGAATGGGGTGGGAATGGAGATTTTGCAGTATCCTTCCCTTGGAGTAGGAATGGAAATTTTGCAGTATCCTTCCCTTGGAGTGGGGAGGGAATGGGGATTTTGCAGTCTCCTTCCCTTGGAGTGGGGAGGGAATGGGGATTTTGCAGTCTCCTTCCCTTGGAGTGGGGAGGGAATGGGGATTTTGCAGTATCCTTCCCTTGGAGTGGGAATGGAAATTTTGCAGTATCCTTCCCTTGGAGTGGGGAGGGAATGGGGATTTTGCAGTATCCTTCTCCTGCCACGCCCACCAAGTCAAGGTGTCGAGGACTGCCTGTACATACGTCTTCCTTTGATTTGGAAGAATAACAGAGAGTTGGAAGGGACCTTGTAGGTCATCTAGTCCAAGCGTCCGCCCAAGCAGGAGACCCTACACCATTTCTGACAAATGGCAGTCCAGTCTCTTCTTGAAAGCCTCCAGTGATGAAGCTCCCACAACTTCCGAAGGCAACTTCTGTTCCTTCGGTTCATTGTTCTCACTGTCAGGAAATTCCTCCTTATTTCCAGGTTGAATCTCTCCTTGGTCAGTTTCCATCCATTATTCCTTGTCTGGCCTTCGGGTGCCTTGGAAAATAGCTTGACCCCTTCCTCTCTGTGGCAGCCCCTCAAATATTGGAAGACTGCTCTCATGTCTCCCCTGGTCCTTCTCTTCACTAGACTAGCCATGCCCAGTTCCTGCAACCGTTCATCGTAGGTTTTAGTCTCCAGTCCCCTCATCATCCTTGTTGCTCTTCTCTGCAAGAGGAGGTAGTTTGAGGGAGGAGGGGGAAGAGACTGTCAATCCCAGGACCTTTTGTGATCCAAATACGGGAGATCCATGGGTCAAAATGGTGCTTAAGAGCTAACCCCTAGGGTATCCATGCAAGAGAATGCACGCTCCACTCTTAAAGATGACAGCCGTTGAAAATCAAATAGCACGCTCGTCTTCCTGGGAAAATAAAAATCTGTTCTGTTATCACCTTCGCGCTAAATGCACGCATGTGGAAACATCGTCGCCTGTGTTTGTGAGCGTCTGTGGTTGTTTGTTGGGTGCGAGAACTCCGATTTTAGGTGAATGGCGATGGCACCGAGCCTCGCGTTCCGAGAAGGGTGCCAACGTGATTGAGAGCTGAGAACAGGCCGCCGAGCTCGCTGCGAGATTTTCAGATGCTCCAAAGATAGTGTCCTTCTTGGGATGCTGTTCCCTCCGGTTGCTAGGCAACCCTGTCTCCGGGATGCTGCTGGGAAGAACACGGCACTGCATCAAGATAGCGTGGAAGTGAAGTGTGCCGCTAGAGGGTGTGCCCCCGAAAAAAAAAACACACGCGTCTTGCTGCAGACGCAGTCCAGAGCACACGAGCTGGGGAATGACGTAGCCCAATACATGGGAAGCCAGCAATCGTGGTCTGGATTAGCTGAACCCATTTCCGAGGTCCACCTGCCCATGAATTAGCTGAGTGTGAATCCTATCCTCGAATCCCAGAGGTGGAAGGGAGTCCTTGAGGTTCGCAGGTCCATCCCCTCTGCAGGAACCGAAGAGAATAGGATGCACACCGGCTGTCCTCATTTATCAGCCGAAAGACTCAAATCCAGGTTGCCTCCACTGGCACCTGCAGAACATCTGCCAATCAATTTTAACAAGGGGTTGCTGAATGCCCAGACATAAGGTGAAAGGTAAAGGTTCCCCTCGCACATCTGTGCTAGTCGTTCCTGACTCTAGGGGGCAGTGCTCATCTCTGTTTCAAAGCCAAAGAGCTTCTGCCACTGTCCGAAGACATCTTTGTGGTCATGTGGCTGGCATGACTCAATGCCGATTTATATTGATCGTTTCCTAGTATGATTTGATTGCTTATTTGTACCCTATGACTATCATTAAGTGTTGTACCTTATGATTCTTAATGAATGTATCTTTTCTTTTATGTACCCTGAGAGCATATGCACGCAAGACAAGTTCCTTGTAGGTCCAATCACACTTGGCCAATAAAAATTCTATTCTATTCTATTCTATTCTATTCTATTCTATTCTATTCTATTCTATTCTATTCTATTCTATTCTATTCTATTCTATTCCATTCCATTCCATTCCATTCCATTCCATTCTTTTCTACTCTACTCTACTCTATTCTATTCCTAATTCTATTCTATTTCTATTTCTATTTCTATTTCTATTTCTATTTCTATTCGGTTCGGTTCGGTTCGGTTCGGTTCGGTTCGGTTCTATTCTATTCTATTCTATTCTATTCTATTCTATTCTATTCTATTCTATTCTATTCCATTCCATTCCATTCCATTCCATTCCATTCCATTCTTTTCTACTCTACTCTACTCTACTCTACTCTATTCCTAATTCTACTTCTACTTCTACTTCTACTTCTACTTCTACTTCTACTTCTACTTCTACTTCTACTCTACTCTACTCTACTCTACTCTACTCTACTCTACTCTACTCTATTCTATTCTATTCTATTCTATTCTATTCTATTCTATTCTACCCTACCCTACCCTACCCTACCCTACCTTACCCTACCCTACTGTACCCTACTACTACTCTACTCTACTCTACTCTACTCTACTCTACTCTACTCTACTCTACTCTACTCTACTCTACTCTACTCTACTCTAATTCCTGGTTGTTGTTGTTTTGACACCTCTTTTGGATGTTTTTTGTTCAGGCGGATCTCCTTCAAAGGCTCCCTGTCTGAGGCCCAGATCCGAGAAGGCAGTTTGGAAGTGCTGAAGGGGTATTTGGCAGAGATCGTGGACGCCATTGTGGGTTCAACCGAGAACTGCCCTCCGCTCATGCGAGTGGCTTTCAAACAGCTGTACAAGCGGGTGGAGCTACGCTTTAAGGAAGCAGAGCACCAGGTAGGAATCGATAAAAGAGAATATTTGTAGAAACAGGGTTGAATTGTGGGGTTCTTGGTGCTCTCTAAGCTTGGTGGTTTTCTTGCAGATGTTTCATGACCCAACTAAGGAACATCTTCAGTGCTAGAAGGCAGTGAGGTTTATGGAGAGGAGGAGGAGGAGGAGGAGGAGGAGGAGGAGGAGGAGGACGACGACTGTGGGGTCCTTGGTGCTTCCTGAACTTGGTAGTTTTCTTGTAGATGTTTCAATACCCATCTAGGTAACATCATCAGTGCTAGAAGGGAGTGGTGTTTGCTCTCTGTTTATATACAGTGGCTTGCCCTGTTGACAAATATAACCTATTCCCTTCTAGCATTGATGATGTTACTTTGTTGGGTAGTGAAACATCTGCAAGAAAACCACCAACTTCAGAGACCCCCACGGACCCCCACACTCAAGGGAGTCTTTGAGGACCTAGCGGGCTGTTCCAAAGAGGTGAACTCAACAGCTCCTCTCTTGATATGTGTTGTTTTCTAGTCAACAGAAGATGGGGAACAGCTAGAAAGAAGCCCAGGTTGATAATCCAAAGAACCTGGTTTGGGGAGGGTGCAAAAGATGTTGAGAGTCTAGAAAAAGTGCAGAGGAGAGCAACCAGGATTATTAGAGGACTGGAGGCTCAAACCTACAATGAACGGTTGCAGGAACTGGGCCTGGCTAGTCTAGTGAAGAGAAGGACCAGGGGAGACAGGATAGCATCTTCCAATATTTGAGGGGCTGCCACAGAGAGGAGGAAGGAGTCAAGCTATTTTCCAAAGCACCCGAAGGCCAGACAAGGAAGAATGGATGGAAACTGACCAAGGAGAGATTCAACCTGGAAATAAGGAGGAACTTTCTGACAGTGAGAACAATCAACCGATGGAACAGAAGTTGCCTTCGGAAGTTATGGGAGCTTCATCACTGGAAGCTTTCGAGAAGAGACTGGACTGCCATCTGTCAGAAATGGTGTAGGGTCTCCTAGTTTGGGCAGGGGGTTGGACTAGATGACCTCCAAGGTCCCTTCCAAGTCTGTTAATCTGTTAATTTCAGAGGTTCTGAGGTTGTTCTGGGTGCTTCCACATTTATAATTCAAATTTAGCAGGACAAGCCCTCCCCCCATAAGCGTGACTGGTTCTGTCTCTGCCTTCCTCATTCTTGGTGATCTCCTTCCAGGAAGCCAAATATATCGCCATCAGTGGTTTCCTCTTCCTCCGTTTCTTCGCCCCTGCAATTCTAACCCCGAAACTCTTCAGTCTCCGAGACCATCATGCAGATACGCAAACCAGCAGGACTCTCTTACTTCTGGCCAAGGTATATCTGAATGAGTTTCACCTAGGACGGGTGTCGGCAACCTGCAGCCCGAGAGCCGCATGCGAATCGTTGTGCCCTCTCTTGCGGCTCCCTGCCGACCCGGAAAAAGGAAAAACAAGAAATGAGACGGAGGGAGGGAGGGAGAGAGAGAGAGAGAGCCATTTCCCACAGAAAACACCGAGAGACATGAAAAGTTGGGTAGGCGTGGCTGGGGCGGTCATGTGACTGGGTGGGAGTGACATTGAGTTAGCCACGCCCAACCGGGTTTTGTGACTCCTGGTGTTTTCTTTTCTATGGGAAACGGATCCAAATGGCTCTTTGAGTGTTTTAAGGTTGCAGACCCCTGACCTAGGAGTTCCTCTAAAGTGATGTTTTTTTCAATCTTGGATACTTTAAGATGGATGGACTTCAACTCCCAGAATTCCCCCAGCCAGCATGCTGGCTGGCTAGAGAATTCTGGGAGCTGAAGTCCATCCATCTTAAAACTTGCTGGCTGGAGAATTCTAGGAGCTGCAGTCTGTAGATCTTAAAATATGCTAGTTGGAGACTTCTGGGAGGTGATGGCGTCTACACGTCTTAAAAGATATTAGCTGGGGAATTCTGGCAGTTGAATTGGACACTTGTTAAAGATTGCTGGCTGGGGAATTCTGGGAATTGAAGTTCGGCCATGTTAAGATTCCCAAGACTAGAGAAAAACACTTCTCTAAAGGGAGCATTTGAATTTGGGAGTTCTGGAAAGAAAGAAAGAAAGAAAGAAAGAAAGAAAGAAAGAAAGAAAGAAAGAAAGAAAGAAAGAAAGAAAGAAAGAAAGAAAGAAAGAGGAGGAAGAAAAGAAGGATGGAGGGAGGAAGGAAAGAAGGAGGGAAAAGAAAGGAAAGAAGGAGGGAAGGAACGAAGGACGGAAGGAGGGAGGGAGGGAAGGAAGGAGGGAGGGAGGGAAGGAAGGAAGGAAGGAGCGAAGGAAGGAAGGAGGGTGGGCAGGCGGGAAGGAAGGAAGGAAGGAAGGAAGGAGGGTGGGCGGGAGGGAAGGAAGGAAGGAAGGAAGGAAGGAAGGAAGGAAGGAAGGAAGGAAGGAAGGAAGGAAGGAAGGAAGAATGGCAGGCCATGAGTGTTGTCACTAAATGGCTACCACATGCAGAAGAGTGTTAACTCATGTTTGATACGTTGGCTTGTTCTTGTGTGGGTCAACTAGCATCTTTATGCCAATGGTTCCCTCTCTCCCTGGCAGGCAGTACAAAGCATTGGCAACCTCGGGCTCCAGCTGGGGCATGGGAAGGAGCAGTGGATGGAGCCTCTACACCCCTTCATCCTTGCCAGCATTGGGCGTGTCCAAGAATTCCTCGATAGACTCATAGATGTGGACATGGAGATGGGTGAGTCACCACATGACGCTATACTGCAGTGGTGAGACAACACTTGGAATACCGAATCCAGTTCTGGTCATCATATGTACAAAAAAGATATTGAGATCCTAGGAAGGGTGTGTTGTGGCTCCGTTGCCTGAGCCTGGGCTATCGACAGATGCAGACTCTGAGAGTGAGGAAGAGGAGTTGGCAAGGCCTCCCTCTCCAGGACCCTCCTCTCTGGCAATGCCTCCGGAGGACACCGAAGGCCAAAAGATAGGCTCAGAGCCAAGCACGTCCCCGCAGCCACAGGTGGACAGCGACGAAGGAGATAAGTGCTGGCTGGACCCTCGCCAGAGGCGCAGGGAGAAGCGTGCACAGCAGAGGGGAAGGCGTGCCAGAGATTAGCTGAGTCACTGGACCACACCCCACAGGGTATAAATGTGGGTGTGGTGGCCGGTTCAGTTTGTGATGAGCAAAAACTAGAAATAATTCATGATCTCTGCGTTACTGGACTTTGCCTGCTTTATCGGACTGCATTTGGATTAATCCTTGTATTGTTGAAAACTCTGCCTGTTTTATCGGAATGCTGGCAGTCTAATCTTTGTTTTGTGTGAGTAAAGTCTGAATTGGCAGCTAGCCACTGGGTTGCTGCCAGCTTCATTTTCAAAGAATTTTGTCGTGTGGCTTATTAACTCCGCGCCGTCTGTGGGGGTGCGTGAATGGAACGGGGACAGAACAGGATGCAACAAAGATGATGAAGGGATTGGAGGCTAAAACATACGATGAACGTTTGCAGGAAGTAGGTAGGTTTAGATCTAATGAAGAGAAGGACTATGGGTGACTTGAATGCAGTCTTCCAATACTTGAGGGTGTCAGGCCTGGAAGCCATCTTTTTACGTTGGGTCTTCAGACCTTCCGCATTTTCTACTGTGAAATATCTTCACAAGTTTTCATTTAATGGAGACATTCCCCCCACCCCACCCCCACCCTCTAGAAGGAAGCGAAAAACAACCTTGGACCCTCTTCCACTCTTCGGCCATCATCAAAGAAGGTTACCTGCAGAAACGTAAAGCAGAAGGGGTCCACCTGGTGTCCCGTTTCACCTTCAAAAAGCGGTACTTCTGGTTGAGCCATGAAAGCTTTTCCTATTCCAAATCTCCAGAGTGGCAGGTAAGAACTGGTCTTTCGTCGGCCTGCCTGCCTACCATCTATCATCTCTCCCACTCTCTCTCTTTATCTATCTATCTATCTATCTATCTATCTATCTATCTATCTATCTATCTATCTATCTATCTATCATCTCCATACATACATACATACATACATCATCCATCCATCCAACTATCTATCTCCATCCACTCATCCATCCATCCATCCATCCATTTATCATCCATCCATCTCTCATCCATCCATCCACTCATCCATCCATCCATCTATCTATCTATCATCCATCCATCCATCCATCCACTCATCCATCCATCCATCCATCCACCCATCCATCCATCTATCTCCATCCACTCATCCATCCATTCATCTGTCCATCCATACATCCATACATCTATCATCCATCCATATCTATCTATCTATCTATCTATCTATCTATCTATCTATCTATCTATCCATCTATCTATCTATCTATCATCCATCCATCCATCTATCTCCATCCATCCATTCATATCCATCCATCCATCTATCATCCATCCATCCATCCATCCACCCACACACCCCTACCTACCTGCCTGCCTGCCTGCCTGCCTGCCTACCTACCTACCTACCTACCTATCTATCTCCATTCTCTCTCTCTCCATTCTATCTATCTATCTATCTATCTATCTATCTATCTATCTATCTATCTATCTATCTATCATCTGTATCTGTTTATTTATGTCTCTGTCCGTCTGTCTGTCTGTCTGTGTCTGTCCGTCTATCTATCATCTATCTATCTATCATCTATCTATCTATCTATCTATCTATCTATCTATCTATCTATCTATCTATCTATCTATCTATCATCTCTATCTATCATCCATCTATCATTCCATCCATTCATAATCTATTTATGTATCCATCCATCCATCGCTTCCTCCCTCTCTCTGATAGAGAGCGAGAGCTTTCTCATGGGAAGCCTTTCAGAAAAGACCCTTCCCAGAGAGTAAAAAGGGAAGGAGGGGAGAAATACTTGTCACCTTGCAAGATGCTATTAATGTAACTTTACCCCAAAGGTAGCCTTCACCTTCTAACAGCAATTTGGGATCAGAACGTCTGTCACTAAGCCAGGCAGTCGTTAAGGGAGTCGTGCATGATTTTATTATGTTTTTACCAAGCTGATGAGCAATTTCCTGCAGTTGTTAAGCGAATCACGGTCCTTAAATAAATCCCTTCCCTCCCCCCCCACCCCGTTGACTTTACTTGTCAAAAGGACAAGGACCCAGTTTGTGGGGGCAATAAGCTGACTTTGTATAAATATACAAAAGGATGAAGGCTATTGCTTAACGCACTGTAAGCCGCCCTGAGTCTCCGGAGAAGGGCGGCATATAAATCAAATAAAAATAAATAAATAAATAAAAAAAGTAGAGAAGATTGCAAATGGCGATCAGAGGAGCCTGGGACACGGCATGCCAGCTGTCAATCACCCCAATTTTGATCCCGTGACTGTGGGGATGTGTGCCACAACCCTAATCACATAGTTTTCCCAAGTGCCGTTGTAACTTCAAAGGGTCATTGAATAAACGGTTGGAAGTCAAACCAAGAGCGAGTACTGCTGGGCGTGCTTTTTATCTGGACTACCTCGCAGGGCTGGTGTGGGTTTTTTTTTTTTCTTTTCTCCATGCTCAGGTCCGTACAGCCATTCCAATCCAACGAATCTGCGCTGTGGAACGGGTGGATGAAAATGCTTTCCAGCAGCCCCACGTGATGCAGATCGCGACGAGAGAAACGGGGGGCCAGCTGTTTACCATGTACATTCAGTGTAAGGTAGGCCTGGTTTTAGGCTTACAGGCAGGGGTGGGCTTCAAAAATTTTAGCAAGGGGTTCTCTGCCTGGTTGCTGTGTGGGCGTGGCCATGGTAGGCGTGGCCTACTCGGCCTCTTGCGCCACAGCACGGGAGGGGGGGCGTTTTTGCCCTCCCCGGGCTCTGGAGGCTTTCCTCGAGCCTCCGATAGGGTGAAAACGGCCTCCCCAGGCTCCGGAGGCCCTTCCCGAACTTCCAGTAGGCCTGTTTTTCACCCTCCCCGAGCCTCTGTGCACGCCCTGCACTTACCTGCATCCAAAACAGGCCGAGTGGGGACTCCTGAGAGGGGCGGGGAGGGGTGAGGTGGGCGGGGCCAGCCAGGAGTGGGATTTGCAGAGAATCTTATCTAGAGGTTCTACCGAACCCCTACGAACCCCCAGCAGCCCACACATTCGGCACATTCTGAGTTACGCTCTTTCAGCCGTTTGTTGAGCACGGATGCCGTGATCCAATTAGATTGTGAACTTCATCCATCTTCCATCTTTTTTTTGGCAGAACGTCAACGAGCTCAACCAATGGCTTTCCGCCATCCGAAAAGCCACCGTCTCCAATGAATGCATGCTGCCCTTTTGCCACCCGGGGGCCTTCAGAGGCAATCGCTGGACTTGTTGCTTGCAGACGGACCGGGCCGGTAATCCGATTCTACATTGTAGAATCCCAGGGTTAGAAGGAAGCCTCTGACACATGATGGAAGATAGGCTGATCTCCTGTCAAGGGTTCTCTAGAAGTTCTAGAACCGTAGGACTTGAAGGATTCTGTAGAAGTTCTAGGATTTGAAGGGTCCTCTAGAAGTTCTAGGATATGAAGCGTTCTCTGGGAGTTCTAGGATTTAAAGAGTTCTCTGGGTTCTAGGATTTGAAGGGTCCTCTAGAAGGTCTAGGATTTGAAGGGTCATCTAGAAGTTCTAGGATATGAAGCATTCTCTGGAAGTTCTAGGATTTAAAGAGTTCTCTGGGTTCTAGGATTTGAAGGGTCCTCTAGAAGGTCTAGGATTTGAAGGGTCCTCTAGAAGTTCTAGGATATGAAGCGTTCTCTGGAAGTTCTAGGATTTAAAGAGTTCTCTGGGTTCTAGGATTTGAAGGGTCCTCTAGAAGGTCTAGGATTTGAAGGGTCATCTAGAAGTTCTAGGATATCAAGGGTTCTCTGGAAGTTCTAAGATTTAAAGAGTTCTCTAGGTTCTAGGATTTGAAGGGTCCTCTAGAAGGTCTAGGATTTGAAGGGTTCTCTAGAAGTTCTAGGATATCAAGGGTTCTCTAGAAGTTCTAGGATTTAAAGAGTTCTCTAAAAGTTCTAGGATATGAAGGGTTCTCTAGAAGTTCTAGGACATGAAGGGTTTTCTAGAAGGTCTAGGATTTGAAGGGTCTTCTAGAACAGGGGTCTCCAACCTTGGCAACTTTATGACTTGTGGACTTCAACTTCTGGCTGAGGAATTCTGGGAGTTGAAGTCCACAAGTTGTAAATTTGTCAAGGTTGGAGACCCTTGTTCTAGAAGGTCTAGGATTTGAAGGGTTCTCTAGAAATGAGGGCTCCTTGGTGCTTTCTGAACTTAGTTGTTTTCTTGCAGACATTTCATTTCCCAGCTAAATCAGTGCTCGTCCTGATTTTATTACCTAGTTTACATTATGAAACATCTACAAGAAAACAACCAAGCTCAGAGAGCATCAGGAACCCAACAGCCTTCCTCCTTGTCCCCTTTTCCTCCACTCTGCAAACCCCACTTCCTTCTAGCACTGATGATATTACCCAGCTAGCTAATGAATGATCTGCAAGAAACAAACCAAGCTCAGAGAGCACCAAGGTCCCCAAAGGAACAAATACACCTGGAGAGATCTTCGTTCTAAACTTCCTTTTCCCCATAACCCAAACTCAGATGAGAAGCTATTAGAGATTGAGGATTTGCATCTCTCTCCAAAGGTTGATCGATAGCAAACTTTGGTTTCTCAATCCATCAGCCCCATTGACCGAGATAACTGGCTATTGTAAATTAGCAGTATGGTGTGTGACAATTCACGAGGTTAGCATGCTGGGCTGATGATCAGCAGGATTGTGTTCAAGACCCGTTGCTGCTGCAGGGAGAGGTTGAGTTCCCGTCAGACTCTCCAGCTCCTTGCTGACCCAGCAGTTCGAAAGCAGGTAACCGCGAATAGATTAATGGGTACCACTTCAGTGGGGGACATAAAAGGAGCCCCCAACTGGGCATCCCCCAGACAATGGTGATGATGTCACTGGCAAATCATTTAACCCCAGAAGCACTTTGGTGTCTCCAACACAGGGGGAAAAAAGTTAGTAGTATCACAGGACTCTGTTCCCCACCTCTGGGCTACACAGCCATCTGTTCCCTCAACTTACAGGACCATCTGTGTGGTTGTGCTTTGGTTACAGTTCGGGGATGCAGCCGTACGCATTCTGCAGTGACCCTGGGCGATTGGAGTGACCCACTGGATCCCGACGCAGAAGCTCAGATGGTGTACAAGCAGCTTTTGTTGCATAAAGACAAGCTCAGGTTTGTACGGGGCAAAAGGATTGGTCTGATCCTATTGGACAGGGGGAGGGGGGGCACCGTGCAGGCAGAATTGCATCCGAAGAAGAAGATACAGATAGTTCTTGACTTACACCTACAAGTAACTAACTACAAGTAAGACTTACTTGAACTACAAGTACCCAGAACATTTACCATTAAGTGGTGCAAGTCAGGCTTCATCAGACTGAAATAGGTTTGATTATCCTTTTTGCCGCGGTCATTAAATGAGACACCACAGAATTCTACTTGCGATCTTACCTGCTGGCTTCCCCAATGACTTTGCAAATAGCGGCGGTGGTTTAGAATGCAGGATTGGCCTTTTTTCCAGGGCCGTTGTAAACTTTAACCGGTCACTAAACAAAAGCTCGTAAATCAAGGACTAGTTGTACTAGAATTTATGCCCATCCTGCATAATCCGTCGGGTGGGGAGGAAATGCCTCCAGGTTGACACATCTGGCATGGTGTTGTCCTTTCGCTTGGCCAGCAGGAGGCAGTACACAGCGAGTTTCATTCCTGTTTGATGTTTATCAGGGCTTAAATTTCGCAGAGGTTTCCAGCAGAGGGCAGCCCCAGTTAAGAAATTGTCCCAGGGTTGTCAAGATGATGATGATGATGATGATGATGATGATGCACAATAAAGCAATTAGGTTTGAAGAAGGAAGTTTAAAAAGGTTGGAAGAGCAGATAAAGGATGCAAGAACATGAATGATGTGCTTGTTAAATGATTCGTGAAGATGTGTGAGGTCGTCTTGGTTATTTGATGATGATGATGATGATGATGATGATGGAGGAGGAGGGGGGAGAGGAGGAGGAGGAGAATAGGAAGAAGAAGAAGAAGAAGAAGAGGAGGAGGAGGAGGTGGAGGTGGAGAAGGAGGAGAATAGGAAGAAGAAGAAGAAGAAGTAGAAGAAGAAGAGGAGGAGGAGGAAGATGAGCAGGAGGAGAAGGAGGAGAAGAAGGAGGAGGAGGAGGAGGAGGAGGGGGAGGAGAAGAAGAAGAAGAAGAAGAAGAAGAAGAAGAAGAAGAAGAAGAAGAAGAAGAAGAAGAAGAAGAAGAAGAAGAAGAAGAAGAAGAAGAAGAGGAGGAGGAGGAGGAGGAGGAGGAGGAGGAGAATAGGAAGAAGAAGAAGAAGAAGAAGAAGAAGAAGAAGAAGAAGAAGAAGAAGAAGAAGAAGAAGAAGAAGAAGAAGAAGAAGAGGAGGAGGAGGAGGAGGAAGAGGAGGAGGAGGAGGAGGAGGAGGAGGAGAGGAGGAGGAGGAGGAGGAGGAGGAGGTGGAGGTGGAGAAGGAGGAGAATAGGAAGAAGAAGAAGAAGTAGAAGAAGAAGAAGAGGAGGAGGAGGAAGACGAGCAGGAGGAGAAGGAGGAGAAGGAGGAGGAGGAGAATAGGAAGAAGAAGAAGGAGAAGAAGAAGAAGAAGGAGAAGAAGAAGAAGAAGAAGAAGAAGAAGAAGAAGAAGAAGAAGAAGAAGAAGAAGAAGAAGAAGAAGAAGAAGAAGAAGAAGAAGAAGAAGAAGAAGAAGAAGAAGAAGAAGAAGAAGAAGAAGAAGAAGAAATAGTTAAATTGCTCTGCGACTTCAGAATGTAGACAGACAGGCACCTGCCAGACTTAACAGTTGTCCCTAAGAAAGAGAAAATGAATATGTGGCAGTGCCTGGAGACAGCAGAAGAGAAGAGAAAGAACTGGAGAAGAGAACAAAATACAAACACCTACAAATAGGAATAGAACGACTATGGCAAAGGCAAGCAAGGGTAGTACCAATATAGTCATAGGAGCCTTGGGTGCAATCCCAAAACAACTGGAGTACCATTCGAACACCGTCGGGCATTGACAAATTCACCATCAGTCAATTGCATGGAACAGCTTCCATCCTGCGACAATATCTGTCACACTGTCGAACATCCAGATCTGCCTTTCCCGGGTCTTTGGTAAGGACTCGATAGGTAGACAATGATCTTGATCTTGAGTATAATTGAGTATAATTAATTATACATTAAAGATTGGACACCCCTGCTTTACAACATGCCTTTTTCTTCTTCTTTTTCATTCCTTCTCCTCGAAAGAGCCACTGTAAATAGCAGAGAAAGCTTGCATGCTCCTTTTCTCCAATATTCAACTGGCTTTTCTCATTCGGAGTTTGGATTGAAAACTATTTTTTAAAATTGGTGCTTTCTCTCTCTCTCTCTCTCTCTCTCTCTCTCTCTCTCTCTCTCTCTCTCTCTCTCTCTCTCTCTCTCCCTCCCTCCCTCCCTCCCTCTCTCTCTCTCCCTCCCTCCCTCCCTCTCTCTCTTTCTCTCTGCATTGCTTATGTAAAGGCCATTCCAGGTGTTGAAGATGTCCCGTATTCCTCGTGAGACGTCTGCTCCTAAACCTTGTAATTAATGATGTCGGATGATTAATTGCCCCTTTTCAATTCGCTTTTAAGACTTATTGGCCTGTGATTAATGGCTTGCTTTTCCTACGGTCCCTCTAGGGAAAAGTACCAGGAGATTTCCAACACGGAGGCTACGCAGGAACAAAGCAGTACAGCCAAAAAAGGTAGGCCGGAGTCTTTCGGGTTGCCTAGAAGCTGGGATGGAGGACAGGAAGAGAGGGGTAGAAGGTAGATAAAAATAAACCACCGAAGTGGCTTTGGCGCCATGCGTGATCAACCATGCGTAACTCAGTCAGCGTGTCGCTTCCGTTCAGTAGCTTGACTTTGGCGCCATTCCTCTGCTGTCATCTACACCCAGAGATCTGTCTCCTGTTTTGCACACCGCAGGACCATCGATATACACAAACAGGTTTGCGTACTGTTGCAATGGTCTGTGAGAAAGACCTTGGGAGACAGGAGGAAATGAGATACTGCCTAGGAAATGGACAGAGAAGTGACAGATTAGCCCTCAGCTGCATAGAGGGCTGTAAAAGAGATGGAGGAGACACTATTGCGGCTCGCCAGTGGCCAGCGGATCTGGCAGTAGATTCGGACAGTAAGGAGGGTGGGGAGAAACATGGGCCAGTCCTGGAGTCTGGAGAAGGCTCTGATGAGGGCTCTGCATTGGAGGCAGAGAGGGGGCCAGGGCGAAATGACAGGTATCAGCTGCCTTTGTAGTCAGACATCCGTGGCTCCAGAAGTTAGCAAACGGGCCAATTCTGGCCTCTGGAGGGCCTCCGGGGGGAGTGGGGAAACCTGTTTCTGCCCTCCCCAGGCTCCTAGAGAGGCTCTAGAGCCTGAGGATAGCAAAAAATGGGCCTACCAGGCCCACCGTGTCATCGCATGTGTGGGGTGCGGGGTCCATATAATTATGGGTATGGGCACGCACACACACAACCCTCCCGTGCTCCCCCACTTTTGGCATGCGATGGCAAAAAGGTTAGCCATCCCTGTTCTAGATGCAATGGCATTTTAGTGGGATCTTTCAAATCAAATAGGCATTTCTGAACTGAATCTGGGATTGGAGAGAAATCGTTCAAATCAAACAGAATCCCCCAGTTGGTTGGATAATTCAGAATGGGTTCATCCATCCACAGAAGTCCCATTTCCCTGTTGACTTTTGGATCCCTACTTGTCTTCCCCGATTTTTGGTTTATGAGGAACCCCATTAGTTTTCTCTGGCCAAGCTGAGCAAGGTGGTGTTGTGGCTCTGTTACCTGAGCCTGTGTCATCGGCAGGAGAGGACTCCGAGAGTGAAGGAGAGGAGTTGGCAAGGCCTCCCTCTCCAGGACCCTCCTCTCTGGCAATGCCTTCGGTGTCCGCCGAAGGCAAGAGATAGGGCCGGGGCCAAGCACGTCCACGCAGCCACAGATGGACGGTGATGAGGGTAATGAGTCTTGGCTGGATCCACGCCAGCGTCGCAGAGATAAGCGCACACAACAGAAGAAAAGGCGGGCCCGAGATTAGGCTGAGTCACTGGACCACACCCCACAGGATATAAAAGGGAGCGTGGTGGCCAGTCAAACCTTGTGACGAACAAAGCTGAAAGCTTCCACGCCATTCTGCATTGCCGGACTTTTGCTATAGACTTTGCTGGATTATCTCTGGACTTGATTAACTCCGTAATTATTGAGCTGTTTCTTTTGATGTATCAGAAGTGGGGAGAAGTTATCTCTCCTCTTCGTAAATAATAAACTCTTGGCAGGCAGCCACTAGGTTGTTGCCAAGTTCCGTTATCATAAGGAAAAGGATTTTGCTGGCTGGTTTGGTCTTTAACTCTTGAACGTCTGTTGGTGTGTGTGCGTGTGGTCGGGGACAGAACAGGTGGTGGAATACTAGAAGAAGCACCATTAGAATGTCCGTCTTTGCTAACTCAAGGTTCTTTCTCTCCTCTTCTCTATTCCATACCCAGCTTCAGACAAAAACCAGCGAAGGTTGACTGCAGCTGCCCATCTTCTAGAAGTCATCCAAGGACTGGAGCAGGCCCACAAGGCTTTTGAACATCAAGAAGATGGAGAGAAACCAGGGACTGGCACTGGCACGCTCCCACCCTCCTAGGTGTCATCTCCCGTTGGGACCCAGGTTGTTTTGTCTGTGTTGTCATGATGACGTCGTCTTTACGTCTGTTTGGAGGAGAAAGCAACTACCTACACTGCATTTTATGCTCTTGCTGAACAATGAAGGAAAACAAGAGACTGAGAAGAACGTGGCAGAAATTAAAACGCCTTTCTGTTCAACCGGTGTTCACACGAATCTTTCTCAGAAAAATAGGATGCGAGTCCAGGTTTCTGCTTACCACAGAGATGGATGGAAGTTCGTTCCTCTGGCCCACAAGTCTCCTGTAGCCTAGATTGTGGGTCTGGGCACCATCGTTAATGGTGAAGATCTCTCTCTCTCTCTCTCTTTTCATTATCTTCGTTTAGCAACCCCGTAATCCCTTGCAGAGAGTGTTTACTGGCCAGATGCCCTTCCTGTTGCCAGTACAGAGTTTTGTTCAGCAGATATATTCTCATTGTGCCCAGAAAGAGAAATATCTGGCTCTACCTAGGATTGAACTCACAGCCTCCTGATTGTGAGGCGAGAGCTCCACCGCTAGGCCACCACACCACTCCTTAGCGCTCTCTCTCTCCCCCCCATCTCTCTCTCTCTCTCTCTCTCTCTCTCTCTCTCTCTCTCTCTCTCTCTCTCTCTCTCTCTCTCTCTCTCTCTCTCTCTCTCTCTCTCTCTCTCTCTCTCTCTCTCTCTCTCTCTCTCTCTCTCTCTCACACACACACACACACACACACACACAAAGTTTCTAATCTTTATCACAGAATAAGCTTGAAAATATTGGGGAGGAAGGTCCAATCATGAGAAGAGAGGCTGATGGTTGCACAACGTTTTCAGAGGGGCTGAATAAACTCCCTCTGTAACTCTTTGAGCTGTTCTTCTGGGCTGGTAAAATGCGGGCTACGTAAGCAAACTTTGAAAACTGGAGAATAAAGTCATATAAAATGTGGAAATCGTTGGCTGTGTCTTGCCTAATTTGTCTGGATCAGGGTTCTCCAAACTTGCAACATTAAGACTTGTGGATTTCAAGTCCCAGAATTCCCTACCCAGCATGGAAACCTCTGGTCTAGATCACCCAGCGGGCTGTTCTAATGAACTGGGATATCTTGGCTCTGGAATGTCAGTTTTCTATGCCCTCTTTCTTTCTTTCTTTCTTTCTTTCTTTCTTTCTTTCTTTCTTTCTTTCTTTCTTTCTCTTTCTCTTCTCTTTTCTTTCTTTCTTTCTTTCTTTTATTAAATTTATATACTGCCCTACTCCCGAAGGACTCAGGGCGGTGAACAGGCACAGAATAAAATACTGGTGTTTGTTCACCTTTGGTCCTCACCTGGTGCTCAGCTTTTCCCTTCCTTCCTTTCCTTCCTTCCTTCCTTCCTTCCTTCCTTCCTTCCTTCCTTCCTCTATCCATCCCTTCTCCCATTTCTCTCTCCAACTTCCTTCCTTTCTTCCTTCCATCCCTTCCTTCCTCTATCCATCCCTTTGTTTTTCTCTCTCCAACTTTCTCCTCCTCCTTCCTCCTTCCTTCCTAACTTCCTCCCTCTCTCTATCCATCCCTTCTTCCATTTCTCTCCAACTTTCTCCTTCCTTCCTCCCTCTCTCCCTCTTTTTCATCCCTTCTTCCATTTCTCTCTCCAACTCTCCTTCCTTCCTCCCTCCTTCCCTTCTTCCATTTCTCTCTCCAACTTTCTCCTTCCTTCCTCCCTCCCTCGTTTCTCTCTCCCAACTTTCTCCTTCCTCCCTCCCTTCACCCATCCATCACTTCTTCCATTTCTCTCCAACTTTCTCCACCCTCCCTCCCTTCTTCCATTTCTCTGTCCAACTTTCTTCCTCCCTCCCTCCCTCCCTCCCTTCACCTTCTTGTTTCTCTCTCCAACTTTCTCCTTCCTTCCTTCCTTCCTTTCTTTCTCCCTCTATCCCTCCCTCCCTCTATCCATCCCTTCTTCCGTTTCTCTCTCCAACTTTCTTCCTTCCTCCCTCCCCCCTCCCTTCCTCTATCCATCCCTTCTTCCATTTCTCTAATTTTCTCCTTCCTTCCTTCCTTCCTTCCTTCCTTCCTTCCTTCCTTCCTTCCTTTCCTTCCTTCCTCCCTCCCTTTTTTTTTCTTTCTTTCTCTCTGACTGTTTTAACCACACCCTGTATGCTCCCCTGCTCAAATTCCCTGATCTCTGAAGGGAACCTGTGCGGTGCCACGTTGTCCTGCCACAGATGGTGAGGGATATCAAAATTTACCCTAAGCCACCCCCATTATCCTCCCTTCTTCTTCTTCTTCTTCTTTCTCTAGCAAAACAGTTCGGCAGCTAACAGGAAACGTGCCACCAAATTAGGTTTAGAGGGCCAGAGGCAAACACATCTGTTGGTACCCACTGCAACCTCTCTCTCTTTCTCTCTCTCTGTTAAACAGATGGTTTAAATTTAAACAAAATAGAAAATACCTCCTGGCAGAGAAGGGCTGCAGTCTCCAGCGTGACCTTTATTTCCGAGAGTTGAAATCAATGTCCATCCTCATTTCCCCTTTATCCTTCTCTCCAAGTGTTATGAAGATTTAATTTATTTTTCATTGCAAAAGGGGGGGAAAAAATGAAATGCTTCATTGGAAGTCACTGTCGTTGGCTCATTGGAGGATGTTCCTGTCACCTCCAAATAAGGTTAGGAAAGACTCCAATTTGAACATCTGGAACATAAATCAGGGGCCGGATAGAGCAAGTTAAGAGAAACCAGGATTTTGAATTTTGCATAAGGCTGCTTGTCCTTCTCTTCGCTAGAATAAATGTACCCAGTTCCTGCAACCCTTCTTTGTATGTTTTAGCCTCCATTTATAACATGACAAAGCAGAGATGCCCCCCAGGTGTCCAGAAATGTACCTATCAGATACCTTTTTTTAAAAAAATTGATTTATATGCCGCCCTCCTCCGGAGACTCAGGGCGGCTTACAATGTGCTAAGCAATAGCCTTCATCCTTTTGTATATTTATACAAAGTCAGCTTATTGCCCCCACAAACTGGGTCCTCAATTTACCTACCTTAGAAAGGATGGAAGGCTGAGTCAACCTTGAGCCTTGGCGAGATTCGAACCTGCAGTAATTGCAGGCAGCTGTTCTTAATAACAGGGTGCTTTAGACCACTGTACTCTGCTGATCCAGTTCTACAGGGGAATTATTGCACCTCTATAACTATCTGGTTTGGCTCTGCAACCCAACAAGAGAGACCCAGACTTCAGAGGATCATTAGAACTGCAGAAAATACAATGGCTACCAACCTGCCTTCCATGGAGGACCTGTATACTGCACGAGTCAAAAAGAGGGCTGGGAAAATATTTACAGACCCCTCACATCCTGGACATAAACTCTTTCAACTCCTACCCTCAAAACGACGCTATAGAGCACTGCACACCAGAACAACTAGACACAAGGACAGTTTTTTTTCCCGAATGCCATCACTCTGCTAAACAAATAATTCCCTCAACACTGTCCTACTGTTTACTAAGTCTGCACTACTATTAATCTTCTCATCGTTCCCACCATCCATCTCCTTCCACTTATGACTGTATGACTGTAATTTTGTTGCTTGTATCATTTGTATCCCACGACTATCATTTTGTACCTTATGATTCTTGATGAACGTATCTTTTCTTTTATGTACACTGAGAGCCTATGCACTGAAGACAAATTCCTTATGTGTCCAATCACACTTGGCCAATATTCTATTCTATTCTATTCTATTCTATTCTATTCTATTCTATTCCATTCCATTCCATTCCATTCCATTCCATTCCATTCTGAGCCCTCTGGAGCTTCTCATGATGTTTGCTGACCAATCCTGCACTGGTGACACCACGGCCAATCAACATTTTGCTCTGTTTCGTCCCATTTTTATTTATTTTTTTATTGTTGCTGTTGCCGTCGTTATTGCATCTGCTTGATATGGACCAAAGCTGTGTATAGAAGTTACATTTTCTCCTGTAAAAAAGTCATTTCCATCCAATTTGGCAACTTGTCCCAGTCTTGCCCTCACATCTGGATAATTGAACATGCTACATAAAATGGTGGAGGATAGAAAGTTCACCAGCAGCGGCCTGGAAGGGACCATCTCTTCCATCTCATCTCCAGAACTGATCCAGGCTGTTACAAGAAACCAGAAACATTCTGGTCATTCGCTCTTTTTTTGTTTTGTTTTTCATCTTGCAACGTAGGAGAACCTCAAATTGTCACACGGATGTCAAGCAAGGGGAGACAAAGGAGGTGGCATCTTATTGGCTAAAGGCCTGGTCCTTTTCAGGAGTGGCAGAAGCAATGGGAGCAATTGCCTTCCCCCCCTCCCAGCTTCAGACATGCCGAGATCTCCCAATGGATTGGTACTTTGCTTTCACCATGTAGGAGGACGATTGTTCTCCAAGGCTTCAGAATATGGGCAGGGGTGGGCTGCTGGGAGTTCGCAGGAGTTCGGGAGAACCTCTAGCTAAGATTCTATGCAGTTCGGAGAACCCCCAAATCTCACTCCTGGCTGGCCCCGCCCACCTTGCCCCTCCCTTCCCAGGAGTCCCCACGTGGCCTGTTTTGGATGCAGGTAAGTGCAGGGCACATGCAGAGGCTCAAGGAAGGTGAAAAAAGGGCCTACCGGAAGTTTGGGAAGGCTGGAAATGGGCCTGTTTCTGGCCTCCGGAGCCTGGGGAGGCCGTTTTTGTCCTCCCGGAGGCTCAAGAAAAGCCTCTGAAGCCTGGGGAGGGCAAAAATGCCCCCCCTCCAGCCGTGGTGCAGGAGGCCGACTAGGCCACGCCCACCATGACAATGCCCACCCAGCAACCAGGCAGAGAACCCCTTGCTAAAATTTTTGAAGCCCACCCCATTGTCAACGAAGGACCAAAAAAAGTAGAATAGCGAAAGGGATGCAGATATTCGGTGTCGCAGGACGCAAGGAATCTGTCCCTCTTTCCATCACCGCCCAAGCGGTCCAGAATCCAGGTCCAAAACTTGTCTATTTTGGTGTTTGAGGAGATGACGAGAAGATGATGTACGACCGACCGTCAGAAAGGTCCGCTTGTTCAAGAATTGTGGGTGGGAGTCAGTGGTGAGTTTCAATTTTTTTTTACTACCGGTTCTGTGGGTGTGGTTTCGTGGGCGTGGCATGGCTTGGTGGGTGGGGCTTGGTGGGCGGGGCAGGGGAAGGATACTGTAAAATCTCCATTCCGTCCCCACTCCAGGGGAACTGCAAAATCCCCATTTCCTCCCGATCAGCTGGGACTCGGGAGGCAGAGAATAGATGGGGGTGCGGCCAGTCAGAATTTTTACTACCGGATCTCCGAACTACTCAAAATTTCTGCTACCGGTTCTCCAGAACTGGTCAGAACCTGCAGGAAACCCACCACTGGTGGGAGTATTATAAAGGACCAAGTATCTGGTTTATCCTGCAACGTATAATTTTGGGTTTGTTAAATAAACAGCCAACCAAAGGGAATCTGTGTGGATTATGGGAAAGGAGAAGATCTTGTGGGCTTTCCCGCTCTTCATCCGCTGTAGCTCCACTTAGAAAAACCTCCCCCATTTTGCAATATATATATATATATATATATAAGAAAAAACATTGCAGCCCCCCAACCTTTGGGACACCAGGAACCGGTTCCATGGAGAGGGTTTTTTTTCCACGAATCGGTGTGGTTTGGCATTCTGCCGACATCCTGCGGATGGGGCTTTGCTTGTTTGCACGGTCCGGTTTCTGACATGCCACGGACCGGTGCTGCTCCACGAACCGGGGTTGGGGGACCGCTGAACTAAGAGGGCAAACTTTGCATTTGATCAGTGAAAGAGGCTGGGAGTCAGAGACAGAACCAAAGAGACGAGGCCCTTTTAAGTTGCACGGAAGGTAGACACGACAAAGCCGGTCGACAACGGATCTACCCCGTTTGTGAAGCCACAATGTCTGCCCTTCCTTAGGTGCTCCACTTGGATCTTCTTTCCTGCTTCTCTGGACAGAGCCACAAAGGCAACCCGAGAAAAAAGCGAGGAACAGAGACAAAAGGAGGCAGGACAACCTGGACGTGAGATTTTGAGTAGTTGGAGGTGGAGGGCTTGATGGGGTACTGAGCTTTGAACCCATGGGAATGGCCAAGAAATATACACCTATGTAGGGGGGAAAAAAAGAAGAAGAGAAGAGCAAAAAGCTTGCATGGGTCGTTGCTCACTCACAAAGCTTCTGATTTGTTTCTCCGGGGAGGGATCATGTTGCGAATCCTGCCAGGGATGGTGGAGGAAAGCACCCTGCATCCTCCATGGTTGGAAGTCAAGCTAGTCAAAGCGACTTGGGAAGGTGGAAGGAACCATCCCAAACACAGCTGCCTCACCAGTGGGCGAACACAAGACACGGACAGACAGATGGAGGAGAGGAGAGACAGGCAGTGGCTTGCGCTGCACAGGGCGAAATGGAGGCAGGAGGAACGTTGGGTGGAGGGAGGCAAAAAAAAAACCCGCACACCTTCTCAGTCCTTCAGGTTGGCTTCCAAGACCCCCTGGGCCGTCAGTTCAGCCAGGACATTGTCCAGATAGTTCAGGTCAGGATAGCCGTGGCCAGTGAGGTTGGAGCCAAATTCGGTTTTGTGGTGGATCTCGTTCCACACCACAGTGTCCGATTCACCAGTCGTGTTCGAGGTCCCGATGGTGAAGATGAGCCGGCGTTCCCAGGCCACAATGAGGAGTTTCAAAATCTGGAGGAGGAGAAGGTAATATATATATATATATATATATTGACTTTCCACAACCTCCCCAGTTCCTTCTTCAGGCCCTGCTACTTCTCATACTTTTTCTTCCTGATCTTGTTCTCCTTTGGCACTTCTACAGCTATTACCACCACTGTCTTCTGGTCCTTCTACTACCACGATGTCTGGTTGATTGGCTACCACTTGCCTGTCTATCTGGACCATGATTGTCTTCTGGTCCTTCTACTACCATGAGTCTGGTTGATTGGTTACCACTTGCCTGTCTATCTGGACCACGATTGTCTTCTGGTCCTTCTACTACCACGATGTCTGGTTGATTGGTTACCATTTGCCTGTCTATCTGGACCACGATTGTCTTCTGGTCCTTCTACTACCACGATGTCTGGTTGATTGGTTACCACTTGCCTGTCTAGCTGGACCACGATTGTCTTCTGGTCCTTGTACTACCACGATGTCTGGTTGATTGGTTACCACTTGCCTGTCTAGCTGGACCACGATTGTCTTCTGGTCCTTGTACTACTACACGATGTCTGGTTGATTGGTTACCACTTGCCTGTCTAGCTGGACCACGATTGTCTTCTGGTCCTTCTACTACCACAATGTCTGGTTGATTGGTTACCACTTGCCTGTCTATCTGGACCACGATTGTCTTCTGGTCCTTCTACTACCACAATGTCTGGTTGATTGGTTACCACTTGCCTGTCTATCTGGACCACGATTGTCTTCTGGTCCTTCTACTACCATGATGTCTGGTTGATTGGCTACCATCTGCCTGTCTGTCTGGAAGTCCCACAGGTGGTAGCCAATCAACATCCTGGTGGTAGACAAGGACCAGAGGACAGTGATGGTGATAGACATAGTGGTGCCAACTGAGAGCAACATGAGGAAGAAAGAGAATGTGAAGTACCAGGGCATATATAGGAATACCATCAACACAAAACAGAAGCAATGAGTTCACGAAGGCAAAGAACGGTGACTACTTAAGTATGTTCTACTTTAAGTCCACTAAGGTCAGGGAAAGGGACACAGTGGCTCAGTGGCTAAGACGCTGAACTTGTCGATCGAAAGGTCGGCAGTTCAGTGGTTCGAATCACTAGTGCCGCGTAACGGGGTGAGCTCCTGTGACTTGTCCCAGCTTCTGCCAACCTAGCAGTTCGAAAGCAAGTGAAAAATGCAAGTAGAAAAATAGGGACCCCCTTTGGTGGGAAGGGAACAGCGTTCTGGGCGCCTTTGGCATTGAGTCATGGCGGCCACATGACCACTGAGACATCTTTGGACAGCGCTGGCTCTCCGGCTTTGAAACGGAGATGAGCACCGCCCCCTAGAGTCAGGAACGACTAGCACATATGTGCGAGGGGAACCTTTACCTTTACCTTTTAAGGTCAGGGAAAGGGAGCACTTACCTTTCTGCCTTTCTCATTGTCCGGAAGGTAACAGTGACGTGGGAATCCTCGTGCGGTGAACTTTTTCCCAGGATTTGGATGCTCTATGCCCTGCTTAAGCAAAAAAAAAAAAAAGAGTTGGGAGAGGCAACAAAACACGCGTCTGTTCCACAATGTGTGTCTTATGGAAGGGAGTACAGATAATCCTCGATTTACAACCGGTTGAAGTTACAATGAAGTTATCATCCATTAGAAATGACAGGTAGCCGTGGTGGCGCAGTGGTTAGAATGCAGTACTGCAGGCTACTTCTGCTGACTGCCAGCAGTTTGGCAGTGCGATCCTGACTGTCTCAAGGTTGACTCAGCCTTCCGTCCTTCCGAGGTGGGTAAAATGAGGACCCAGATCGTTGGGGGCAAGAGGCTGACTCTGTAAACCGCTTAGAGAGGGCTGGAAAGCACTGTGAATCAGTATATATGTCTAAGTGCTATTGCTATTGCAGGCAAACTCTGCCCATTGCCAGGAGTTCGATTTTTCACCGGCTCAAGGTTGACTCAGCCTTCCATCCTTCCGAGGTGGGTAAAATGAGGACTCATATTGTTGGGGGCAAGATGCTGACTCTGTAAAGCGCTTAGAGAGGGCTGTAAAAGCACTGTGAAGCAGTATATAAATCTAATCTATCTATCTATCCATCCATCCATCCATCCATTCATCCATCCCTCTATTGTCTGTCTGTCTGTCTATCTATCTGTCTGTCTGTCACGGTGGTGCAGTGGTTAGAGTGCAGTACTGCAGGCTACTTCTGCCGATTGCTGGCTGTCTGCAATTTGGCAGTTCAAATCTTACTGGCTCAAGGTTGACTCAGCCTTCCGTCCTTCCGAGGTGGGTAAAATGAGGACCGAGATTGTTGGGGTTTGCAAGAGGCTGACTCTGTAAACCGCTTAGAGAGGGCTGTGAAGCACTGTGAAGCGGTATATAAGTCTAAGGGCTATCACTATTGCTGTAGTCCGCAACAACGACCCTGAAAATAGGGACTTATGTCTATTTCTCACACTTACGCCTGTTGGAGCATCCCTAAAGACTAACTCAACCACTGCAGTGATTCACTTAACAAATGTGGCAAGAACGGTCGTAAAACGGGGCAAAACTCACTTATCACAAATGTTTCACTTAGCCATATACATTTCAGGCTCCATTGTACGTCAAAGGCTACCTGTAATGCATTCTCCTTCTCACCTGGATCCCCGCAGGAATGTTGTACACAATGCGGATAGTTTTGCAATCCGGATAGCCAGGGAGAGAGTGAGGGATAATGTGGAATTCCATCTTTCCAGGAGGCTGAGTTCCCGTCTTCTCCCCATAGATGGCCTTGCAAGTCGGGCACTGGAGACTCCCATCCTGGGAGGCAGAAGAAAGCGAGAAGGTGAGGAGGAGGTCTAAGGACTTATTTACAATCTTATTTCATTTTTCAACATAGTGACTAAATTCGTAGACCAGCAAAATGCTATGCACAAAATGTACTTAGACCGCTTTTATTATTATTATTATTTTTTACAAATAATTTAAAGCAACAAATACACATAATAGTTTTTCCTCTTCCTATTTTCCCCACAACAACAACAACAACCCTGTGAAGTGATTTGGGCTGAGAGAGAGAGACTGGCTCTAAGTCGCCAGGCTGGCTTTCATGCCTGAGGTGGGATTAGAACTCACCGTTTCTTGGTGATTGGCCCGAAGTCAACCACTCAGCCTTCAGGCTTCAGATGGAACGATAACTCATTGTCTGCTGCTTTCTAGTCTTAACCACTAGACCAATCTTTCTTTCTTTCTTTCTTTCTTTCTTTCTTTCTTTCTTTCTTTCTTTCTTTCTTTCTTTTTCTTTCTTTCTTTCTTTCTTTTTCTTTCTTTCTTTTCCTTCCTTCCTTCCCTCTTTCTCTCTCAACTATCTATCATGTCTATATCCATCCATACATCCATCCATCCATATCTATCTATCTATCTATCTATCTATCTATCTATCTATCTATCTTCTATCTATTTATCATGTCTGTCTTTCTGTATCTCTGTATCTCTCTATATCTATCATCTATCTTTCTATTATCTATCTTATCTTATCTTAATCTCTATTTATCTATCTATTTATCATGCTTGTCTGTCTGTCTTTTTGTATCTATCTATATCTATCTATCTATCTATCTATCTATCAATCATCATGTCTGTCTTTCTGTATCTCTCTATATCTCTCTATCATCTATCTATCTATTATCTATTATCTATTATCTATTATCTATTATCTACTATCTACTCTTCTCTTCTCATCTCATCTTATCTTATCTCTATCTATCTATTTATCATGTCTGTCTTTCTGTATCTATCTATCTATCTATCTATCTATCTATCTATCTATCTATCTATCTATCTATCTATCTATCTAATTTATATACTGGTCATCTCACTGTTTGGGGTGAGTCCATATATTTCTTTATTTATTTCTATTTCTTTTCTGTTTCCAAATTCTCTAAATTCTAAAGCCATTTGGGCTCAATTCTATTTTCCATGGGGTGGGGGAGGGAGATTGAGACTCTCTGCCCCCAAACCAATAATGACCCCTCCCCCCCCGATTCCCCCCAGCTACCCATTGGAATCCAGGCTCACCTTATTGCCGTTGTTGTACATGGCAACGAGACAAAGGAGGTGGTACATGTGCCCGCATTTCCCCAGTTTTCCTACCAGTTCCGGCTTGGCACCCTTGTGCCTGAGGATACCCTCATAACCCGAGGAGGACACCAATCTCTCCATGCAGATGGTACAGTCCTGTTGGGGGGGGAGAACAAATAGGGGGTGTCAGCAATAATTAATAAGGAGGGAAGTTGGATTCCAGGGAGCTGCAAAGCACTGGGAGTAAATTAAAAACAATGAATATGGACTAATAGGGAGGGACCTTGGAGGTCTTCTACTCTACTTCTAGCCCTAGTTCTAATCTTGTTCTAGAGACAGATTGTTGCTGGGAGATTGTTTGTGCCAAGGATGAACCAGTTATTTATTAGGAGCTTCATGTCGGCACTTTCCAAGTGCAGCCAACTCTGACCCCACGTAATTTACGCCCCAATCATGACCCTGTTTCCCCCCTGCCCCCCCAGGGTGTGTCATCAATCACATTCGCCAACTGGAGCAATTTCGAGGATTGTAGAAATCACTCCCCTCCGGCCGCTGTGGGTAACCCTAGGAGACAGCCTTGAGAGAGATATGTCTGGAATGTGCCTTTGTTCTTGGCTGCCGTGCTGCTTCGTTGGTTTCCCATCCCCCCTTGCCTATGGCAACTCGAGAGCAGGCCAGGGATGCTTTGCGAGTTGACAGAGAGATTACCTATAGATCCAATTCTTCTATCTTCAATCCCCCCAAAAACAATCACTGGAGTTAAGAGAGAGACTGGCCCCAAAATTTTGTGGTTCAGGCTGGGAACTGAATTCTGGGTTTCCCTGGTGGCAACCCAGCCTCTGAACCACTGGACATGCTCAAGCAATCTCTGTGGGTGGAAATACATATTCACCGGTGCCTTTCAGTGACTCAGAATCCTGAAATGTATCACAAACTATTTCATGATAATAACCTGCACCACCTTGGTGCAAATATAAGCACTTTCCTGTTGCTGGAAATTAAAACACCTGAGATCTCACGTCTAGCAGCTCCTTTGCTCCAAGTCATTTGCTTTCTATTTTTAATCCTTATTTCATCTCAAACCTCTTCTTCTTTTAAACACCTCGAGACTGCAGGATCTCTCCTCCTTTTACTCCGCAAACAGCCTTGCAAAGTACGCTAAAACATAGAATAATAGGGTTGGAAGAGACCTTGGAATCCAACTTCCTTCTCAGGCAGGAGACTCTATATCACCCCAGACAAGTGGCTGTCCAATCTCTTCTTGAAAAGCTCCAGTGATGGATTTATATTTACCGACAAAGAAATAAAGGGAGGCTAGTATAGAATCTATTTCAAGCTATTTAGCTCTCATCAGCTAGCCATACCCTTTCTGGGACTCAAATCCTGGCTGCTTGCATATTAGGTAGATGTATTAACCTCTAAACCACGGGCTCTCCTCATTTTGTCAGCTGTACCAGGGGAGAGATTAAGTGTTTTTTTTTTCAATCAGGGCAACCTGGTCTACCCAAATATGGGAAGGAGGATACTTCGCAGGCATTCGTTTTCACGACAAACTATTTTTGTGTTGAATTTATATTTACTGACGAAGAAATAAAGGGAGACTAGTCTCTTTATTTTAGACTCCTTACTAGTCTGTACTAGTAAAGTCCCTTTATTTCTTTGTCAGTAAATATACCATATTTTTTGGAGTATAAGATGCACCTTTCCCCCCCCAAAAAAGGGTGAAAATCTGGGTGTGTCTTATACTTCAACTGTAGCCTTGCCCAGCCTCTCAAACGGAGGTTTCAGAGGCTGAAAAAAGCCTCTGAAAGGAAGCTTCAGGAAAAAAGCCTCCAAATAGAGCTTCAGAAAAAAAAGCCTCTGAAAGAAGCTTCAGGAAAAAAGCCTCCAAACAGAGCTTCAGAAAAAAAGCCTCCAAACAGAGCTTCAGAGGCTTTTTTTCTGAAGCTCTGTTTGGAGGCTTTCAGAGGCAGGAAAAAATTTTTTTTTTCTGAAATGAAGTTTCAGAGGCTGAAGAAAAAGCAAGGCACGGAGCTCACAACCAATGAACCTGTTGCTAAAATTCACCTCTGGGAACAGCTGATTGGGGGTATTCCGGGAAGGCCGATCCACCCGCCAATCATCTTTTTTCTTATTTTCCTCCCCAAAAGCTAAGGTGCGTCTAATACTCCGGTGTGTCTGATACTCCGAAAAATACAGTAAATTTAACGCAAAAATAGTTTGTCATGAAAGTGATTGTCTGCGAAGGCTCCTGGATTGGGGCCGAAAGGTGAAAGGAAACCAGTATGCTCCGTCCCACATTTGGGAGACCAGGTTGCCCTGATAGGAAAAAGTGATGGAGCACCAGCAGTGGGTTTAACATTATGTTACTTCCGGTTAGCCATGAGCGTGCCCGGTTTGCACGCACACCTGCCTTCCACACATGTGCCCGGCCTAAAAAATGTGCCTAAATAGGATGGCATTTCCGCTACCAGTTCGGGCGAACCGGTTTGAACCAGCTGAATACCACCTCTATGGTGGTATAACTTCAGAAGGTAAGCTGTTCCACTGATGGATTGTTCTTAATGTCATGAAATACTACATTGGGAAGAGGGATCAATCGACTCATGTCTGGCTATTTGACCCTTTTTCTACCACAATGGTGTGTCAGAAAATAGGGTAACTCACCTCGTCGGGAGGGTTCTTCACTTTCTGGATGTAACGTCGCACCACATCCTCAGGGTTTCTGCCTGGAGAGAAGAGAAGAGTCAGTGCTGACTCAAAGGCACGAATACACGCACACCCATAGAGACAATGAAAATTGTCTTCTTAGACACGGTGACTGCTGCTGTTAGTTCACTGCTCTAGTCCTCATGAAAACCATTTTATGCCTCTCCATTCCCACCTGCGCCAATCGGTTTCGGTCAAACCAATGCAAAGTCTGATCCTATCCAGAGCCAAACAGTTGACTCTCTACGGCCTTTCAGAATTTCCCACAGTGCTCAGGGTACTTGATGCGGCATGCCACCTGGTTAGGATGCAAAATGGCCGCCAACCCTAAAAGGGTCCAAAAGGCAGTGCCCAGCGTGAGACCCCACATTTTAATCCCTCAGAGACCAAGGAGGAAGACAGCTTACTCTTCTTCAAATGTTTCTTCTTGGTTTTACGGCAAATGCCGGTAATGCCCGGCACGGCCTTCATGTCACTCTTGTTGACAGGCGGCGGGTGCAAGATGGGCTTTGGAGCTCGCGTCAGACAAACGGGCAAACCTGCTGCACACATCAAGATGCCAGTCATTCCTGGAAGAGAGAAAGAAAGTGATTCTAACAAAACTAATCCCATATGTTTTGATTTAACAGACCTTTGGATTTAACAGACCTTTGGATTTAACAGACCTTTGGATTTAACAGACTTTTGGATTTAACAGACCTTTGGATTTAATAGATTTTTGGATTTAACAGACTTTTGGTTTTAACAGACTTTTGGATTTAACAAACCTTTGGATTTAACAGACATCTGGATTTAACAGGCATGACGTCCTGTCAAACAGTTTGTTAAATCAAGGTTTTCACTGTTCCTTAATAAAAAAAAAATCAGACGGGAGCACCTTTTCTGTCTAGCATATTTTACTAAAAAGGCATCATTTCATTTACTACTTTTACCTGCCAAGGCAGGGTGGACTGGACCAGTTCCATTCAGATTCTTCACCGGGAGAGCAGGAACCCTGGAAGAGAAAGATGGAGGAGATTTGAACAGGAATCCCTTGAAGGAACGCATGCTTTTGGAACATCCCAAAAGGATATTATTTTACCCTTCAAAATCTTCCCTTGCAGCCTTGCCAAGCACCTTAGTCCACCTGGCTTTCAAACAAACAAACAAATCACTTTCTCATAGTAGACAATGTATCTACTCAGGTTGAGTATGTTGGATTCTCAGAATTTGGTTGATTTCCTGCAGATGTTTCATAACCAGGGTAGGTAACAGCATCAATATCCCAAAAATTCAAAATACTATTTTTCCCCCTGGGAATTCTTTGTAAAATATTCTTTAATTTGAAAGTTCTGATCCAGCTGGTCTCCTCCTCCTCCTCCTCTTCCCCCCTCCCTTTCCCTTCTCCTCCACCTATTCCTTCTCCATCTCCTCCACCTCCCTTCCCCTTCCTTTCCCTTCTCCTCCACCTATTCCTTCTCCATCTCCTCCACCTCCCCTTCCTCTTCCCTTTCCCTTCTCCTCCACCTATTCCTTCTCCATCTCCTCCACCTCCCCTTCCCCTCCCTTTCTCCTCCTCCTCCACCTCCCTTCTTCTCCTTCTCTTTAGACTCTGTGTTTGCACTTGTGTGTGTTAGTATATATGGGTATGTGCATCGATCAGTGTACAAATATGTGTCTATGTGTATGTATGTGGTGTTGTGGGCATATATGGTTATTTAACAGATTAACAGAGTTGGAAGGGACTTTATAGGTCATCTAGTCCAACCCCCTGCCCAAGTAGGAGACCCTACACCATTCCATACAAAGGACTGTCCAACATCTTAAAAGCGTCCAGTATTGGAGAATTCACAACTTCTGAAGTTTAAGTCGTTCCACTGGTTAATTGTTCTCACTGTCAGGAAATTCCTCCTTAGTTCTAAGTTGCTTCTCTCCTTGATTAGTTTCCACCCATTGCTTCTTGTCCTGCCCTCAGGTGCTTTGGAGAATAGCTTGACTCCCTCTTCTTTGTGGCAGCCCCTGAGATATTGGAAGAACTGCTATCACGTCTCCCCTAGTCCTTCTTTTCATTAAACTAGACATACCCAGTTCCTGCAACCGTTCTTTATGTTTTAGCCTCCAGTCCCCTAATCATCTTCCTTGCTCTTCTCTGATACAGATGTTCCCAAGGATTATAAGCAGATAAAGAGAACATTGACTTTGTCAAACATTCATCAGTAAACTGTTCCTTTGTCACCAGCAGGATTAACTCCCGACCGATTCCTCTCTAGCGCAACCAGATGGCCGACCACATTTCGCTTGCAACTCAGGGGTCTTTGGTGGAAGGGCCTGCAAAAACATAACCAACCCCCCCCCTCCCCCCCCCCCCCCCCCCCAGCAAAATTCTCTTCATCCTCCAGATGGTCTTACAAGCAGAGCTGCTAAAAATAACCACATTCCCCTTCTCTGCCAACAGGGCTGGTTTTGACAACTACGATGAGTTATTTCTCAAAGAAAGACACTCCCACCGTGTGTGTGTGTATGTTTTCCTAGTTTTATTCTCACGACGACAACTATGTCTGGAACCCGCACTGCATATCGGACGTTATTACAATTGAGCGCGTCCAGAAATATTTCACAAGAAGAGTCCTCCACTCCTCTGCTCGTAACACAATACCCTATGCCACCAGACTTGAAATTTTGGGCTTAGGCAATTTAGAACTACGCCGCTTTCGGTATGACCTAAGAGTAGCTCATAAAATCATCTGCTACAATGTCCTATCTGTCAATGACTACTTCAGCTTCAACCACAACAATACACAAGCACACAACAGATGCAAACTTAAAGTGAGCCGCTCCAAACTCGATTGCAGAAAAAATGACTTCAGTAACAGAGTTGTTAATGCCTGGAATGCACTACCAGACTCTGTGGTCTCATCCCAAAACCCCCAAAACTTTAACCTAAAACGGTCTACTGTTGACCTCACCCCATTCCTAAGAGGCCTGTAAGGGACGTGCATAAACGACTAGCACGTATGTGCGAGGGGAACCTTTACCTTTACCTTTTAACCATGCTGTGGAGATACTTGACAAAGGCCCCAATATCACAATTCAGGTAGTCCTCAACTTATGACCATTGGAAGGAAGTGTCTTAGAACTAACCTTCACCTTTGCTACAGCGTCCCCACGGACATGATCAAAATTCAGATGCTTACAAATGGCATGTATTTACGGCGCATCCCACGGTCTCATGAATGTCATTTGCAGCTACTCAAGGGGCAACTGACAAGGAAAATCAATAGGAGAGAAGCCGGATTCACTTAAGAACCATGTGGCAAAAAAAAAAAAAAGGTAAAAATGTTAACTGGGAGCCAAATTTCCTTCTTTGGCATCATTTTTGGGCCAAAATACCTGATTTTCACCTGCTGTCAGCAACTAACCTTACTACTCTGTTCCTAGCCTGGATTTCCAAATATAACTTGCAGGAGCGCTGGTTCCAGACATTCAAAATCCCCTAAAAAATGCACAACTCACAATCTAAAACGATCGCTGCACCCTTCAAGCACGTTAACCTGCTCGCACTCTTAAAGGTAAAGGTTCCCCTCGCACATCTGCGCTAGTCGTTCCCGACTCTAGGGGGTGGTGCTCATCTCCGTTTCAAAGCTGAAGAGCCAGCGCTGTCCGAAGACGTCTCCGTGGTCATGTGGCCGGCATGACTCAACGCCAAAGGCGCACGAAACGCTGTTCCCTTCCCACCAAAGGGGGTCCCTGTTTTTCTACTTGCATTTTTTTACGTGCTTTTGAACTGCTAGGTTGGCAGAAGCTGGGACAAGTCACAGGAGCTCACCCCATTACGCGGCACCAGGGATTCGAACCGCTGAACTGCCGACCTTTCGATCGACAAGCTCAGCATCTTAGCCACTGAGCCACTGCGTCCCTCCTCACACCCTTACACAGACACATACAAAAAAAAACTCCACACGTTCTTCCTCTCCGACTCCTTTTTTTTTTTTGCTGACACCGACAGTCATCTCCGGTGCCGGCAGCAATAAATCTCAGGACAGCGATTTGCCCATTGGCTCATCTTACCTAGTTGTTGACATAGCAGATCCTGCAAGGAGGAATAATCGTTGTGTAACATTCACAATCGCAACAGCCAAAAGAAAAAAGAAAAAAAAACCCGAACAGCACTAGAAGGAAGTGCGTGCGAAGTGCAGCAAGAAAACAATGTTTGCAGGTGCTTAGCTTTTCTGGGTGTAAAAGGAACTTGCTCTAAACGTTCCCCACTTTCATTTTGACTAACGAATAAATATAAATAGCCCTTTCTAGTATGCCAACCTGAAAAAAAAAAGTCTCTCTTCTGTAAATTGAGAAGATTTAGAATAACAGAGTCGAAAGGGACCCTTGGAGGTCTTCTAGTCCAACCCCCTGCTTAGACAGGAAACCTTACACCACTTCAGACAAATGGTTATCCAACATCTTCTTAAAAAGTTCCAGTGTTGGACCATTTACAACTTCTGGAGGCAAGTTGTCCCACTGATTAATTGTCCTCACTGTTAGGATATTTCTCCTAAATTGCTTCTCTCCTGGATTAGTTTCCACCCATTGCTTCTTGTCCTGCTTTCAGGTGCTTTGGAGAATAGCTTGACTCCCTCTTCTTTGGGGCAGCCCCTGAGATATTGGAACATTGCTATCCTGTCCTTCTTTCCTAGTCCTTCTTTCCATTAAACTAGACATCCCCAGTTCCTGCAACCATTCTTCATTAGCCTCCAGTCCCCTAATCATCTTTGTTGCTCTTCTCTGCACTCTTTCTAGAGTCTCAACATCATTTTTACATCGTGGCGATCAAAACTGGATGCAGGATTCCAAGTGTGGCCTTATTACCAAGGCCTTATAAAATGGTATTAACACTTCACGTGATCTCAATTCTATCCCTCTGTTGATGCAGCCTAGAACTGTGTTGGCTTTTTTGGCAGCTGCTGCGCACGGCTGGCTCCTATTTACATGGTTGTCCACTAGGACTCCAAGATGTTTGACTAATAGATCTTTGACCCATATGTTTGACTAACGACTAATTCTATGCCAAAATGCACTGTACGGCATAACTATGAACAAATACCTGGGTTCGCTCTCCCAAAGGTGCTTTTTTCAAGAGGCAGCTGGACCTTCAGGTTTTTCTTTGAAGACGTTTTCACTTCTCATCTAAGAAGCTCCTTCAGCTCTGACTGGATGGTGGGGAGATGAAGAAGCTTCTTAGATGAGAAGTGAAAACGTCTTCGAAGAAAAAACTGAAAGTCCAGTTGCCTGTTGAAAAAAGCACCTTTGAGATAACCATGACCTGGATGGCCGAGAACCTCCATGGACACTTTGATGGCTCTTTTTATTTTAGCAATACGTAGTGTTTTCGTGCAATGTTTTCTCTTTCTCTTCCCATTTTATTTTCCTCTTAATGTTTTATGCTGGTTTTGATTAAGGGCCGGAATGCAAGGTTGAAGATCTTTCTCGCCTTTAACCATTGTTTAGGGAGCTTTAACGTCCGTGAAGTGAGTTTTAATGCTTTAAGAGCCTTGATTGTACAGTGGTTTAATGCACCCTCTTATTAACACAGCTGCCTGCAGTTACTGCAGGTTCGAATCTCGCCAAGGCTCAAGGTTGACTCAGCCTTCCATCCTTTCTAAGGTAGGTAAAATGAGGACCCAGTTTGTGGGGACAATAAGCTGACTTTGTATAAAATATACAAAAGGATGAAGGCTATTGCTTAACGCCTTGTAAGCCGTCCTGAGTCTCCGGAGAAGGGCGGCATATAAATCAATTTTTTTAAAAAAATGCTTGATACAAATAAATAATTTTTGTGAGCAGAAGGCTGGAGATATCGGCTCTGGCCCCTGCCTTATTTCTGTCATAAAAAGGGGGAAAGGACTCTGGAAAAATTCTTGGTTGCTTTGTACGCAGAAGAACCGAGAGCTGGGTTTAGATATTGTGCTATTTATTATGAATAAATATGCTATTATTCAGACAGAGCTCATAAATTCGTAGGGGGAAAAAAAAGAGTGACGTGAGCCTATTTGCCAAACGCAAAGATGCTGATCTGAAAACACAGCCTACAATCCTTTGTCCGGGACCAAAAAAAAAAAAGGAGCCTTGGTAGTACAGTGGTCTAAGGCACCCTGTTATTAAGCTGGTTATTAAGACCAGCTGCCTGCAATTACTGCAAGTTCGAATCTCTCCAAGGCTCAAGGTTGACTCAGCCTTCCATCCTTTCTAAGGGAGGTAAATTGAGGACCCAGTTTGTGGGGGCAATAAGCTGGCTTTGTATAAATATACAAAAGGATGAAGGCTATTGCTTAACGCATTGTAAGCCGCCCTGAGTCTCCGGAGAAGGGCGGCATATAAATCAAATTTTAAAAAAAAAAACCCATGAAATAGATTAAGTTCCTCCAAAACTACAAAATCATTTACTGTAGGAGTCCTCATGAGATGGCCATTGGCCAAGGTTTGGTCAGATGCTGGAAAATGTGTAGGGAAAGGCTCAATCTCTCTGTAGAACATCTGTTGAAGAAGGTGACGTGAAGGGAACAATGAAACAATGAACAATGAAAAGAGGCAGTGAAACACATATGGGAGGCATAAACATCTGGAAAGACGATACCTTCCATCCCCTATGGACCCCTATGGATATAGACAGAACAGCAGAGCTGTGCGGATAGTTAATGACTGGCTGGCTGGCGATAGGTAGACAAATGGATAATGGAGAGACGATAAAACCAGTAAGTGGGGGGAAAGACAGATGATAAAGATAGGTAGTTATGTAGATAGGTAATAGAGAAGGGATTGATAGAAGATGAGTAAGTAAAAATAAATAATATATAGATGGTGATGATGAGAAAAAAGATGACAGAACAGAGTGAGATAAATAATGTGCAAAGGATAGTAGATAGATAGATAGATGAGAGATCAAATAGATGAGAGAGAGAGAGAGAAGAGAGAGAGAGAGATGAGATAGATGAGAGATCAATAGATGAGAGATAGAGAGATAGATAGATAGATGAGATAGATGAAAGATCAATAGATGAGAGATAGATAGATAGATAAATAGATGAGATAGATGAGAGATATAATAGATGAGAGATAGAGAGATGAGATAGATGAGAGATCAATAGATGAGAGATAGATAGGTAGATAGATAGATAGATAGATAGATAGAGATAGATAGATAGATAGATAGATAGGATAGATGAGAGATAAATAGATGAGAGATAGATAGATAGATAGATAGATAGATAGATAGATGAGATAGATGAGAGATCAATAGATGAGAGATAGAGAGAGAGATAGATAGATAGATGAGATAGATGAAAGATCAATAGATGAGAGATAGATAGATAGATAGATGAGATAGATGAGAGATCAATAGATGAGAGATAGAGAGATAGAGAGATAGATAGATGATATAGAGATGAAAGATCAATAGATGAGAGATAGATAGATAGATAGATAGATAGATAGATAGATAGATAGATAGATGAGATAGATGATAGATAAATAGATAGATAGATAGATGAGATAGATGAGAGATAAATAGATGAGAGATAGAGAGATAGAGAGATAGATAGATGATATAGATGAAAGATCAATAGATGAGAGATAGATAGATAGATAGATAGATAGATAGATAGATAGATAGATGAGATAGATGATAGATAAATAGATAGATAGATAGATGAGATAGATGAGAGATGATAAATAGATGAGAGATAGAGAGATAGATAGATGAGATAGATGAAAGATCAATAGATAGAGAGATAGATAGATAGATAGATAGATAATAGATAGATAGATAGATAGATAGATAGATGAGATAGATGATAGATAAATAGATAGATAGATAGATGAGATAGATGAGAGATAAATAGATGAGAGATAGAGAGATAGATAGATGAGATAGATGAAAGATCAATAGATGAGAGATAGATAGATAGATAGATAGATAGATAGATTAGATAGATAGATAGATAGATAGATAGATAGATGAGATAGATGATAGGTAGGTAGGTAGATGATAAATAGATGATAATAATATTTCTATTTTTCTTATTGTTGGAACAGCTGGTGAAATTCTAAGGGCAGCTATTTTTTAAATCGCTTATGATGTTGATGATCGTCATCATCGCTTTAATTATTAGCTTAAGCTTTTAATAACTTATAAAATAAATTAAACTCTGAATAAATAATTAAATATTTAGCTGAACCGCAGAGTAAATTATTAATAACATCCAACCACATTAGACTTCCGTCTGAAAAGCATCGTCCCAAATGCTATTGCCATTGTTATTAATACCGGGACCAGTAGTAATACTGCTAGGAATAGCCATGTAGCAATAGTAATAATATACAGATCATAATATATTCCACGCGTATAAAACCGTCCCTGACGATAAAGCAGGAAACATTGTTTTTGAAAAGAACATCGCGAGAAAGCAGATTTTTCAGGTGCCTATTAAAACATGCTAAGGAACTTATTTCGTATTTCAATAATTGCAGACGGCAGGAACAATTGGCTTTTAGTATGTATGGCTGATTGTTGTAACTCCTCTGAGTGAACTCTGAATAGCTTTTCTCTGTGATTAAACAAGAATGCTTAACTGGGGCACTTATATTTGAACTAAAAGCTAACAATCTTGACAGCATTTGGGGGAAGCCCAAAAGAGGTTTAAATTCAAATATTGAATTCAATATTGCGCATAAATTGCTTATGCGCAATATTGGAAAGGAAATAATGTACCACCAGAGGGATTAATTATTCAAAAAATATTGGAGTGTGCCAAAATGAATAAATTAACTTTAGAATTAATAGAAAAAGAAGATTCAGAATATTATGCGGTGTGGGATAGATGGTATAGGTGGATTGATAACCGAAATAAAAACAAATAATGTTTAGAAGAAAGTTAGGCTTTTTTTCAGGCAGCCAGCAAGCACTCTGCTGCCCATTGGGAGACTAAGGAGACTAAGATAGATCTATTTCGGACTTATTAGTCCTCATCAGTTAGCCACACCCTCATCCCATGTATCCTCCCTGTAAAGGTACAGTATTTGTTTTCTTTTCTTTTCGTAGGCCTTTATGTGTATTTCTCTTTAGCCAGGTTCTTCCTACGTAAACCAAGATTTTTATGCAGCCCTAGTTCAGTGAAATCACTGAAAGCTAAATCCAAAAATTCCTGGAAGCTTGGCATTCAGACAAATCGGCTATCAACAGACACACAGAGATAAGTTACATTTACTCACCATTCAAAATAAAAAGCTAAGAAGGAAGGAAACAAAAAGACCAAACCGCATATTCTCCAGCAGCCAATACCCAGATAAGCAGGGATTAACACCAGACAAACAATCAAGAAGAAAGCAATATCCTAATCAAATACCAAGGGGAAAATTACAACTCCACCAACGTTGGCAGGACAAGTTATTGTATGTAAAGAAGGAGCCAACCTCGCACTCAGTAGCACTGTTGAGGTTACCTAGTAAGGAAATGAAATGTCTGCAAACAAATTATTATGCTCAGAGAGCACCAAGTTGGGTATTGAAACATCTACAAGAAAACCACCAAGCTCAGAGAGCACCAAGGATCCTACAGTCTTCCTCCTCCTCTTCCTCTTCCTCCTCTTCCTCCTCCCCCCCCACAAACGTCACTCCTTTCTAGCACTGATGATGTTACCTAGTTTAAATTTGAAATTTTAAACATAAATTTTTAATCTGTTTAATTATGGGGGTATTTTAAAATTCAGCCTAAATTATTTAATTTGTTTTAATTTATTTTAGATTTTGTATTTCCTGTGTTTTATCTTCTGGCTGTTCACCGCCCTGAGTCCTTCTGGAGAAGGGCGGTATAGAAATTTAATAAAATAAATAAATAAATAAATAAATGAAATGTTTGCAAGAAAACAAGAAAGCTCAGAGAGCACCAAGGACCCCACAGTCCTCGTTCTCCCCCCCTCCTCCTCCTCCTCCTCCTCCTCTCCACAAATCTCACTTCCTTCTAGCACGGATGACGTTACCTAGTTGGGCTGTAAAACATCTGCAAGGAAACCACCCAGCTCAGAGAGCACCGAGGACTCCGCGGTCCTCTTTATTTTCATCCCTGACCGTTTGACCTCGATGCGTTGGTGGAACACCAAAAGTTTCCGACACTTACCCTGGTGGAATGGAGGCTCTGCTACTTAAGATGGCGGCACGCTGTGTCCCAGGCCGGTTCAGGTTATTTTGACCGGGCACTTGTGTTGTATTGTTAGGTGCGCTCTGGCTTCGGGAGAAAGTGGCGGTAGCTTGCATCCCGTTGGCAGAACGGGACTGCTCCATCTTGGACATCCCTCCCGCTTGGACGGCGCCCAAAGACCACAACGCCGTCCCGTTGAAAGTATTGCTCTGGCGGACGGCCAAGGTCCCGTTGCTATTGCCCGAATACACCTTCCGGCGTTGGGAGGCCAAGATGGCGTTTGACGCTGCCCGGGTGCTGTTGACCAGCAGGCACTGCTGACACGAACAAGGATGGCCGGAATTGGTCCCCACCGGCCAGGATTGAGATTTCGGGATGGAGCCCATGATGAGCGGGTAAGCTAAGTCCATGCGTCTCCGGAGACGGCGCTTCCTCTGCGTCTGGCGGTTCACCTGCGACATGCTGTTGAAGTAAATCAGGTAGCAGAAGCCCAAGGAGGAGAGGTCCAGCCACGGATGCTGCTTCTCGTAGGCGTTCTGGATTGTGATGCAGATGTCCATGTCGTAAGGCGTCCAGGAGTTGTTGTCGTTCTCCCATTCCCACACCACCCCTTTGCCAGGAGCGGAAGAAGGATCGTAAAAATTCCTCCGGACCGGGCGCATGGTCCCTGTGAGAAAAGGAGACCACCAAGTGATATTAACGGATGCAGCACAGGAAATGGAAGCCCCCACCCACCCAAAAAAAAAATAGTTGCATTGCTGGGCAATTTTAAGGAAAGGCGAGACAACCAGCTGCTAAAGGTTTTTCTTGTTTTGTTTACATGACCTCTTATGGTCCCAAAAGATCAGGGGTGTCAAACTCAAGTCCCCGGGGCCCAGATCCGGCCTACAAGCTGCTTAGTAACAACAAAGGACCAGCCCCGTGGTGCTTCTGCCAACGAAAAGGGAGGGAGGGAGGGAAGGAAGGAAAGAGGAGGAGAGGAATTAAGGGAAGGAAAGGAAAGGGAGGAAGAAGGGAAGGAAAGGAAAGGAAGGAAAAGGAAGGAAAGGAAGAAGGGAAGGGAAGGAAAGGAAAAAGGGAAGGGAAGGGAGGGGAGGGGAGGAGGAGAGGAGGGAGGGAAGGAGGGAAGGAGGGAAGGAAGGAAAGAGGATGAGAGGAGAGGAATTAAGGGAAGGAAAGGGAAAGGAAAAGGGAAAGGAAAAGGGAAAGGGAAAGGGAAAGGAAAGGAAAGGAAAGGAAAGGAAAGGAAGAAGGGACGGGAAGGAAAGGAAAGGAGAGGAAAGGGAAGGGAAGGGAAGAGAAGAGAAGAGAAGGAAAGGAAAGGAAAGGAAAGGAAAGGAAAGGAAAGGAAAGGAAAGGAAAGGAAAGGAAAGGAAAGGAAGAAGGGATGGGAAGGAAAGGAGAGGAGAGGGAAGGGAAGGGAAGGGAAGGGAAGGGAAGGGAAGGATGGAAGGGAAAGGAAAGGATGAAAAGAGAAGGGAAGGGAAGGGAAGGAAAGGAAAGGAAAGGAAAGGAAAGGGGAAAGTCCTCCCACAGTGAGCTCTGATGGAATCTGCTGAGAGTTGAGGAGCACAAAACGGAAAGGGATCACCAGAATGGTGACATCAGCAAGAACATCTGAACAGAAGCTACCCTCCCTCCCTCCCTCCCTCGGCAGCATGGAAACCTCCACAGGAAAGCTGGCATTGTTCTACCTGACAAGCCCTGGCAAGGTAGAACAATGGCTGGGCTGACCGGTCGGAATGGCCAGAGGGCAAAGTCCTGTGACTAACCAAACTCTGTTCCAAACTGGCGAGGCGGTTGAAACAAAGGGAGGATGCATGGAAAGATACCCAGAAGAAGGAATGTTTGCTGTAGCAACACCCAGAGGGCATCTGGAGGCAGCAGGCAGACAGGTGTGCTTTGGAGACGGGAAAAAGATGGGTGGGCAAACCCAATTTGGCCCGAATGGTCCCTGACCCTTAGGTTAGCAAAGCTGGGGACTTAACACCCGATATAAGATTTCTTATCATTGTGGTTTGTTTCGGAAAAAAATGGAATTGGAAGAGCCGGCTTGGTCTGGTGTTTGGACCACTTGGATAGAAAC
>NW_026844143.1:77426-84926 GCF_029531705.1 Pantherophis guttatus
AGAGAGAGAGAGAGAGAGAGAGAGAGAGAGAGAGAGAGAGAGAGAGAAGTCAAGAATCTGCCCTATTCCAAAGATCCAGCAACCTTCAGGAGTCCACCTGGGCTGATATTTCAGTCCTGCAGGAAGGACCTTTTTTCCCTGAACCTTTCCAACTAGTTGTATCTACAGCTGGAAGGCAAGGAAGAAGCAAGAACTCAATTCGAGGAGAAACGATCTCCCTCGGTCCTGACGGCAGTGAGATCGTTGTCACCAGCGATGGTCTCCTGCCCTGAACACACTCAAGGGATTTTTTTTTTTCGTTTCGTTTTTGGGAAATATAAATAAAACTGGATCTTTTGCAACATGGACGCTGCATCCTGGGATGCTCAGGGGCTGCGGGGGTGGGTGTGTTTGTGTGTAGAGGCATTCCCCCCCCTCCCCAGTACGTGAGTTCAGGGAGAATTTTAATCAGGGGTGAAATCCAGCAGGTTCTGACAGGTTCTGGAGAACTGGTAGCGGAAATTTTGAGCCGTTCGGAGAACCGGTAGAGGAAATTTTGAGCCACTCTGGCTGGCCCCAGAGTGGGGTGGGAAAGGGGATTTTGCAGTATCCTTCCCCCAGGAGTGGGGTGGGAATGGGGATTTCGCAGTATCCTTCCCCTGCCACACCCACCAAGCCACACCACACCACAGAACCGGTATCAAAAAAAAAATATTTGGATTTCACCATCGGTTTTAATAACTCCGTTGAATCTTTTCAGATTCAGTGCAAGTTTTCTAATGCATGGTTTGCAAAAAATCAGAATAGGAGCGTGAAGGCGATGGGGTCGTTTTGCGTTGAAAATTCTGCTCAGTACAGATAGTCCTTCACTTACAACAGTTTGCTTAGTGACCAAAGTTACCACAGAACTGAAAAAAGTGACTTGAATAGAAAGAATAGAATAAGAATCTGGAACAGAATAGAACTTTATTGTTACTTTAAATGTACATGGATCAGCATAGAGTGGTCCTCACACTTACAGCCGTCGCTGCCTCCCCGTGGTCACGAGATCAAAATTCAGACACTTGGCAACGGACTCATATTTATGACGGTTGCAGTGTGAGCCCCTTTTGTGACCTTCCAGCGAGCAAAGGTCAACGGGGAAGCCCGAGTCACTTAACCACCATGTGACTAACTGAACAATGGCAATGATTCACTTAACAACGGTGGCAAGAAAGGTCGTAAAATGGGGTAAAAATTCACGTAACAAAAGCTTCACTTAGCGACAGAAATTTTGGGCTCAGTTTTGGGTTCAAGTCGAAAACTACCTGTGCTTATCTTATCTTTCTGAACGTGGAAACATTCTCAGCCAACAGGACCAAGACTAGGGGTGAAATGCTGCCGGCTCTATCTGGCTTGTGGGAGCCGGTACCGCAAGTAGTTCGGAGAACTGGTAGCGCCGGCAGCGGGAGGCTCCGCCCTCCGAAACCGGGATGTTGTTACGTCTCGGTTTTGACCATCTGCGCATGTGCAGAAGACTTTGCGTGCAAACGACGTGCACTTCAGCGAGCCGATAGGAAAGGCAAGTACCATTTCACCCCTGACCAAGAGCAGTGGTGGCATTCAACCAGTGTAACAACTGGCTCGTGTAACAACTGGCTCGCTTTGCGTGCGTTTCGTGCGCAATTTCTCACTTCCCTCGCACTGAACACGCGCTTTGCGTGCGCACGACGTACGCTTGAAAACAGCTCTAAAACTTACCTTCTCCTGCAGTCGCGGTGAGTAAAACAGCTGAGGCACGGCAATCCACTCTGCCACGCCTATCAGCTGGGTTTCAAACAAAGGAAATATAGGTTGGTATAGTGCAGGGGCGGGTGGGCGGGCCCAGCTGATCGTCAGAGCGAACCGGTTTGCTCTCAACTGATCGTTGGAGCTACAGGTTTGCCCGAACCCGGCCCGAACCGGCTGAATCCCTCCCCTGACCAAGACTCCTTCAAGAACAGGTGTATTCAGAATATCTCTCTCAAGTTTGATATAAATTCCTATCATTTCAGGGCAATAACCCAACCCCTTTGTGTCAGGTACAAAGTATCCGGACAATCCTTTAGATTTTTTTTTTTTTAATTTGATTTATATGCCGCCCTTCTCCGGAGACTCAGGGCGGCTTACAATGTGCTAAGCCTTCATCCTTTTGTATATTTTATACAAAGTCAGCTTATTGCCCCCACAAACTGGGTCCTCATTTTACCTACCTTAGAAAGGATGGAAGGCTGAGTCAACCTTGAGTCTGGTGAGATTCGAACCTGCAGAAATTGCAGGCAGCTGGTCTTAATAACAGGGTGCATTAAACCACTGTACTACCAATCTGCAGCATGGCAGATTTTTCAAGGCTGCACAGAGGATGCTGGTCAACTAAATTCAACACTAAATTGGCATCAGATAAGGCCCAATGGGAATTCAGGCCTTGGAACCTTTGTGGCAACATAAAGACTCTAAACTGATGATGCGCTTAACTCCACCTCCAGCTCTGCCTGTCCTCCTTCTACTACAACGTTGGGAGTTGCTATACATGCACACACCAATTTTATTTTTCTCTTTAGCATTGGCGTCAAACTGACGCAATTTGTTGGTCTTCCTTGCCCCAATTGTTGAGCCGATCCTTTCCAAACTGAATTAACAACTCCACGTTGTGCCATCCTTTGCTTTTGGAAACTTAAATCCAGCCGTTTGAAGTCGTCTTTCCCCCTTTCTCCATCTCAAAATGTTAAAAAAACAAAACACCCCAGCCCTCTTAGTTGGGCCCACCCAGGAGTGGGCTTCAAAAATTTTAGCAATTTTCTGCCTGGTTGCTGGGTGGGTGTGGCCATGGTGGGCGTGGCCTAGTCAGCCTCCTGCACCATGGGGGCGGCATTTTTGCCCTCCCCGGGCTCCTGAGGCTTTCCTCAAGCCTCCAAGGGGGCAAAAACGGCCTCCCCAGGCTCTGGAGGCCCTCTGGAGGCTGGAAACAGGCCTGTTTCTGAGCTTCGTGAGCTTCCGGTAGGCCTGTTTTTCACCCTCCCCAGCTGCTGCGCGCACCCTGCACTTAACTGCATCCAAAACTGGCAGTGTGGGGACTCCTGGGAGGGGAGGGGAGGGATGGGCGGGGCGGGGCCAGCCAGTAGTGGGATTTGGGGGGTTCTCCAAACTGCACAGAATCTTAGCTAGAGGTTCTCCTGAACCTGGAGCCTGGATAGCTCAATGGACTAAAAGCCTGTTATTAACATTCAGTTGTCTGCAATTATTGCAAGTTCGAATCTCCCCAGGCTCAAGGTTGACTCAGCCTTCCATCCTTTCTAAGGTAGGTAAATCGAGGACCCGGTTTGTGGGGGCAATAAGCTGACTTTGTATAAAATATACAAAAGTATGAAGGCTATTGCTGAGCACATTGTAAGCCGCCCTGAGTCTCCGGAGAAGGGCGGCATATAAATCTAATAATAATAATAATAAAAAAAAAAAAAACCAGCAGCCCACCCCTTAAATTCATCCTGTTAATTTTTAAATATTTTCTTTGGGAAAAGAATTCACGAGATAGTGAGTTGCGTTGCAAAAGATCCTGCTTTTATTAGGATTTCGAGATGGATATCCTTTGAGGAACGGGGAGTTCGATAGGACGAAGAGTTATTCCATGGTCACTATGATAGGATGGGAGATATCTTCGCCATCCTGGTCTTCTTGTGGTGCTACTCGGTCTTCTTTCTCCAGGTGGCAAAATTCCACTGATGGTTCGAATGATGTTTCCCCCTCCCCTCACTTCTTTCTCTTTTAAGGATTGATAAATACTAATTTCATCAAAAACCGGGTACAGGATTGAAACGTGAGTGCAGGTGGCACTCCCCCATTATTACTGGATCTTTTGTGATTGTTAGTGGCTTCTTGGTGTTCTATTGTTCTATCTCGGCTCTTCTTGAAGCTTGCTCTGACATGCCGAGAAGAAGTGAGGGCCGTTCATTTAGCTGAAGGCTTCTTGCAATTCATTGGCAGTTGGTTGGGGTATCGCAGGAGGGTGGGAGGCTACGTCCCCCACCTCTCCCTCAGTAGGGGAGCCATCTGCATCTTCTGATACGGAGGAACTGTTGGCCAACCTGTAGAAGATCTCATTGTCAGAGTATCTTCTCCTCTTCCTGGTTGGTTCCACCACCCACTTGGCTCGTTTCTTTCTGGCCACTTCACGGAGCGTGGCTCTCAAAACACGAGGTCCACCTCGGACAAAGGGCTGTGGCTTTCGTTGCCGGTCAAGCCTGAGAGAGAAGTTCTGGTGAGTGTCGGCTATGCAAGGGCTCAGGGAATGTCTACTCTTGTGCAAGGCAAGGACATCATCTCGCATCTTCCTGTTGAAATACCAGGACATCAGAGGGCACGAGGTTAAATAGCTGCTTCTGGGAAATCTTATAATGCACATGTTCCTCTTGGGTTTGGCATGGATCTTGCCACGTTTGATAACAATCTTGGCTGGTTTGTTGGGCCGGGTCCTTCTCAGAACCTCGCTCTTCCTCTCTCTTTTGACAACAGCCATGGCTTGTGATGTTGACGTCAGCACAACTGAGTTGACCCACCTGCGAATGATGAAGACCAGCTCTGAGCCCTGCCCTTATATAGTGATCAGTATTCAAATGAAGGGGTGGTTCCAGATACTCTGATTGGTTGAAGTGGAACAATAGGCTGTTTTCCCAATAATGCCATCTATGAGGTGTCGGCCCCGATGCAACCAAACTTGAGCAGCTGTTAATAGAGAGATTGAAGGTGGAGTGGAGGATTTGATGGGTCGTATATTGTAACCTAGGCCCAAGTAGTTATTACCAGACACAATCAGCCCTAAACAAACATATTTTATTAGAACAGCTGAGAATTACTTCATTCCCAGCTTAGTCCAAATTAAGTCCAAAACAAATTCTTCATAAACAGTCCTTCAGCCTTATCGCCAACCTTTGTCTATTTTGGCACCCTGCCAAAGGCTTTTCTTGGCAAAAGTTCAGAAGCGAGAGACGCCGACAAGAAACAAATGTAGCAACGTTTCTTTCCTACAAAGATCCCAAGAGCCGTTGCTGCTCTTTTAAGCCTTCTGAGAGGGACCAATCATCTCCTGGCCTTACTCCTGAGTCGTCCTTTTTGCTTTAGCTGCTCTTGCCTTCTGGCAGCTCTTCGCATGCGTGTACTAGGAACAGGCTCCTCCTGTTCCTCTGCCTCTCTGCTATCCGCCTCTGGAGGCTTCGGAGTCCGCGCATCGCTCCCAGATGGCCCTGGCCCCATCTCTGCCTCCGACACAGAGCCCTCGTCCGGGCCTTCCCCGACTCCAGGACTTGTCCTCCCCAGCCTCCTCACTGTCCAACTCTGCTACCAGCTCCGCAGGCTGCTGGTGGACTACAAAAGGTCGCTTGCAAACCTCTCACCCATAAAATCCATTGGCATAACTAAGTGTGGCAGTTATTCCACTTCCTTGTTCTGTTTTTCTTGTTATCTTGGAGGACGTGAATTGAAGTCAGGTCATCCAAAGGATTTTCAGCCAGAGTAGATTTGCATGAGTACTAGTACTACTACTACAACTCCTAATCAAGCTTCATGTCTATACTTAATAGCATAAACATCCGCATTGTAGGGGCGTCACTCAGCATTGCTCACTTCATTAAAGCTATCTTACGTCTTGATACATTAATTTTCAGATCCGGCGTTCTTCATTCTTCTTCTTCTTCTTCTTCTTCTTCTTCTTCTTCTTCTTCTTCTTCTTCTTCTTCTTCTTCTTCTTCTTTCTTCTTCTTCTCTTCTTCTTCTTCTTCTTCTTCTTCTTCTTCTTCTTCTTCTTCTTCTTCTCCTCCTCCTCCTCCTCCTCCTCCTCCTCCTCCTCCTCCACCTCCTCCTCCATTATCATCATCATGAAATAACCAAGGCAGCGTCACACATCTTCATGAATCGTTTTAACAAGCACAACATTCATGTTGTTGTGTCCTTTATCTGCTATTCTAACCGGACTGAGCAACCTTCTTCAACTCCGTATTTGCCCAAACCTTCCTCGTCCAAGCCTAATAGCTTTATTGTGCATTTCTCGGAATCAACAAACCCACAACACACTTACTTTTTCACATTTCCCAACAACCGAAGAGCAAGGATTGAGTGGCACGCCCTCGGCCGAGCCGCTGTGTGCCGCGCGCCCTGAATTTGATTCATTGGATTAGGATTTTGACAAAAATATTTTCCCAGGCACAGGAAAAAAAAAAAAAACACTCCCTCACGTTCCCAACAGTTTTTGCATTGTGCCTGTTGACCACAGCTTTCTCCCAATTGTCAATCACAGAATGTAGTCTTTACGCACAGACATGAAAACGTATCTCAACAAGACTCTGGAAGCAAATCATATCCATCTGGGTTAATTACAGCCATACACTTCTGGTCTATTTATATATATATATATATATTTCCGTACCATAGCTGACCACCCGTCTCATTGGTTCCCCCGAACATTTACAGCATTTATTTCAATTTCCCCCTTTGACATTATCACCTCACGCAGATCTCCAAAACCCCTTTCCTCCGCCCAAAAAAATAATCCCACCTGTCTTGAATGTTAATTTGACTCCATTTGTGGCGCATCCTTTTTTGGCTATCTTCAAAACAAATCACCTGGCCATTTTGGGGGCTCTTTTAATTCCGCTTTTATTGATCAGAATGTTCTCTTTGGATTTAGAAGAACGAAGGCAGAAGCCGTAAGACGAGGAGGACTCACAACTGGTTGGGTTCCAACCTTGGGCCCTTCTCGGCCATCTCGCAAACTTCTGCGGAAACGTCACAATTGCATTTTATCAATGGCGGATTCGTCGACAACAGAAACATGTCCAGATTGAACTGGGATGAGAGTTTTCTGGACAAGGGAACGACTCATGGACATTATATCCATAACCAGGTCTTGCTATGGAATTATGGTCCTTCTGAGCCAAGAGTTGGAAGGGACCTCAGAGGTCTTCTAGCCCAACCCCATGCTCAAGCAGGAGACCCTAGATACGCGATGGCGAACCTATGGCACGCGTGCCACAGCTGGCACGCGAGCCATCCCCAGCTCAGCTCTACCACGCATGCGCCTCCCGCCGGGCCAGCTGATTTTTGGGATGCGCGGGGCATATGCGGGAGACATGCGCAGGGGAGGTCGCATCACATGCATGGGGAGCATGGGGTCATGCGTGCATGCACTGACGCACATTGCATTATGGGTGCCGGCACACGATGAGAAAAAAATTAGCCATCACTGTCCTAGATCATTCCGGATACCTCTTCTTTAAAAACCTCGGGAAACGATAAAATCCACGGGGAAAAGAGCACAATAAACTTAACAACTTGCACCCGTCTTAAGTCAAAACCATTCAAAAAGAAACGTTGCCGAGCCCCCAATGAAGCCACGAGTCCAACTCACAGCTGTTGCGCATAGACCTTCGCGGTGGTGAAGCAGCTTCGGGGCCTTGCAATGCCCAATGCGACAGATGGAATGATTAAACGATTCAGCTGGCTGGATTACGCCGA
>NW_026844143.1:87426-105170 GCF_029531705.1 Pantherophis guttatus
AATAAATTAAAAAAAAAGAAGAAGAAGAGAGATGCTATTTATTCGGAGGGTTTTTGTGTGGTTTTCTTTCTTTTTGTTTTTCCAGGTTCCTTCTGAATTTTTGTTGGTTTGTGTGTGGTTTTTTTTTTTCCCTCATGGGTTGGTGGCCATCCAGGAATGATTGCCCGAAAGCCAAAAAACTTGAATTTCCTTGTTGTTGTTTTTTTTGTGGTTGGCGTTGATCGGTTGGTTGGTTGGATTCATTGGAACGGTCTCCAAAGTTTGCACCGAAAAGGTAAATCGGAAAAAAAATATAAAAAAAAAAAAGAAAAAGAAGAAAAAAAAAGAAAAAGAAAAGAAAACCAAAATGGCTTCCACAGAGACATCGATATTGTGAGACATTATGAAGTTTCCAGAAACAGCCAAGCATGGTCCAGGCTCCAACGAGACACTCGGTGGGAAGGTGGGAGGCCCTGATGGATTAAAAAAATTTTTTTTTACAGGCACTAAGTCCGACAGGACGTCAGTTAAGAGACAGAAAGAGAGAGCGAGCACGGCCATGAACTTGGGGGGACGGAGTGGGGAACGGGGGCCATGTTGGTTTGAGATATTTATTTTTTTTCTTTCTTTTCCCCTCCTTGGTTTGTATTTTTGCTCGTGTGGGTTTTTTTGTTTTTGTGGGGTTGTTGTTGTTTTTTTTGTTTTTTTGGAAAATGGCCAAAGGAATTTAATCTCATCTGTAGTCCTCCTTAGGAAATTCTAATGTCACCAAGTTTCCGAAGCCCATCCGTAAACTCTCCATGTCAAAAGTTTCAATCTCTCGCTCTTGCCTTTCCAACAAAACCTTGATCTTCTCGCTACGTTCCTTCTGCAAGGCAGCCAACTCCTCTTCAATCTGAAAGTGGGGGGGGGGGGGGGAGAAGGGGGGGGGGGGGCAGGGGAGAAGAGGAGAAAAGAGAATGTGAGATGATGGGGAGATGATGCCTTCTCCACATACATACAGACACACGCCCCCGACTGCACCCCAATTTTAGGTTCCTGGGACTGTGAGAGAGCTGAATGGAAGAGAAGGACCAGCCGTTGCAACGAAGAAGAATATGGGTATATTCTCAGGGTTGAAAGGAGGGGTCCTTGGGGGGGCTCCCTGAGCTCGGTTACTTTCTTGCAGGCGTTTCATGACCCTAACTAGGTAACTAGGTAACTAGGTAATGCTAGAAGGGAGTGGAGTTTGGGAGGAGGAGGAGGAGAACGACGACTGTGGGGTAGTTGGTGCTCTCTGAGCTTGGTTGATTTCTTACAGACATTTCATTACCAAACTAGGTAACATCATCAGTGCTACAAAGGAGGGAGGTTTGTGAAGGAGGAGGGGGGGGTTAGGGTCGTTGGCTGTTGTTTTCCTTGTGCTGCCCACCCATCACCTCCTAAGAGCTGTATTTTTCAGACTGTAAGACGCACTTTTTTGTCTCCCAAAAGCGGGTGAAAATGTCTGTGCATCTTATAAACCAAATATTGCCGAAGCCCCGCCCACCTGCCAGCCATTTTTTTTTGGCCTCCACATTCCTGTTTTCAGGCCTTTTCTCGGCCCTTTTTTTTTGGGTTTTTTTCAGCCCCTTTTCGAGGCTCTTTGGCCTGTTTTCAAGGCTCTTTTAGGGCCAAAAAAGCGTCCAAAACGGCCTTGAAAATGGCCCCCAAAAGCCCCAAAATGGGCCAAAAAAGGCCTCAAAAATGGGCTGAAAAAGCCTCAAAAATGGCCCCCCAAAGCCCTCAAAACAGCCCAAAAAAGCCTTGGAAACAGACCAAAAAAGCCTTGAAACTGGGCCAAAAAAGCCTCAAAAACGGCCCCCAAAAGCCTCGAAAATGGCCCCCAAAAGCCCCAAAAACGGCCCAAAAAAGCCTTGGAAACAAACCAAAAAAAGCCTTGAAAACGGGCCAAAAAAGTCTCAAAAACGTCCCCAAAAAAGCCTCGAAAATGGGCTGAAAAAAGCCGCAAAAAGGGGCCGCAAAAAGCCCCAAAAATGGGCCGCAAAAAGCCTCAAAAATGGGCCCCCAAAAGGGCCCAAAAAAGCCTTGGAAACAGACCAAAAAAAAGCCTTGAAAATGGGCCAAAAAAGTCTCAAAAACGTCCCCAAAAAAGCCTCGAAAATGGGCCCAAAAAAGCCGCAAAAAGGGGGCCCAAAAAGCCCCCAAAATGGGCCACAAAAAGCCTTGAAAATGGGCTGAAAAAAGCCCCCAAAGCTGGCCAAAAAAAAAAAAAGCCTCAAAAATGGGCCAAAAAAAGCCCCAGAAACAGGCCAAAAAAAGACTGGAAAAGGCCCAAAAAAAGGTAAGCCAAAAACTTTTCGTTGTTGTTGTTTTCCTCTTCTAAATTTAGGTTCGTCTTATAGTCCGAAAAATACGGTCCCCGATAAGCTGGTGGTAAATCAGCCCTTCAGCTGATTGACCAGGGAACCGTTTCCTGGGCTTCAAGCACTTCCCCGGCTGTTTTTGCCCCTGCTTGTCCAACAATCTTAAGTCTTAGCTGCAAAACTCAATGGATCCTCTCTCCCGTACCTTTTGCTCCAGATGTGCTCTGCGCAAGGACACCCTCTGCTCCAACTTCTGGAGCTCCCGTTCGTGCTGTGCTTCTGTCTGCATCTTGATTTTGCTCTGGTAGGCGTTGAGCAGTTCCATCTCTTGCTGCAATTGCAGCCTCAAGGCTTGGCATTCCGCTTCCTGAGCCTCGTCTAGCCGCAGCTGCAAAAAAAGGCAATCGAGAGAGTCAAGGGAAGTGGCGCTCATTGGTCATCTCCTTTTTTTTTTTTATGACCCCGTAATCCCTTGTGGTGGGGTGGAGTCTGGGGCAACTGAATGGAGCAGAGTGTTTTACTGGCCGGATGCCCTCCCTGTCGCCAATGAGGAGTTATATTCAGCAGATATATTCTCATTGTGCCCAGAGAGAGAAATATCTGCCTTTACCTAGGATCGAACTCACAGCCACCTGATTGTGCGTTCACATCTAGGCCACCGCACCCCTCAGCTGCTGCAGCGCACTGCTGGCTCATATTTAAGTGATTGTCCACCAGGACTCCCAAGAATCCTGCTACTGAGCCAGTTTCCACCTAATCTGTAAATCTTTGATTTTTCTTGCCTAAGTGTAAAACCTGATTTTTCACCTTAATTCCTTAACACCTACATCATCATCATCATCATCCTACTCATCCTTCAATCTTTGGACTGTGTCATGTTCGTGGCTCTTTCATACGTTCCCCAAATTCCTTTCTATTTTCAGATTTCTAATTTCCTATTCTCACGCCAGTAATGTCCCCCTTCTAACTGGGAGAACTGGAAAGTGAAAAGGAGACGATTTATACACCAAGGGCCGCTCGAGATTAAGAGAGGTCCTTCCTCCTGCTCGCTCTTAGCCATCTTCCCAATCATCATCATCTTTTAAAGAATCCTGGGTAATGCAGGTGGAGTCTGGGGCAATTGAATGGAGCTGAGTGATTACTGGCCAGATGCCCTTTTTGTCGCCAGTACGGAGTTTTGTTCAGCAGATATATTCTCAGTGTGCCCAGAGAAAGAGATATCTGCCTTTTCAGGTCTTCAGATGTTTCCACCTTGACAGTTTAAAAAGACGTGGAATTGGGTCTGATGGGCCACCTTATAGTCCTACTCAATTCCCAAGATCTTCTGTAAACGCAAAACCAGTTTGGTTAAGGCGCCGAGACAGGAGATGGTGAGTTCTAATCTCGCCTTAGGCACCAAAGCCGACTGGGTGGGGGACTTCGGACCGATCGCCAGGAGGAGAAGGTGAAATGTTGTCCTGCCTTAGGCATGAAAATTGTCTGGGTGACTTTGGGCCAATCACCAGGAGGATCTGAGTTCTAATCCTGTCTTAAGTTATAAAAACCGATGGGGTGACTTTGGGCCGATCACCAGAAGACATTGAGTTCTAATCCTGGCCTTAGACATAAAAGTTGTCTAAGTGACTTTGGGCCAATCACCAGGAGAAAGTGAGTTATAGTCCTACCTTAGGCACAAAAACTGACTGAGTGACTTTGGGCCAATCACCAAGAGATTATAAATTTTAGTCCCGCCTTAGGCATGAAAGCCAGCTGGGTGACTCTGGGCCAATCACCAGGAGATGGTGAGTTCTAGTCCCGCCTTAGCCATGAAACCTAGTTGAGTGACTTTGGGCCAGTCCTTTCTGCCCAGCCCACCTCACAGGATCGTTGTGGTGGGGAAAATAGAAAGAGGTTTAGGTTTAGGTTTATTAAATTTGTATACCGCCCTTCTCCCGAAGGACTCAGGGCGGTGAACAGCCAAGATTAAAATACATGCAATATAAAAATTAAAATGAATTAAATAAAGAGGAAGAACGTGTTAAATATGTTTGTTGTCTTGAGCGATTTATACACTCTAATGAAGGCTGGATGAAAATAATTCAATAATTCCAACATGGCTTTTATTTTACTTGTTTTTTAGGGCGGGAAGGGGCATTTCCTCACGAGCCTTTCTTCCCCAGGGACTGTAGACCACCCATCCCACCCAGTGGTGAAATCCAATTTTTTTTACTACTGGTTCTGTGGGCGTGGCTTGGTGGGCGTGGCAGGGGAAGGTTACTGCAAAATCCCCATTCCCTCCCCACTCCAGGGGAAGGATACTGCAAAATCTCCATTCCCTCCCCACTCCAGAGGAAGGATACTACAAAATCCCCATTCCCTCCCCACTCCTGGGAGGATACTGCAAAATCCCCATTCTCTCCCCACTCCAGGGAAAGGTTACTGCAAAATCTCCATTCCCTCCCCACTCCTGGGGGGGGGAAGGATATTGCAAGATCTCCATTCCCACCCCACTTTGGCGCCAGCCAGAGGTGGCATTTGCCGGTTCTCTGAACTGCTCAAAATTTCCGCTACCGGTTCTCCAGAACCTGTCGGAACCTGCTGGATTTCACCCCTGACCCCGCCCCTTCTTACCGCTTGCGACGCCATCATTTCATTGATGCTCTGCTCATACTGTTCCGCCAGGATGGCAGCTTCCTCGTCTGCTCATCCTTCAGGCTTTTCAAAATAGTTTTGTGCTCACTCTTTGGAGTCACTTCCAGCTGGTGATTCTTGAGCGCTTTGTACTGCTTCGTTTGCACTTTGCACGTGTCTTGGAACTGCTTCTTGATCTGCATTTCCATGGCCTGCAGAGGAGAAGCGGGAAGAATTTAAGGCCCAATATTATCAGCCGTCGGCTACCGTGATGGTTCTCTCCAAATGACGTTAGAATAAACTGAGTAGCAAAACTGGAAGGGGCCTTGCAAGTCTTCCAATCCGATCTCCTGCTCAAGCAGAAAACCCTCTGCCATTTTAGCCAAGTGGCTGTCCAATCTCTTCTAAAAAAAACCTCTAGTGATAAGAAGAAGGAAGGAAGGAAGGAAAGGAAGGAAGGAAGGAGAGGGAGGAAGGAAGGAAGGAGAAGAAGGGAGAAGATGGAAGGGAGGAAGGACGGAAGGAAGGAGAAGAAGGAAGGAAGGGAGGGAGAAAGGAAGGAAAGAGAGAGAGGAAGGAAGGAGGGGAAGGAGAAGAAGGGAGGAAGGAGAAGAAGGGAGGGAGGGAAGGAAGAAGGAAGGAGAGAGAGAGAGGAGGAGGAGGAAGGAGAAGAAGGGAGGGAAGGGAGGAGGAGAAGGAAGGAAGGAATGAGAGGAAGTAGGAAGGGAGGAAGGAAGAAGTAAGGAAGAAAGGAAGGAGGGAAGGAAGGAAGAAAGGAGAAGAAGGAAGGAAGGAGAGAGAGGAAGGGAGGGAGGAGGAAGGAGAAGAAGGGAGGAAGGAGAAGAAGGGAGGGAGGGAGGGAGGAGGAAGGAGAAGAAGGAAGGAAGGAGAGAGAGGAAGGGAGGGAGGGAGGAAGGAAGAAGGGAGGGAGGGAGGGAGGAAGAGAAGAAGGAAGGAAGGAATGAGAGGAAGGGGAAGGGAGGAAGAAGAAGTAAGGAAGAAAGGAAGAGGAAGAAGGAAGGAAGAAGGAGAAGAAGGAAGGAAGGAGAGAGAGGAAGGGAGGGAGGGAGAAGGAAAGAAGGGAGGAGGGAGGAGGAGGGAGGAGGAGAAGAAGGAAGGAGGAGAGAGAGGAAGGGAGGGAGGAGGAAGGAGAAGAAGGGAGGGAGGAGGGAGAAGGAGAAGAAGGAAGGAAGGAATGAGAGGAAGTTAGGAAGGGAGGAAATAAGAAGAAGGAAGGAAGAAGGAGGAAGGAAGGAAGGAGAGAGGAAGGAAGAGAGGAGGAAGGAGGGAGGGAGGAAGAGAAAAGGAAGGAAGAGAGCGAGGAAGGGAGGGAGGAGGAAGGAGAAGAAGGAGGAAGAGAGAGAGGAAGGAAGGAGAGGAAGGAGAAGAAGGGAGGAAGGAGAAGAAGGAAGGAAGTAATGAGAGGAAGTTAGGAAGGGAGGAAGGAAAGTAAGGAAGGTGAGGAAGTGAGGAAGTAAGTAAGAGGAAGGAAGGAAGGAAGGAAGGAAGGAAAGGAAGGAAAGCAAGGAATAGCTGAATAGCAAAATAACAAAGTGGAAGGGACCTTGCAGGTTTCTAGTCCAATCCCCTGCTCGAGCCCGAGACCCTCCACCATTTTAGACAAGTGGCTCTCCAGTCCCTACTTATGAATAGTTACAATAATTATTCTCTATGCCTGTGTTAGAAGAATTTCCCCCAGACTGTTTGCCTTCTCTCTGGGAACGGCCAAATAAGACTTCATGGATCTTTGCTGAAGTCAAGCTAATTGCCTGCTTGCAGCTACGCAACGATTCCAAGCTAGATCCTCACTTGACGCCTCCTTCCACCTCAACTGTCAGTTTCCGAACTTCAAGCTCTAGGGGGGGGGGGGGTGTCACCTAAGCCTCCCTGGGCTGGGGCTCCCACCCTCATCCCCTTGACTACCTTCAAATTCTTCGGCTGTTGCCGCAACTCCATGACGTGCTTCCTGTGCAGCTCTCGTTCCCGCCGCTTGTTATACTCCAGCTGGTTTTCAAGTTCCGTCTGGTGCTGCAGCCGGATCAAGTCCATACGCAGCTTCTGCAGCAAGTGCAACTGCCGGTATTCTAACTCCCGCGTCGACTCGTCGTGCCGTATTAGCATGGCATGTTCCATTCTCCTTCTGGTTCTCTTCTTGTTCAGCTCCTGCATTTGGGTGGTGGGGGGGAGGCAAGGAACAGAGGTGAGGAGAAGCCTTCCTGGCGTGGTCTGTGAGGATGACCTTGGGAGACCGAAGGAAGAGCCACAGCCAGGGGAACGTAGGGATAAGAGGCTGCTGAGCCCAGAGCAGAAATGGGGTGTGGCAAACATCTCTGAAGAGACCCTCCTGTCAGCACTTCAAGCTGCATTTACTCTAGTGCTGACATAAGAAGGAGAAGCGGAGGCGTCTGGAAAGGGACGTTTGACTTTTCACCTACTTATTTTCCCTGGAGATAATATCCCCTAGGAGATGGGAGGGGGGAAATTCCTTTGAGCTGGAGCAGTAGATTAGGGGTAGAGTGACTTGGAAGATGGCCAATGAGTGCAGGGGAGTGGGGAACGGAAAGGGAGGGTTTTGGGGCTGGAAGTCAGTGTTGGCTTTGATGGAATCATGTTTTAGAATGCCGTGCTTAATAAATAGGAGTTTTTCTTCAAAGACTTTGTTTGAAATGCAATTTATTTGAGACGACCTCGAAACTTGACACCTCCCTGGTATATTGGCTGTAGAAAAATGCCTTTTCAGACTTACAAAATTCTGTTAAGGTAACCTTACAATAAAGAAAAGAACTAATACCTCCCGGTGTGTTTCCTGTCTGGACTACCTTGCAAGGTTGACACTTCCTAAGGAGACAGCCAGAGAGCCTCCTGCCCTTCACCCAAAGCAAAAAACAGCAACAAACCATTTTGGTCAAGCTCAAGAAAATCAGGAAGTCCAGGCCAGGATTAAAATGAATATAAAGGTTTGTTGCAAGCTCTTGTTCTCTACAAGAATCTGAGCTACTAACAGGTCAAAGCAAATTGGCGGTAGATAAGAGTCAACAGCATTCAAGGAGGGCTGGACTTAGATCTCTTGTGCAGGAACTGGGTATGTCTAGTTCAGGGGTCGGCAACCTTAAACACTCAAAGAGCCACAAAGGTCCTAACCGGAAGCCCCCATTCAATTTTGGAGCCGACCGGACGTCCGGTTCCCACACCATAGAGTCTCCTCCTAGCGCGGCATCCTTTTTCCTCTGTTGACCAGAAGTCCAGTTCCCCCACCATAATAGCGCGGCATCCTTTTTCCTCTACCTGTCCTAACCAAAAACCCTATCAATTGTGGAGCCGACCAGCAACAGGGAGCCGCAGCAGAGAGATGAAAGAGCCACATGCGGCTCCAGAGCTGCAGGTTGCTGACCCCTGAACTAAACCTTTCTAAAAGAAGACACCTTGGCTTCATCTCACAAAAGGAATTCCAGAACTTCATTTGCATTCTGTCTGGTTGCAGAGTTTCCTGCCACGGTCTCGCTGAGACAAACCGAACATCCTGCAGGCATGAATCTGAGCATCAAAGCCAAAAAAACCTTTGGGTAATACGCTCTTATGGCGTATTTCCCAAAACTGTCCAGCAGGTGGCGCACGAGCAAATGTGCGTGAGAACCAGGAGGCGAGTGGCCCTTGATGCTCTCTGAACTTGGTGGTTTCCTTGAAGACGTTTCATTACCAAACTAGGTTACGTCGTCAGTCTACCGATGGTGTTGCCTAGTTTGGCAATAAAACGTCTTCAAGAAAACAACATGCTCAGACAGCGCCAAGGACTCCACAGTCTGCTCTTCCTGCTCCTCCTTGCAAACCCTACTCTGGTGCGCGGAGGAGCACCAGAAACCGGAAGAGCAGCTCCCCGATGTGCGTGCGTGGGAGCGCCGGAAATCTGGCCTTCCGGTTTCCGCCGCTCCTGTGCACGTGAAGACTAGCTGGCCGGCGCTGGAACCCGGAAGAGCAACAGGCGATGGCTGGCGTGCCCGGAGAGATGGCTCTGCGTGCCACTTCCAGCACGTGTGCCATAGGTTCCCCATCACAGCCTTAAGACTTACGATGGCTAAGAGAAAATGTGATTGGTTCAGCTCAGCTACTATCCCCTGAGATTGCTGAAAACGTATGCAATTCTGATGAATTTCCCCCCTCCCCACGGCAGAACAATTCAGAATTTAGAAGCAAAGACTGACCAAAAGAATTCTGTTTCATGAGACGTTACAGATAGTCCTTGACGTATGACCATAGCTGAGCCGAAAAATTGCTCACCGTGACAGTGATTTGAGTGAATTTTGTCCCGTTTTACGACCTTCCTGGCGACACTTGTTAAGTGAATCTGGCTTCCCCACACTGACTTTGCTCATCAGAAGGTCGCAAAAGGATCACGTGACTGGAAATACTGCAACCGTCATAAATATGAACCGGTTGCTAAGTGTCCTAAGTGTTTGATCCTGTGGCCATGGGGATTCTACAGTGGTCCGAAGTCACTTTTTTTCGGCGCCGTCAAAACTTTAAACGGACACTGAAGGGACGGTTGTAAGGGGATTTACCTGGCTGAACCCACCTGAGTTAATTCGTGGGAAGATCCGGGGCCAACAAATGAGGAGGCCAGCTCTAGAACAGGGGTCTCTCTAAACATGGCAGTTTTTAAGAGTTGTGGACTTCAACTCCCAGAATTCCCAGAATTCCTCAGCCAGCCAATTCCTCATGCTGGTTGAGGAATTCTGGGAGTTGAAGTCCCGAAGTCTGGAAGTGGCCAAGGTTGGAGACCCCTGGATTTGGGAGGGCACACCCTGTCTGCCTGTCTGTCTGCCTGCTATCTCTCTCTCTCTCTTTCTTACTTTCCTTTTCTTTCTTTCTATCATTATATATGCTTATTTCGGGGTTCAAAAAAATATAAGACAGGGTCTTATTTTCGGGGAAACACGGTATCTATCTATCTATCTATCTATCTATCTATCTATCTATCTATCTATCTATCTATCTATTATCTATCTATCTATCTATCTATCTATCTATTATCTATCTATCTATCATCTATCTATCTATCTATCTATCTATCTATCTATCTATCTATCTATCTATCTATCTATCTATCTATCTATCTATCTATCTATCTATCCACCCATCCATCATTCATCTATCCATCTCCCAGAATTCCTCAGCTAGTCATAGGGTTGGTGTGGCCCCCAAATCCTCTTTTGAAGGTTCTAGAACAGGGTTCTACAAACTTGGCCTCTTTAAAACTGGTGGACTTCAACTCCCAGAATTCCCCAGCCAGCCAATTCCTCCTCATGCTGTCTGAGGAAATCTGAGAGTTGAAGTCCCCAAATCTCAAAGTGGCCAAGGTTGGAGACCCCTGGATTTGGGGGGCACACCGACTTTCTTTCTTTCTTTCTTTCTTTCTTTCTTTCTTTCTTTCTTTCTTTCTTTCTTTCTTTCTTTCTTTCTTTCTTTCTTTCTTTCTTTCTTCCTTCCTTCCTTCCTTCCTTCCTTCCTTTCTCTCTCCTTCCTTCCTTCCTTCCTTCCTTCCTTCCTTCCTTCCTTCTCTCTCTCTCCATCCATCCATCCATCAGAATTCCTCCACCAGCCAATTCCTCCTCATAGTGGCTGAGGAATTTGGGAGTTGAAGTCCCCAAGTAGCCATGGTTGGAGACCCCTCGATTTGGGGGGCACACCGACTCTTTCTTTCTTTCTTTCTTTCTTTCTTTCTTTCTTTCTTTCTTTCTTTCTTTCTTTCTTTCTTTCTTTCTTTCCTTCCTTCCTTCCTTCCTTCCTTCCTTCTTTCTTTTCCTTTTTTTCTCTTTATCTCTCTCTCTCCTTCCTTCCATCCATCCATCCATCCATCCGTCCATCCATCCATCCGAATTCCTCCGCCAGCCAATTCCTCTGGCTGAGGAACTCTGGGAGTTGAAGTCCTCAAGTCTTAAAAGTGGCCAAGGTTGGAGACCCCCTGATCTAGAACCTTCAAAAGAGGATTTGGGAGGGGACGGGCCACACCGACCCTATCTATCCAAATCTGCTCAGTATCGCCCCCTCGAACGTAGTTTTGGGGGGGGGGGGCGGAGGGCAAAGGCTAAAAGCAGAGACCTCACGAATATTCTGCTGCTCCAACTCATGCCTTCGGATCATCGTTTTCCGCTTGAAGAAACGGCAGTTTTTGTCGTAGTAGAGTCTCTGCTGGCTGAGAAGATGCGCCTCCTCTTCAGCCTGTGTGTGCTGCAGGTTTTCTTTGTGTTTGGAGATCCTTTCCTGCTTCTCCTTCTTGGGTGTGCTGTGATCCTCGTTCATCTCCTAAAAGAGAGGCCGGGAGACCGGGGGGGGCGTTGAGCAAAAGGCAACAGGGCTACAGCAGAAAGAAAATGGGCACGGCCAGGGTCCTCCCCTAATCTTCCCCCTCTAACAGGCTTCCTTTCGAACACTGATGACGTTACTTGGTTAGGTAATTAAACGTCTGCGAGGAAACAGCCAAGCCCAGAGGGCACCAAGGACCCCACAGCTCTCCTCTTCCTCTTCTCCCCTTCCCCCTCCTTCCTCTTCCCCCTCTTCTCCTTTCCCACTTCCCTTTCTCCCTTCCTCCTCTTCCTTTCCTTTCTCCCCTCCTTCTCTCCCCCTTCCTCTCCTTTTCCACTTCCCTTTCTCCCCTCCTTTTGCCCTTCCCCCTTCTCCTTTTCCTCTTCCCCTTCTCCTTCCCTTTCTCCCTCCTCCTCCTTCCTCTTCCCCCTCCCCCTCTTCCCCTTCCCTTTCTCCCCTCCTCCTCTTCCTCTTCCTCTTCCCCTTCCCCCCCTTTCTCCCTCCTCTTCCCCCTCCTCCTCTTCCCTTTCTCCCCTCCTCCTCTTCCTCTTCCCCTTCCCCTTCCCTTTCTCCCACCTCCTCCTCTTCTTCCCCACGGGGGCATGTCATTGTAGAGATAGTTAATGGGATGAGATGAGACCCCACCTCCTGCCCAGACCCACAGTTCTCCTCCTCCTCTTCCCTTGCATCCCTTTCTCTTCCCCTTCTCCCCTCCCCCTCCTCTTCCCCCTCTTCTCCTTTTCCACTTCCTTTTTGCCCATTCCCCTCTTCTTTTATTCTACTTCCCTTCCTGCCCTCCTCCTCTTCCTCTCCCCCTCCCCTCCTTTTCCACTTCCCTTTCTCCCTTCCTCCCCCTCCCCATCTCCTTCTCTGTCTCACCAACATCCTCTTCCTCTTCCTTTTTCCCTCCTTCTTTTCCACTTCCTTTCTCCCTCCCCCTCCCCCTCCTCTTCCCCTCTTCCTTTTCTACTTCCCTTTCTTCCCTCCTCCTCTTCCCCTTCCTTCTCTTCCCTTTCCCCCCTCCTCCTCTTCCCCCTCCTCTCCTTTTCCACTTCCCTTTCTTCCCTCCTCCTTCTGCCTCTTCTCCTTCCCTTTCTCTCTCCTCCTCCTCTTCCTCCCCATGAGGGTATGTCATTCTGGAGGTAAGTTAATGGGCTGAGATGAGACTCCTCAGATGCATTTTGCTCCTTCACCTTCCCCAGATCTGGAGAGCGTCTCCTTGCCTCTTTAATCTTTTCTTTGCAAATCTTGTATTGCTTCTTCTGACTTTCTAAGAAATTGGTCAGATCCCTCTTTTGCTGAGCCAAAATCTGTTGCTGGAACTTCTTCTCATCTGCTGCCGCTGTCTTTGCCTGTGAAGAGGGGGGGAGAGAAAAAAAGAAAAAAGAAAGGCTTCTTTAAAATTTAAAATCGATCCACGTTTTCGGAAAGACTTTCATTTAGGGCAGGGGTCCCCAAGCTTTCGGACCTTAGGGACCACTAAATTCATAATTTTAAATCCCGTGGACCACTAATATGATATGATAATGACCGGCTGGGTGGGCGTGGTTAGGTGGTCTTGTGACTGGGTGGGCGTGGCCAAATCAATGTCACTCGCAGTGATGAAAATTCAGCGGCAGTGGTGAAATTCAATTTTTTTTTTACTACCAGTTCTGTGGGCGTGGCTTGGTGGGCATGGCAGGGGAAGGATTCTGCAAAATCCCCACTCCCTCCCCACTCCTGGGGGAAGGACATTGCAAAATCTCCATTCTGACCCCACTCCAGGGGGAAGGATACTGCAAAATCCCCATTCCCACTCCACTCCTGGGGGAAGGATACTGCAAAATCTCCATTCCCACTCCACTGTACCGGCACCTGGAGGCTCAGTTGGCTGAGATGATCAACCACTTCCATCCATGATGCAGTCCCACTGGAACGAGGCCCTCCGGCTCTTCGCCACCAGCGGCCCTTCCCTCCAGTCTTCGCCCAAAGCCCCCACCAGGAGGCTGAAGTGGAATTTCTGCCCCCTCCGACCCACACAAAAAGACCCCAAAGGGGGAGACTCTCTGCAGCAACACAAACATTCATTGCATGTATCCGTCCCAGGGGCCGTAGTTTGAGGACCCTGATTTAGTGCAAGATAAAAAATGCAAATAATTTTTCTGCGGACCACCAAAATTTTCTCGCGGACCACCAGTTGGTGATCGCCTACTTAGGGGAGCGGAAGGCTAAATTAGGGGAGGAAGGCTAAAACGTAGGAGGAACGGTTGCGGGAATTTGGGTATAGCTAGTCTAGAGAAAAGAAGGACTAGGAATGACCTGCTAGCAATTTTCCAAGCTTTTTTTTTCCTTCTGTTTTATTGTTCAGTTTTTATGGTTGTAAGCCACCCAGACTCTTGTCTGTCCATCTTTCTGTTTTATAGGGCGCCCAAATGACGCAAAGTAACTCCGGTTGGTGTACAGCGTTGTCAACCCTGAAATGAACCTGGCTGAGGCTCATCTCGGGAAGCTTCAGGGTTGCCACACAACAGAGGGAGGGAGGGGAAATAGTTAGATGGGGTTTTGTAGCCGAAACAATAAAGCTCTCCTGTGGGAACCAAGGACATTCTCTCAGGCGGTGGCCAGAGGAGGAGCGAAGTAACCAAGCAACCGGCCAGCTCCTGGATTGGACAACGTGACCAGGGGACTTGGGGGCAGATGTGGGCTTCACATAACTTAACAACCGGTTCGCCCAGCACTAAAATATGTGAGACAGAGAGTGTGCGAACGCTTGCTTCGCTTTACACGCACCTTCCACACACGTGTGCGGCAGTGGTGAAATTCAATTTTTTTTTTACTACCGGATCTGTGGGCGTGGCTTGGTGGGCGTGGTGTGGCTTGGTGGGTGTGGCTTGGTGGGCGTGCCAGGGGGAAGGATTCTGCAAAATCCCCACTCCCTCCCCACTCCTGGGGGAAGGACATTGCAAAATCTCATTCTGACCCCACTCCAGGGGAAGGATACTGCAAAATCCCCATTCCCTCCCCACTCCTGGGGGAAGGACATTGCAAAATCTCCATTCTGACCCCACTCCAGGGGGAAGGATACTGCAAAATCCCCATTCCCACCCCACTCCTGGGGGAAGGATATTGCAAAATCCCATTCCCCACAACTCCAGGGGAAGGATACTGCAAAATCCCATTCCCTCCCACTCCTGGAGGAAGGATATTGCAAAATCTCCAATTCCCACTCCACTCCTGGGGGAAGGATATTGCAAAATCGCCATTCCCACGCCACTCCTGGGGGAAGGATACTGCAAAATCCCCATTCCCTCCCCACTCCTGGGGGAAGGATACTGCAAAATCCCCATTCCTTCCCCATTCCTGGGGGAAGGATATTGCAAAACCTCCATTCCCACCTCACTCCGGAGCCAGCCAGAGGTGGCATTTGCCGGTTCTCCGAACTGCTCAAAATTTCCGCTACCAGTTCTCCAGAACCTGTCAGAACCTGCTGAATAGCACCCCTGCCTCTGAATCCGTCAGCCGCTAAGGTGACCCATCCCGCAGGAGAGAACCTGGCTCCTCACCTCCTTCTCTATGACGGCCACCTGTTTCTTGGCTAGCTTCTCCAGTTCAATGGACGAGTTGTTGGCATGGGTCTCCACCTCTTTCTGCAGCTTGAGGCGGTGTTCGTCCATTTCAGCCTTCAGCTTGTTCTCCAGGGCGATCAGCTGCTTCTGGTGCTGGCGCCGCATCCGTTTATATCCTGACATCTGTTCCCGCAACTCGTTCTCCTGCTCATGCTCATGGATCTGCCTTGTAACCTGCGATCGGCCGAGGGGAGGGAAGAAGACGACGACGACAAAGAGTTAGCGCCTGCCTGGAGGAGAGAAGCCACCTGGAGGCTGAGGGCCTGGGCTCAACGGCAACTCGCCGCGGCCAACTCTCCACGGCCAACTCATCGTGGGTGTCACCCCCCAACGAAAGAAAACTCTTGAAGTTCCTCAAAGTTCCACTTGATTAGAGACGTCATGTTGGCCCACGTGGGAAAACCCGAATCTGAAAGCTTCCAGGTTTTCCCCACCCAGTTGAAAGTTCACAACCCTGCCCCACACCCACAATTGCATCACATGGCCCAATCCACCCTTCAGGCTCCACTGGGAAACAATCCCCCAGTCACTCCCATCCAGGTGCAGGCAAATGTCCTCGACTCCCAGAACAAAGGATGTTGTTATGGCTATTCTTCCATCGCTCCAACGAAAACAACCCCCCCCTCTCAATTTCCCAGGCTAAAATATGTAGCAGTCAGGAAGCTAAAAGAAACTGACAGTGGGACAACTCATCACCACCAATTTGCTGCGGTCAACTTGCCACAGTCAACTCGCCATGGGACAACTCGTGATGGCCAACCCAACGTAGGACAACTCGCCACAGCCAACTCGCCATAGCTAACTCATTGTGGGACAACTCATTACCACCAACTTGCTGCGGTCAACTCTCCATAGCCAACTCTCCATGGCCAACTCATTGTGGGACAACTCATTACCACCAACTTGCTGCAGCCAACTCTCCATGGCCAACTCTCCATGGCCAACTCATCGTGGGACAACTCATTACCACCAACTTGCTGCGGTCAACTCTCCATGGCCAACTCACCATGGCCAACTCTTCATGGCCAACTCTTCATGTACAACTCGCTATGGCCAACTCCTCACCGCCAACTTGCTGTGGCCACCTCACCGTGGCCAATTAGCCATGGCCAGCTCACCACGGCCAACTGACCATGGGGTGGGGTAGGAGGCAGAGGGAGAGAGAGAATTTAACGGGCCTGGTAGCTCAGCAGACTAAAAGCATTGTGATTAACACCAGCTGTCTGCAATTACTGCAGGTTCGAATCTCACCAGGCTCAAGGTTGACTCAGCCTTCCATCCTTTCTAAGGTAGGTGAAATGAGGACCCAGTTTGTGGGGGCAATAAGCTGACTTTGTATAAATATACAAAAGTATGAAGGCTATTGCTTAAGGAGCCTTGGTAGTACAGTGGTCTAAGGCACCCTGTTATTAAGACCAGCTGCCTGCAGTTACTGCAGGTTCGAATCTCTCCAGGCTCAAGGTTGACTCAGCCTTCCATCCTTTCTAAGGTAGGTAAAATGAGGATCCGGATTGTGGGGGCAATAAACTGACTTTGTATAAATATACAAAAGGATGAAGGCTATTGCTTAACGCGTTGTAAGCCGCCCTGAGTCTCCGGAGAAGGGCATGCCGCCCTAAATCAAATTTTAAAAAAAAGAAATTGAAAGGGGGGCGGGAGAGAGAGAGAGAGAGGGAGATGAAGGAAAGATGGTAGGAAGGAAGAGGAGAGAGGGAGAAAGAAAGAAAGAAAGAAAGAAAGAAAGAAAGGAAGGAAGGAAGGAAGGAAGGAAGGAAGGAAGGAAAGGAAGGAAAGGAAGGAAGGAAGGAAGGAAGGAAGGAAGGAAGAAAAACAGACTGAATTCCAAACCCAGCATGGAAGGTAGTCCTCAATTAATGACGTCATTAGTCACTGTTCAAAGTTATGACAGAGCCCCCCCCAAAAAAACTACTTATGTCCCAAATTCAAATTTCCAATGGCCAGACCTTCCCTAAGGTCATGTGATCACAGTTTGGCCTGCATTTACAGTCATCTGTAATGTCACATTCTTGAAACCAGAAACCAGCATTTTCTTCAAAAATGTCTATCGTGAACCATGGGTTCAACGCTTAACAACTGTGCCATTTACTTTACAACCGTGGCGTTCACTTTATCATCATCATCATCTTCATTTAACAACCCCATAATGCCTTGTGGGGTGGAGTCTGGGCAACTGAATGGAGCCGAGTGTTTTACTGGCCGGATGCCCTTCCCTGTCACCAGTACGGAGTTTTGTACAGCAGATATTCTCAACGTGCCCAGAGAGAGAGAAATATCTGCCTCTACCTAGGATTGAACTCACGGCCTCCTGATTGTGAGGTGAAAGCCTCTACCTGTAGGCCACCGCACCACTCCCGTGGCATTCACTTTGTGATTGTTGCAAAACAAAAAAAAAAGTCGGGAAATCGGTCAGTCACATCACCCCCTCAATGACTTAACGACCGTAATGCCGGGCTCAATTTACAGTTGTAAGTGGAGGACTGCCTCTAGACATCTTGAGCTCTGATGGAGGCTCACTACAGGTAGGCTTGTATGTTTGGGGGAAAAAAAATAGTTATTGAGGGGTCCTTGGGTCTCTCTGAGTTTGCTTCTTTTCTGTGTTGTGTTTGACCTTGTGGGACCATTGGAAAGATTACCCGCCTGTTCTTTGTGGGGAGATGCAAAGCTCAACCCCACGGAAATTTTATTTAGAACTGTATCCCGCTGTAGGCAATGGGACTCTTTTACGGAAGGATGTGTACAGATTGTTGCTTGGAAGAGCTAGCCTGGGTGCTGAACGAGGTGGGAATCAATGGAAGAGCTTGCCTTCAGAAGTATTCAAAATAGACAATGATATCTATCTATCTATCTATCTATCTATCTATCTATCTATCTATCTATCTATCTA
>NW_026844143.1:105376-262910 GCF_029531705.1 Pantherophis guttatus
ATCCATCCATCCATCCATCCATCCATCCATCCATCCATCCATCCATCCATTCTATCACTGTCAATGGAGAAGCCAGGTTCACTTAACAGCCGTGTTACTAATTTAACGACTGGAGTGATTCACTTAAGAACCGTGGCAAGGTAGGTTGTAAAATGGAGCTTAGTGGTTAAGACGCTGGGCTTGGAAAGCCGGCAGCCCAGGTTCGAGACCCAGCACCACACGACGGGTTGACCTCCCACCTCAGCTCAGCTCTTGCCAACCTAGCAATTCGAAAGCATGCAAATGCGAGTAGATAAATAGGTACCACTTCAACGGGAGGGTAACAGCGCTCTGTGATTCTCTGTGGACATGTCTTCGGACAGCACTGGCTCAATGGCCTTGAAAGGGAGATGAGCAGCGCCCCCTTGAGTTGGCAATGACTAGCGGATTAAAATCCATAGGGTCTCTTTTTTTTAAATAATAGTATATGAGGTTTGAAAAGCATTGGTGTCCTTCCTGCACCAAACTAATTTGTGCTGTTGCCATCTCCAGTGAATAGATTATCACCGAAAGAAAGGAAGGAAGGAAGAAAATATTTAATTTATGCTAAGATGGTTGCCGGGTGCATTAAAGCTGCCACCTTGTTTTTGGGCTTAGCAACATCCGTAAATTTGCAAGGGGATTCAGAAGTCCCACCAATCCTCCACCCAAGAGACAATCGATTACGTTTGGGGGTCATCCACCTGATTGATGTCGCTTTTAAAGATTAATTGAGATTGAAAGTTTGGCGACTCAGCCCATTGCTAATTTTAATCTGAGTCCTCCTGTTTAACTGATTCATCCGAAGAAGCACTACGGTTGAGTCACAATGCCTGAGTAACTGTCTCTCTCTCTCTCTCTCTCTCTCTCTCTCACACACACACACACACACACACACACACACCAACACTAAGGGGATCTCGGCTTCTTCGTTATCTGATGCTTCTATTCAAGAGTGTAGGCAGAAAAGAAGAAGAAAAAAAAAGGCAAACGACTGGATAGAAATTTCCCCGGTGGAAAGTTTTTGAGACTCTAGGAAAGAGAGCACGTGTGTGCTTGTTCCCAGTTTCACCCAGGTGGAACTGAATTATTCATATCACCTATGATTTCTCCAGTGATAAAGAGTTTGGACCCGTTTGGGAAACGGCGAGACATTCGTCAAGAAAATCCGATGCAAAAATAAGATGTTTCGAAGGAAAAGCCTTCTAGAATCGAATCGCTGCCATGTGGTCCATGATTTCTCTGCAAGCAAGATGGCAGCTCGATGATCACCTTTTTGAGCTGATGCGTGCAAGAATCTGACATGGGCCTGAGGTGGACCAGAACTCACAGTCTCCTGGTGATTAGCCTAAAGTCACCCAGCTATCTTTGATGTCTAAGGTGAGACTAGAACTCATAGTCTGCTGGTGATGGGCTTCAAGTCACTCAGCTGGCTTTCGTGGCAAAAGCAGAACTAGAACTCACAGTGTCCTGGTGATTGGTCCAAGGTCATTCCCACCAGCTTTCGAGCTTAAAGTGGGACTAGAACTCACCATCTCCTGGTGATTGGCCCAAAATCAGCCAGCTGGCTTTCATGCCTAAGGCGGGACTAGAACTCACGGCCTCCAGCTTTCTAGCCTGGTGCCTTCATCACTAGACCAAACTGGCACTCTTCCTACCACCCACACAAGTCACAGTTTGGGTACTTAATTGAATTTTGGCTGCATCCCATTCTCTTACTACTATTGTGCTCCATATGGGGCATCAGTCATTCCATCAGGAAACTCAAGATTTTTCTTCTCATAAAGAACCGTATGACCAGCTCAAAGTTGACTCAGCCTTCCATCCTTCCAAGGTTAGTAAATGAGGACCCAGATTGTTGGGGGCAAGAGGCTGACTCTGTAAACCGCTTAGAGAGGGCTGTGAAGCACTGTGAAGCGGTATATAAGTCTAACTGCTATTGCTATCTATGTCTGTCTCTTGTCTCTCGATCTATCTGAATGCAATATTGCAGGCTAACTCTTCTGCCCACTGCCAGGAGTTCGATCCTGACTGGCTCAAAGTTGACTCAGCCTTCTACCCTTCCGACGTGGGTCAAATGAGGACCCAGATTGTTGGGGCCAAGAGGCTGACTCTGTAAACCGCTTAGGTAAAGGTAAAAGTTCCCCTTGCACATATGTGCTAGTAGTTCCCGACTCTAGGGGGCGGTGCTCATCTTCGTTTCAAAGCCGAAGAGCCAGCGCTGTAAGATGTCTCCGTGGTCATGTGGCCGGCATGACTCAACGCCAAAGGCGCACGGAACACTGTTCCCTTCCCACCAAAGGTGGTCCCTATTTTTCTACTTGCATTTTTTTTACCTGCTTTCGAACTGCTAGGTTGGCAGAAGCTGGGACAAGGAACGGGAGCTCCCCCCGTTACGCGGCACCAGGGACTCGAACCGCCGAACTGCCGACCTTTCGCTCAACAAGTACCACCTCACTGAAGCAAGTGATATTCTCAAAGCCAAATTGGAAAAATTGCAGGCTTATAAACAGAATCCATTGGCCATAAACCCCAAGATCCCTAGTCCAAAGACGAAAGCAAAACCCTTTTCATAATTCTGGCACCACGCCAGCTGTTTCTCAACCAAGTCAAGTCTTACACTTAGGCAAGAAAAACCAAAAGTACGCATATAGACTGGGTGAAACCAGGCTTAATAGCAGTGACTGTGAGAGGGATCTTGGGAGTCTTAATGGACAACCAGTTAAATAGGAGCCAGCCGTGTGCGGAGGCAGCCAAAAAAGCCAACACCATCCTAAATTGTATTAACAGAGGGATACAATCAAGATCAAGAGAGGTACTAATACCACTCTATAAAGCCTTAGTAAGACCACACCTAGAATCCTGCATCCAGTTTTGGTCACCACACTATAAACAAGATGTTGAGAGTCTAGAAAAAGTGCAAAGAGCAACCAAGATGATGAGGGGACTGGAGGATAAAATATACGATGAATGGTTGCAGGAACTGGGCATGGCTAGTCTAGTGAAAAGAAGGACCAGGGGAGACAGGATAGAAGTCTTCCAATATTTGAGGGGCTGCCATAGAGAGGAGGGGGCTATTCTCCAAAGCACCTGAAGGCCAGACAAGGAAGAATGGATGGAAACTGACCAAGGAGAGATTCAACCTGGAAATAAGGAGGAATTTTCTGACAGTGAGAACAATCAACCGATGGAACAGAAGTTGCCTTCGGAAGTTGTGGGAGCTTCATCACTGGAGGCTTTCGAGAAGAGACTGGACTGCCATCTGTCGGAAATGGTGTGGGGTCTCCTGCTTGGGCGGGGGGTTGGACTAGATGACCTACAAGGTCCCTTCCAACTCCGTTAATCTGTAACATCAATGTTTGCACATGAGTTTAGAATATGGACTAAATAAGGTTGGAGGTCACCTGGAATTGAACATCTTGCAAAAGTCGCAAATGGAGTTAGCAGAGGAAACATTGAACTCTGTTCTCCAGAAACCAATGTTTCCTGAGGAGGTCAATTGGTCAACTCTACTCTTCTAAATGTCTGAACCAGTTTGCTTCTGGCTTCAATCTTACCCAACCACGATCAAACTACCCAGATAAAATGGAGCGCTTGTCAGATCAATGCGGGAAGGAAGGTTCTCCGTTCATGTTGACTGGATCTTGGGAGCGATCTTCCCCCAGAATTATCCTCTGTTGGAGAAGATCTAAGGAAGGTGAAGGAGCCTGAGTGGCGTAGGAGGCTAATGCCTCCTACTAAGGCAGCATTTAACATCCAGCTGCCTGCAATTACTGCGAGTTCAATTCTCACCAGGCTCAAGGTTGACTCAGCCTTCCATTCTTTCTAAGGTGGGTAAAATGAGGACCCGGTTTGTGGGGGCAATAAGCTGACTTTGTATAAAATATACAAAAGCATGAAGGCTATTGTTTAACCCATTGTAAGCCACCCTGAGTCTCCGGAGAAGGGCGGCATATAAAAATAAATAAAAATAATAATAATAAAAAAGGTGCTATATTCCCTCAAATGCTCCTCTAGACTAGGTGCTTGGTTGTTTTTGCCATCTGAGAGTAGTTGTTGGGCTCTCTTTGGTGACATACACAAACATCTCATTTGGCTTTACTACAGGACCGTGAAAGCGAGATGCAGTGACTCATTGGCTAAGACGCTGAGCTTGTCGATTGAAAGGCCGGCAGTTCAGCGGTTCGAGTCCCTAGTGCCGTGGAACAGGGTGAGCTCCCGTGACTTGTCCCAGCTTCTGCCAACCTAGCAGCTTGAAAGCAGGTAAAAAATGCAAGTAGAAAAATAGGGACCCCCTTTGGTGGGAAGGGAACAGCGTTCCGTGCGCCTTTGGCGTTGAGTCATGCCGGCCACATGACCACGGAGACGTCTTCGGACAGTGCCGGCTCTTCGGCTTTGAAATGGGAATGAGCACCGCCCCCTAGAGTCGGGAACGACTAGCACATGTGTGCGAGGGGAAGCTTTACAGGACCATGATCATGGCTGATATGTCCCTCAGGGAACATATCAGGAATGAATCTTCAAATCAGATGCCGAAAAGAAGGAAAGATGATTGACAGAGGGAGAGAGAGAGAGAACTACCAAGAGCCTTGGTAGCACAGTGGTCTAAGGCACCCTGTTATTAAGCTGGTTATTAAGACCAGCTGCCTGCAATTACTGCAGGTTCGAATCTCGCCAAGGCTCAAGGTTGACTCAGCCTTCCATCCTTTCTAAGGTAGGTAAATTGAGGACCCAGTTGTGGGGGGCAATAAGCTGACTTTGTATAAATATACAAAAGGATGAAGGCTATTGCTGAGCACATTGTAAGCCGCCCTGAGTCTCCGGAGAAGGGCGGCATATAAATCAAATTTTTTTTTAAAAAAATGAATAAGGAGGATGCGGCTTGTTTCAAGAGGACGCGAAGGTTGTGAAGCTAATGTCAGGCCTGGAAGCCATCTTTTGCATTGGGCCTTTAGACCTGCCACATTTACTACTGTGGGAAACTGGGAGGGGGGATTGTATGGAGCATGGGTGATATGTAGTCATAAGAACATTCCTTTCTCAGAGAGTCAAGGACATCTTGCCCTGCACCTGGAGGGGTGTGACTGGGAGGCATCTCCAGTTGGGACGGTGCTCTGATTGGACCACGTGATGGACATGTGGGTGATTGGCAGGGACTTGGACTTTCCTTTGGGTGGGGAAAACCTGGAAGCTTTCAGATTCGGGTTTTCCCAGATGTGCCAATATGACATCTCTTAATAAAATGGAACTTCGAGGAACTTCGAGCCTCAGAGTCTTCTTTCGTTGGGGGTGTTCCTTGAAACCCTTTGACAGCTAAACTGTAGGAGTAACTCCCATTTCAATTCAGGCCAGGTTTAACAAACACCTCATACAGGTAGTTCACCCTTTCCAGAGAAGATCTTATTCAGTCCTGTTGAACAAACCTTTTCATTTTCATTTTATTGAATTTGTATACCGCCCTACTCCCGAAGGACTCAGGGCGGTGAACAGCCATAGGATAAAACATATAAATACAAAAATTTTAAAATAGAATAAAACAAATTAAATAATTTGGCTGAACAAATTTAAAACCCCAATAATTTAAAACCAAATTTAAAATTTCCATTTAAAAAGGGGAAAAATTCACTGCACCCTCCTTTCATAGCAATGCACAGCAGCAGCAGCCAAAAAAGCTAATTCAGTCCTGGGTTGGTTAAACAGAGGCATAGAATCAAGATCACACGAAGGATTAGTGCCACTTTATAAAACCCTAGTAAGGGCCACGCCTGGAATACTGCACCCAATTTTGGTCACCGTGCTACAAAAAGAGATGTTGAGACTTTGGAAAAAGTGCAGAGAAGAGCAACTAAGAGGATCAAAGGCCGGGAGACTAAAACATACGAAGAACAGTTGCAGAAACTGGGTATGTCTAGTTCAATGAAAAGAAGGACTAGGGGGAGACATGATAGCAGTCTTCCAGTATCTCAGGGGCTGCCCCAAAGAAGAGGGAGTCAAGCTATTCTCTTGGCTTCTTCTGGCCGTTCCTAATTCCAAAATTGGAAGGACAGACCTCTTGTTACCTGGTTCATGTGAAGTATCAGTACCGCTTTAGAAAGCTTCAATAAGATCACCCTTTGAATGCATTAATGCATCCAGTTTTGGTCGCCACGATGTAAAAAAAGATGTGGAGACTCTACAAAGAGCCTTGGTAGTACAGTGGTCTAAGGCACCCTGTTATTAAGCTGGTTATTAAGACCAGCTGCCTGCAATTACTGCAGGGTTCGAATCTCGCCAAGGCTCAAGGTTGACTCAGCCTTCCATCCTTTCTAAGGTAGATAAATTGAGGACCCAGTTTGTGGGGGCAATAAGCTGACTTTGTATAAATATACAAAAGGATGAAGGCTATTGCTGAGCGCATTGTAAGCCGCCCTGAGTCTCCGGAGAAGGGCGGCATATAAATCAAATAATAAAAAAAAAGAGTGCAGAGAAGAGCAACCAAGATGATGAGGGGACCGGAGGCTAAAACCTATGAAGAGCGGTTGCTGGAATTGGGTAGGTCTCGTTTGATGAAACGAAGGACTAGGGGTGACATGATAACATCTTCCAATATCTAAGGGGCTGCCTTCTCCTGGCTATTCCTCACTCCAAAATTAAAAGGACATGCCTGTGAAGTATTAGTACCGCTTTAGAAAGCCTCAATAAGACCACACTTTGAATGCATTAATGCATCCACTTTTGGTACCCACATTGTAAAAAAGATGTGGAGACTCTAGAAAGAGTGCAGAGAAGAGCAACAAAGAGGATTAGGGGACTGGAGGCTAAAACATATGAAGAACGGTTGCAGGAACTGGGTATGTCTAGTTTAATGAAAAGGAGGACTAGGGGAGACATGATAGCATCTTCCAATATCTCAGGGGCTTCCACAAAGAAGAGGGAGTCAAGCTATTCTCCAAAGCACCTGAGGGCAGGACAAGAAGCAACGGGTGGAAACTCCTCAAGGAGAGAAGCAACTTAGAACTAAGGAGAAACTTCCTGACAGTGAGAACAATTAATCAGTGGAACAACTTGCCTCCAGAAGCTGTGAATGCTCCATCATTGGAGGCTTTTAAGAAGAGATTGGACAGGCATTTGTCTGAAATGGTACAGAGCCTCCTGCTTGAGCAGAGGAGTGGATTAGAACAGGGGTCCCTAACCTTTCGGACCTCAGGGACCACTAAATTTATAATTTTAAATCCCGCGGACTACTAATATGATCTGCCTAATGACTGGCTGGATAGGCGTGGCTAGGTGGTCATGTGACTGGGTGGGCGTGGTCAACTCAATGTCACCCACGTTGAGGGGCACCTCAACAGTCTCTCCTCTCCTCGCCCCCCCCTCCCAGCCACTCCTTGCCTGCTCAAATTGGATCTGACAGCTCAGTTCAAATTGGATCTGGCTGAGAAGGTGGCTCAGCAGAAGCACCTCACTGAGGACTAGGAGCATAGGCTTTCCAAGCAGAGGGAAGACCTGCGGGAGTGCAAGGCCAGTTACCGGCACCTGGAGGCTCAGAGGGCTGAGATGGTCAGCCAGTTCCAGGCCATGATGCAATCCCACTGGAACGAGGCTCTCCGGCTCTTCGCCACCAGCGGCGCTTCCCTCCAGCCTTCGCCCAAAGCCCCACACCAGGAGGCCGAAGCAGACCCCAAGTCGGAATTTCTGCCCCCTTCCAACCCACAGAAAAAGACCCTGAAGGGGGACACTCTCTGCAGCAAGGCAAACATTCATTGCATGTACAGTATCTGTCTTGGGGGCTGTGGTTCGAGGACCCCTGATTTAGTGCAATATAAAAAAATGCAAATAATTTTTCTGCGGGCCACCACAATTTCCTCGCGGACCACCAGTGGTCCACAGACCACCACTTGGTGACCGCTGGATGAGAAGACCACCAAGGTCCCTTCGTTATTCTGTTATTCCATCCGTTTCCCCCCGAGTTAAAGTCATCGAATCGGTCGGACTGCAACTCGGGTTAGAAGTTCTGGAGTCACCATCCAAAGTAAGGATGAGAAACCAGGTAGTGGGGGGTGGGAAAGACTGAAAGTTGGCAGTTGAAGGAGAAACCTGTTGAATTGACTGCAGCTCCTTGGAAGACCAGACCTTAAAATGAACAGTGGCGAAATCTGGAGCCCAGCTGGGCAACCCCCAAGAGAGATGGCAGCCAAAAGGATGAATTCTCACCAGCTAATGGAGCCCCCTCAAGAGCTTGGTTGAACAGCCTGTTTTCAGTTACCTCCCAGAGGAAGCTGCCCAGGTGATACCTTCAGCAAACTGCTGACCACAGGAAGGTTACACAAACTTTTAATAGCTAAGGAACGCTGCCGGGGTAACTTATTTTAGGAATGTCTAGTTTAATGAAGAGAAGGACTAGGGGAGACATGATAGCAGTGTTCCGATATCTCAGGGGCTGCCCCAAAGAAGAGGGAGTCAAGCTCTTCTCCAAAGCACCTGAGGACAGGACAAGAAGCAATGGGTGGAAACTAATCAAGGAGAGAAGCAACCTAGAACTAAGGAGAAATTTCCTAACAGTTAGAACAATTAATCAGTGGAACAACTTGCCTCCAGCAAGTTCCAACACTGGAAGTTTTTAAGAAGATGTTGGATAACCATTTGTCTGAAGTGGTGTAGGGTTTCCTGCCTGGGCAGGGAGTTGGACTAGAAGACCTCCAAGGTCCCTTCCAACTCTGTTATTCTATTCTTCCAAGCCTCAGGATAAAAAGATACAGCGACGAATGGAAACTGAGCAAGGAGAGAAGCAACCTAGAACTAAGAAGAAATTTCCTGACGGTGAGAACAACTCATCAGTGGAACGAGTTGCCTCCAGAACTTGTGAATGCTCCAACACTGGGAGTTTTTAAGAAGAGGCTGGACAACCATTTGTCTGAAATGGTATAAGGTTTCCTGCCTGAGCAGGGGGTTGGACTAGAAGACCTCCAAGGTCCCTTCCTACCCTTGTTATTCTTCTTGTATCTAAACAGCGAGGTGCCTCGTTTTAGAGTTGTTGGGTGTTTTAGAAGATGTGGCATTTCTGGAGATATAAAGTCACATGACTTGGAATCCTCAACCTGTTAAAATCTACTGTTCCTCCCCCCCCCCCCCTTTTTTTTCTTTTCCTTTTCTTCAATTGTCTCCGATTCTCGGAGAGTGCTTGGACAAGTCCCTGCAGTTTTCCTGGCAAGGTTTTTCAGAAGTGGTTTGCCATTGCCGCCTTCTTAGGGCTGAGAAAAGGGGCTGGCTCAAGGCCACCCAGATGGCTTCGTGCCTTAAGGAGAGACTAGAACTCGCCGTCTCCAGGTTTCTAGCCCGATGCCTTAATCAGTGAGCTTTCACGATTTCCTTCAATGCATTCGGGTGGTTCTCGACTTACAGCCATTCGTTTAGTGGCCGTTTGAAGTTACAACAGCCAATCCTCCTCATGTCTATGACATTATTTATTCGTATCCATTTCCTGCATTCATAATCACGTTTATACTTATATCTGTTATCTTATACATGCTTGGCAAACTAACTAACTAAATAAAAATGAATAAATGATGGCAATGTTCTAACCCTGATATTAAAACCACACTGGGTTTCTTCTTATTTGGGTTTTTGCACTTCACACATTATGCACACCCAGTTGTTGTACAGGTAGTCCTCGATTTACAACCACAATTGAGCCCCAAATTTCTCTCGATAAGTGGAGACGTTTGTCCCATGAGTTTTTGCCCCTCTTTTACCGACCTTTCTTTCCGCGGGTCGCTAAGCGAATCGCCGCCGTCGATAAGCCAGTAACCCGGTTGTTAAGTGAATCTGGCTTCCCCAGTTGACATTGGCTTGCCCAAAGGTCGCCCAAAGGGGACCACGTGAATCATCCGAGAAGCTTCTTCAGCTCTGGACTGGATGGTGGGGAATGGAAGGATTGATACTCCTTGCAGACAGCTGGTAGTTTGCATCCTTTTTAGAGAGCCGGTGAGGCCACCTGGAGGTTTTATCTGTGTCATCGGGGGTCATCTGAGTTGTGCACAAATGGGCGTGGAGTCTTCTTGGAACGGATGAAAGGCTCCACACCCATTTGCACTACTCAAGTGACCCTGAGGACACAGATAAAACTTCCAAGTGGCCTCAACGACCCTCTAAAAAGGATGCAAATGACCAGGTGTCTGCAAGGTGTAGAAATCCTTCTCTTCCCCACCATCCAGTCCAGAGCTGAAGAATCTTTTTGGATGAGAAGCGAAACGTCTTCAAAGAAAAACAAGTTGCCTCTTGGAAAAAAAAACACCTTTGGGACAACCATGATTGAGAAATCTCCACCGATTTCCCCGTCGACTCGGCTTGTCTGAAAGTCCCAAAAGGGCATCACAACCGTCATAAATACGAGCCAACGGCCAAGCGCCTGAATTTCGATCACATGACCCTGGGGATGCTTGCGACGGATGTTAAGGGCGAAAAACGGTCACCAGTCGCTCTTTTCAGGGCCGCTGGAACTCCGAACGGTCGCTAAATCAACTGTCGTAAGACGAGGATTGCCTGTACACACTTCCTTGCAATTCTTAAAAAGTCTCCTTGCTTGGGGTTTCCTCAAATTTCAGATTCGGGATGTCGCGAGTGGGCAGAAAAAGCGATTTCCAGAGTAAAAATAAAAATGCCAATCAAGAAGGGAGAATTATTAAGGAGGTCAGATTAAGAAGGTCAACTTGGCAGCCAGGTGAGGAGGGGGCGAAGAAGGGGAGTGAGAATTGTGCCGAAATGTACAGCCCACAACTCCAAAAATCATCTGGTCCAATTAAGGCCTCCGAGAACGCCAATGTCCCCAGGGGAAGAGAAACAAAGCAAAAGTTGGAAAGAGCTACCTGTTGTCATATCCCTCACAGGTGAGCTGAAATCCTGAAGGGGAACACTCTTCCAACAGGTAAGAAATGCATTTATTCCCTTACAGACCTGGCTGTGAAGAATTAAGTCGGCAGAATGGCTTCAGAAGACATTTTTATGAATTAGATCGACCCTTCTAAGGAGTTAGCGTGTCATCTGAATGACACCCCGTGTCTTCCCGGAGGCGATTCCGATTGGAGACGGAGGAGGTGAAGGCGAGGTTCACCTACCTGCTAGGGATGGTCTGATTCTGGTTAAGTGGACTGCGTGACCCATGCTGGTTTACGATAAAATAAACCACCATTGAGTCTATGGAGATTCTCAAGTCATCCAACTCATGCTGGTTTATGATAAAATAAACCACCATTGAGTCTATGGTTTATGATAAAATAAACCACCACTGAGTCTATGGAGATTCTCAAGTCATCCAACTCATGGTTGTCCAAAAAGTGTGTTTTTTTTTTTTCAAGAGGTAACTGGACTTTCCGGGTTTTTTTCTTTGAAGACCTTTCGCTTCCCATCCAAAGGAGCTTCTTCGGTTCTCAGTTCAGTTCTTTCTTAAGAGCTGAAGAAGCTTCTTGGATGAGAAGAGAAACCTCTTCTAAGAAAAACCAGAAAAGCCCAGTTGAAGAAAAAAAAGAAAAAAAAAGAAAAGCAGCTTTGGGTGTGAAATGACAAAGGTTAAAACAGAACCAGAGCTGGCTAGCGATCCGATTTTATTCTCATATAGCATCAACAGGCCCTAAAAACTTACTTTTTTCAGCTAGCCGGGCTGGCCTGATTCCATGTTGGTTTTAATGTTTGATACTGATTTTAATTGATATGTTTTAAATTATGGGCCAAATTTCATTTAATTAGTTTTAATAATTATTTTAACTTTTGTGTACAAATGTTTTTATTTTGGCTGTTCACCGCCCTGAGTCCGAAAGGAAAAGGGCAGTATACAAATTTAAATAATAAACAAACAAACAAACAAACAAACAAACAAACAAACAAACAAACAAACAGGAGATAAAAGTCATGGGGTGGGGGACACATACCCACACACCTCTTTCCAGGCTCCATGGCAGTGGTCCTTTCTGTTCCACCACAAAGAAGGCAACTCAGACAGTTTTTAAGGAACTGGCCAACATTATTATTATTATTTTTTTATTTATTTTTTTAAAAAAATCCCCTTTTGAGGTTGTCGGGAAAAGAGTGTGACTCTGCAAAGATGCCACACCGCTCGGAGTTTGGGGGGTGGGGGGGTGGGCAGCTCAAAACGTGGGATATACAGTAATTGATAAAATCAATGAATTATGTCCACGGGAGAGAAGAGATTGCAAGCCGGCCTACTGAACCGACCAAGTGCCTTGAGGGTTGGGGGCAGCCTTCGTGCCAACCCACCCAACTGGGATGGGGGGGTTCAGGTAGGACGGGGGATATGCCTCCTAAGCTCATGAATGATTGGGTGAGGGAACCTGCCAACGTTCCATGCCTCCCTGTCATCTATCTATCTATCTATCTATCTATCTATCTATCTATCTATCTATCATCTATCTATCTATCTATGTATCTATCTATCTATCATCTATCTATCTATCATCTATCTATCCATCTATCTATCTATCATCTATGCATCTCTATCTCTATCTATCTTCTATCTGTCATCTATGCATCTCTATCTATCTATCTATCTATCTATCTATCTATCTATCTATCTATCTATCTATCTATCTATCTATCCATCTATCAATCACAAGAGTGGGTTGGAGCTTCAGCTATCTAAAAGGATGCCCAGCTAAGCATTTCCAAACCAAGGCATGAGAAAAAAAAAAAAAACCAAGGAGGTTGTCCATAGTAAGTTGTGCTGGAAGGTAGCCAGCTTCGTAGTAAAGAGAGCTTCTACCCCCGTCCAGGTATTATATAGATTCTCTCTTTTTTAAAAAGGGAGGAAAAAAAAGCCAAGGATGAAAAGCCCATTTGAAGCAGGTGGGGGGGGGAGGGGAAGCCTAGAGAGCCTTTGCCATGCATTCAGGTCAATCGCCAAGTTGGCACTTCCCCCTCGTGCCATAGAGGGAAAACACACTACCCTACACACACACACACACACACACACACATACACACCCATCCTGGGCTCCGCGCCAGGAAGGCCAGCGTGAGCAGTGCCGTAAAATTCCCCGGGTTTTCAGCACCCAGGGTAAAGGACTTCCCGTGCCTGCCCATTCCTTTGCCCGTCTCAACCCCGCCAAGGCTCCCGGCAAGCTGCTTTGATGTGCTGGAAAAGCAGCGGCAGCAAACGGGGGGGATGGGCTGGGCTTGTGGGGGAGACAGATGCGCTATGGAAGGGAGAGGACTCCGGGAGACAGCAATGGAGGAGGAGGAGGAGGAGGAAAGGAGGAGAGGAGGAAGGAAGGAAGGAAGGAAGGAAGGAAGGAAGGAAGGAAGGAAGGAAGGGAGGAAGGGGGGAAAAAAAGCATCATTCAAATGCAAGGCAAGAGGAAAAAACCTATTGTAATTTCTGGGCTGGCTTCGGATGATGTCATAATGGCAGGCAGCAAATGCAACTGGCCAAACGCTGGGCACCTTGTAAATCTCTCTCTCTCTCTCTCTCTCTCTCTCTCTCTCTCTCTCTCCTCTCTCTCTCTCTCTCTCTCCTCTCTCTCTCTCTCTGCCCATGTGACCTCTAATACCGAGATTTGGCCGAAATACTAAATGATTTCTTAGCGTTTTGCATGGAGGAGGAGGAGGAGGGAGGAGAAAAAAAAAAAGAGAGAGAGAGAGAGAGAAGGATGGGGGGGGGAAAAAAAGAGAGAGAGAGAGAGAGAGAGGAAAGGAACCAAATAGGCGAGCTTGCTGGCTACCCATCTGGTCCAGAGGGTTTCGGGGTTTTTTTTTTTTTTTTTTTTTTTTGCATCCCTGATTCCCAGCTCTGCCTATCTTATCTGCGTGAGCGCGTGTGAGTGTGTGAGCGTATGAGAGAGAGAGAGGAGAGAGAGAGAGAGAGAGAGAGAGAGAGAGAGAAGGGGAGGTAAGGATGGGGGGAGCCCAGACATTCCACTCCATCGGTACACACCCCTTTTCTTACTACAAAGGCAGCGCTAGCAACCACATTTGCTAGAGTACAAATTCCGCTCCCGCTGTTGCTACCAGCCTCGCTTGCCCTCCTCCTCCTCCTCCTCCTCCTCCTTCGCCAGCCTCCCATTTTCAGGAGAAAACACCCTCCACCCTTTAATATATATATATATATATATACATATAATATATACATATATACATACATATATATATATATATATATATACACATATATATATATATATTCCACAAAACAAGCTTTTGCTCCTTTGCTAGATCCTAGTCTCTCTCCCACCCTTTCTCTCTCTCTCTTTTTTTTATTTAAAAAAAAAAAAAACATGGACCGGTGGGAACGAAGGGAAAAAAAAAAATCCGCCTTTCGCTTGCAAACGGTACGGACGCCGCCGTCGCCGGAGTTATTATTGAATGAAATGCAAACAGCTTTCGCTCGCCATCCGGGGCTGAGTGGAGCCAGCTGTCCCCCTTCCCTTCGCTCAGATCCATCACCGCTCGTTCAAATTAAAATGATAATCATCAATACTTCGAGTCGGCCCCGGGCCCCACCCCCCTCGCTGCCCCACCCCCACCCCAGACAGATAATGCTCCCCAAAAATGGATGCGATTTGGAGCGAACCAATTAGAGGCGGATGGAAAGAGAGAGAGAGAGAGAGAGATTAGATAGATGGATGGATGGATATAGATGGATAGATAGATATAGATGGATGGATAGATAGATAGATAGATAGATAGATAGATAGATAGATAAGGCAAGTACACACATACACACGCTCGTGTAAGCGTGCAAGCACGACCCTCACCAAGAGGCATGCACGCATCCTTCCTTTTACACCCATCCCTCTCCAGAGCCCCTCGTCTCCCTAAAGCCCCTTTCCCTTCGCCCTCCCCTCTCTCCCCCACCACTATCCCGCTTCTACAGGGAAAAAAATTAAAATAAATCCCGCTGCAAAAGAAAAACCTCGCTACTGAAGGGAGAATTAAAAAAAAAAAAAAAAAAAAAAAAGGAAAGAAAAAGAAAGAAAAGAAAGAGGAGAGAGAGAGAGAAAAAAATAATCCGCATGGCACCGAACGCCGCCGCTGCCACCGCCGCGCCCCCCCTCCTCCTCCCCATTCCTGTTGCCGACCCCCGCTCGGTCCCCATCATCATCATCATCATTTTATTTTATTTTTTTGCAATATCTGGTTGCTATGCCAACAGCCCCCCCCCTCGTCCTCCTCCTCTCCCTTGCCTCCGGGAGGAGGGGTGGGGGGGTGGGGAGAAAGGAAGAAAAAGAAGAAATATCTTTTTTTTAAAAAAAAAAAGAGAGAGAGAGAGAGAGAAATGGGTGGGAGACATGGAATGGAGGGTCTTTGGGATGGGTGGGTGGGGGGGTGGGTGGGAAGAGGAGAATGGCTTGACCCCCTTCCCTAGACCGGAGTGTCACATCGGGGGGAGGAGGCGATGGGGTGATGGGGAAGGGAAGGGGGAGAGGATGAGAGAGAGAGAGAGAGAGAGAGAGAGGGAATGAGAGAGGGAGAGAGAGAGAGAGAGAGAACAGGGCAAGGGGTGTGGTAGCGGCTTACCAATGATGCTGATTTGATTGTGGCAAATGGTTCTCTGTTCCGGTAGTGAAGGGCCTGATTCTGGACCGAATGAGTAGGCCGCAGTTCAGGCCTGCGCTCCCCGTGGCCCACCTCATCCCTTATGAATACATGATCCTGCAGAAATGGATAAAAAGAAGGAGAAAGTCCAGTTGTGCTCTTCCTTCGCCAGCAGCCTTGCGCTCACCCTGTTTTTCACATAAGCCCGGCTGTTTGAAATGCATAGTTTGGCTCTGAGGCTCTTGATAGACCCTCACAGCAATCGCGGTACAAAACGAATCGGGAACCACATTGTCAGCCTTCCTTCTTCTTTCTTCTTCTTCTTCTTCTTTCTCCTTCTTCCTTCCGTCAGCTGATTGCTAAGTGGGATGCTGCCGTCTGGATTCCCCGGCAGGTTTTCTCTTCTTCTTCTTCTTTTTTTTCTTTTTTTCTTTCTTTCTTTCGTTTCTCTCTCTCTCTCCCCTTCCTTCTTTCCTTCCTCTTTGCTCCTTTGCTCCTTCTCTCTCTCTCTCTCTCTCTCTTTTTTTTTCTTCCCTTCCTCTTGGAGGTGGGGAAGGGGGGGGGCCTTTAACCTCCAAAGAAATCACATCGGTCCCAAAAAGAGCATTGGAAACGCCGCCACCGCCGAGCACTGCAGAGCTGTGAGAGGAGTCCTCAGAAGCACTGCTGGCTGAGAATGCTGCGCCCAAATAATCGCTTTAAAAAAATGGTTTCCATGGCTAGGAAAAACGCTGCTCCTGTTCCTGCTGCCGTCTTTGAAAAGAGGAGTAAGGATTTGCCTCATTCCCTTGTCCAGCCTGGGTTTTTTTTTTTGTTTTTTTTTTCTCTCCTTTTTTCCTTTCTCCCCCTCTCTCCTTTTTTTTTTTTCCCCCCCCCTTTCTCTCTCTCTCTCTCTCTCTCCCCCCCCCCCCCTTACACCTCTCTGAACTCAGCTATCTGCTCTGGAGAAGAATTTTCTGCCTGGATGGCTGCAGCCTCGAGGAGGAGGAGGAAGAGGAGGAGGAGGAGGGGAAGAAAGGAAAAGGGAAAAAAAAAAAAAAAAAAGCAAAAGCCAAAAAGGGGGGAAGCAGGAAAAAAAATTAAAAAATAAAATAAAAGAAGAAGGTGGTGAAAAAAAAACCCAAAATTTAAAAAAAAAAAAAACACCCCAAAAACACCCGCTTTGGCTTCTAATCGGGTTGCTCCCAAAGATTTCGGTGGCTGCTCAGAGATGCTGCTTTCTAGTCATGATCGTACACGATTCTAGCATTTTCTCTCCATAGCCTTGCAAAGGGATGAGAAGGGTTTTTTTTTTTTTCCTTTCACATTTAAAGAGACAGAGCACACTATTTCCCCCCCCCTTCCACACACACACACACCCGTCGTACAAGTGTGAGCCTGATCCAACAGGCGAGGGAACTGGGAGGATCGTGCAGCTGGCTTTAGCTGTGACTTGTGCGTGCCCCTTTGGGGCGTGGGGAAGGGAAGGGAAGGGGAGCAGGGCCGAAGGAGATATAGATATGATCGAAGAGAGGGGAGGATATGCAGGGCCTTTGGTGGGGGAGAGTGGGGAAGGGGGCTTTTGACCCAGAGCGGGTCCCGATTCGGGAAGACACACATGCGTGCACACGCGTGACGGCCCGTGAATGCACGGGTTGGATGGCCCTAAGTTTTGCTACCTACCTACCTACCTACTTCCCACCCCACCTCGAGCCTTAGTGGGTCATCTGTGAAATGGGGGGGGGGGATAAATGGCTGTCTTCCACCAGCCTTTGGGCTGAACGTGAAAACGGGCACACTGGCACGTGTGTAAAAACCCCCCTTACGGGGGGGGGGGGGGTCATCTGTGGTCAAGTCAGCGAGCGAGTCATAGAGGCTGGCAAAAGTCGCCGCGTTGGCGCATGTTTCCTTAGACAAGGGTGACCGACGTTTAAATTATTATTTTTTAAAATATATATATATATAAGAGACCATCGCTTGCATTTTCGCCAGGGGTGGGAATGCGGGCAGAAAATAACAGGGTTTTTTTCCCCCCCTCGTTTAACGACCACAACTGGGGCCGCCGAGCGAAGCAGCCGCTCCCTTAAAAAAACCGCCACACTCTGCCGATGGCCGGATTGCAAGTTTGCTTCGTTTTACAACACCTGAGAAGGTCATCGGTGCAAAGGCTGGGGTTGCGGGTAGTGGGGCAGGGGATTGATTTATTTTTCGTCACCGTCGTCGGGGGCTTGGGAAACGAGGCCGTCGTTAAACGAGGATTACAAGGTACAGTCCAGAGTGTATTGGCTCTGGCGCCGTTTGGGTTTGCTGCCAAGAGACTCTGGCAGGAACAGGAGTGAAGTTGCCTACGGATTTTAAAGAGTCGAAGTGGCTGGGAAACACATTCGTTGTTAAAAATGAAAACACAAGGAAAGGCAGTATCGAACAATTGCGGGAGGCGTATTCCGGGACACACAACAAACGCACAAGGGTGTGGGCCACAAACCAGGTTCTACAAGTCGGCCAAATTTTAACCCGGGGTGGAGTGGGGGAACCTGGCTTAGGGTTATTATTCTGCCTGCATCCTCAATGCTTCCTTCAAGGTTCCCAGCTTTGCAGCTCCGTCAAGACGTGGGAATTTCCTAACGAATTCTTAAAGACGGTCCTCCTAAAACGATCATCTCATGCAGGCAGTCTTCGACTTATGACCACAACGGTGCACCAGAACTTCCACCCCTAAGCAAGGCGGTCTTTAAGTGAGTCACGCACAGTTTGGATCCTCTGAGTACAGGGATGCTACGGCGTAAAGGTTGGAAGTGCAAGGACCAGTCCGTAGGTTTACTTCCCCCCCCCACTTTTTGCCGTTAAACGAAGGGTTGTAACTTGAGGAGTCCCTGTTCTCTTCTGTGCCGGTGAGAGACCTTCGATTTTGCAAAACTTTCTAACCTTCCATCATTAAGCAAAAGCAGATCTTGCAAGAAATTTGATGGGACACCATTTAATCATCTCAAGATTTGGAAACCTGGTATGGATGGTTAAGCCATGGTGGTTTTTTCTAAGCCGTGGTTTATCACTTATAAGCTACGGGTGGTTCTCGACTTACGGCAATTGGGCCCCACATTCGTGTCGCTAAGCGAAGAGTGGTGCGGTGGCCTAGAGGTGGAGCTCTTGCCTTACAATCAGAAGGCTGTGAGTTCGATCCGAGGTAGAGGCAGATATTTCTCTCTCTGGGCGCACTGAGAATATATCTGCTGAACAAAACTCCGCACTGGCGACAGGAAGGCATCCGGCCAGTAACCACTCTGCTAGCTCCATTCGGTTGCCCAGACTCCACCCTGCAAGGGATTTTGTGGTCGTTAAAAGAGGATGATGATTTGTGTTGCTAAGCGAAACTTTTGTTAAGTGCATTTTGCTCCGTTTTTAGAACCTTTCTTGCCACAAATGTTAACTGAATCCCTGCAGTTGTTAAATTGGTCACTTGGTTGTTAAGTGAATCTGGCTTCCCCATTGACTTGGCTTGTCAGAAGGTCGTAAAAGAGGATCACAAAACCCCGGGACACTGCGACTGTCATAAATACGAGCCAGTTGCCAAGCATCTGAATTTTGATGCCTGCAATAGTCATAAGTGTGAAAAATAGTCCTAAATCACTTTTTTCCAGTGCTGTTGTAACTTGTTGTAACAGTCACTAAAATGAACTGTGGTTGAGGACGACCTGTAGTCCTCAAGTTAAGACCATTCGACCAAAGTTAGAGCAGTCCTGAAAAGAGTGATTTAAGATTGGTCCTCGTGCTTACAACCATCGCAGCATCCCCGCAGTCAGGTGAGCAAAGTCAATTGGGGGGGGGGGATCAAGATTCACTTAACAACCTTGTTGCTAACTTCAAGTGGGATAATTACACCAGTTGAGACCAGAAACGGGTATCTGCGGTCTCAACAATATATCTAATTTTCGTTAAAACTATTGAGCCTGGGCAGCACTTTTGATGCCAAAAGATGCTTCGGTCCAGCTGAGGTCAAGAATCTGTTTGCACAGGAATCGGTTTCTTGAAATTTGTTTGCGACAGGATTCCTGTAAAAAAAGCCGCAACCCCTCCAAAGTACCTTTAAAATCAACCCGGACGACCCATGACTTGTCGGGGGTCATCCTCTCAGAGAGGCTTCCTTACCTAAACAGGTAAACAGAAAGGCCACGGTGGGCAAAAATAACAGTAGGAGCAGGAGTGATTTTCGATTTCCCACTGGCTTCCCCAATGACTTTGCTTAAGCCAGTGTTTCTCAACCTTGGAAACTTAAAGATGGGTGGACTTCAACTCCCAGAATCCTCCAGCCAGCGCTGCTTCTTTGCTGGGAGCTGCTGAACCAGTGGTGGGATTCAGCCAGTTCACACCTATTCAGGAGAACCGGTTGTTAACTTTCTAAACAGTTCAGAGAACCGGTTGTTGGAAGAAATCTTATTTTGTTTTTTTCCACTTTATTATTATTTATTCAATTTATATACTGCTCTTCTCCTATTGGACTCAGGGCGGTGCACAGCCAAGGATAAAAAACATGCCAATACAAAATTTAAAATCAATTAAAAGAATTATACAACTTTGGCCCACAATTTAAAACAATCCAATTAAAACCCAATTTACACTTAAAAAGCTAAAAAGAGCTAAAAAAGGGCTAAAAGGTGGGGGGGTGTTCACACCAGCCCTGCTTGATGGAAAAGTTTTTAGGGCACGGCGAAAGGCCCGGAGATCTGGTATCCTTCGTATCTCCGGGGGCAAATCGTTCCAGAGGGCAGGTGCTGCCACAGAGAAGGCCCTCCCTCTGGGGGTCGCCAGCCGATATTGTCTGGCTGATGGCATCCTGAGGAGTCCCTCTCTGTGGGAGCGTACTGGTCGGTGGGAGGCTATCGGCGGCACTTTACAGGGCTAATCCTGTAAGGAAGGCAGGAAGGAAACATTCTGGTGTTGTTTCTAGCCTAATCTTTATTGCCCTGTTTACAGAAACTGCCTCTCGGTTTAACCCTTATTACATTGTAACAGCTAAGGCGAAGCGCCCATCGACCTGAATGACGTTGACTTGGCCACGCCCACACGGTCACATGACCATCGAGCCACACCTACCCAGCTGGTTATTAGGGCAGAGAACCGGTTGTTAAATTATTTGAATCCCACCACTGTGCTGAACCAACTCATTCTTTCAACTTCCCAGGTAGCCCTTGACTTCCGAGTGTTTATTTAGCAACTGTTCAAAGTTACGAACGTGCTGGGGGAAAAAAAAAAGGAACTTACAAACAGACTCTCCGACTCACAACCTTTGCATCATCTCCCGTCCTGTGATCAAAATTCAGGAGCTTGGTTAACCTGTGTGTACTTACAACGGTTGTGTCACATGCTCTCTATGTCTTCCGACAAGCAAAATCGACCAGATTTGACTAAACGACGAAGTGGCTCGCTTAACAATCTTGGTCATTGGCTCAGAGCAAGTATGGAAAAATAGGTGATTAAATCGGGTGTGACTCCCGATTTATGACGGACTTACTTAAAAGACGGAGGTTCCGGTTCCGTTGTGGTCATAAGTCGAAGACTGGCTGTATTTATTTTTGTTTAAACACGCTTCTACACTGCCACAATGAAAAGTATTCCCAGTAGCTCAAGATGGCAGACTCTCTCAAATGCAAAGAAGAGGGATTGGGGGGGGGGGCAGGGGTGATTTGTTTAGTTTCATTTCATTCGCACACACTCACACAAATCTGGCCTTTGCCTAAATAGATCCACCCGTTGGGAGAGCAACCAAGTAGAGGAAGGATCAAACAGGGAAGTAGCATGGAATCATTAGGTAAAGACAAGAGGGGCAAGATCAGAATCTCCTTAAATGTCTTTGAGCTTCAATCTGGCTTTTCCCAGGCGAATCTGCCAGCCTGAGATGATTCCTGTAAAAGAGGCATGGAGCAATCAAGGAGCTAGTTTGAACTCTACCACGTGTGGGGCTGGTGGCTGGTGCCTGACATCATCCCACAGAAATCACATTGGATCAGAAGGATCGTTTTACTGAGACCACGTGTTATGTTCGGGCGGCCAGCGTGATCCGAACATTGTACTGACATGAGCCCTGAACCACGTACCTTCTCGGGGAGATCCGTGAGCAGCTATTTGGTCAAGAGAAGAATCCACGTGCAGATCAGGATCGGGTGGGAAGCTACTGAAGTTACGGTGTTAGTTTAGGGACTGTGACAGTTTCAGCCAAAGGACAACCACTTAGGGGGGGAGACAAAGTTGGGGAGACAAGGTGGTGTTGCAGGACAAGGACAAAGGTACGCATGCAAGGTTGAAGGACACAATGAGAGCAGGATATGGCAGAGGCTGGCAGGCATTCTGTCTTAAAGGCGGATCTTAGAAGCTTCCACTCGTCGTTAACTTTCTTATTTTCGTTTCCAACCTAACCATCAAGAACCGATTCCCACTGTCACCTACGTTTCATCTTCGCCCGCAGCTTGACAATAACAGGGAGGGGGATGGTGGTCGGAATCCAAGGGAGGAAGAACGGTATTCAAGCGTCCGTCGGCTTCCGTGAGACACTGCTGGCATCTCAAGGATGCCCCGAGCAGATGTCCCAGCGTGGCTGGCCTGTTTCCCATAACATAAATGATTGTTCGAAGTTTTGGACTGTGGGTGGCCCATGGGGAAAAAAAGGGAGAATTAACTATACTTGCTTTTGTGCGGGAAACCCAGAGCTGGTTTTGCTTCTTCGGTGCCAATGTGGTTTAATGCAGTAAAGCTTCATATACTCTTGGTAAAATAATGTTCCTTTTTCTGGATTCGCTAATTGGACACCAACACTACTCAAGATCTGTTCTGGACACCATCCTTTACATGAATCCTGCATGGACACTGACCCTAAGCTCTTAAAGCAGGTATGCCTTTAAGGTAGTCCTCAATTTACAATCACAATCAGAATTTCCATTGTTCAGCAAGTTCGTTGTTTAGCGATTCGGGCCTGATTTTTACCTTTTTTTTTTTTTTTTGGCCACAGTTGTTAAGCGAATCACTGCAGCTGCAATTGTTTTAAGTGAATCTAGGTTTCCCCCGTTGACTTTGCTTGTTGGAAACCAGCCGGGGAGGTCAGAGACGGCGATCGCGTGACCTCAGGATGCTGCAACCATCATACGTACATGCCAATGGCCCAGCATTTGAATTTTGATCCCAGCGGATAACATGACGGATTAAGTGCGGGGACCGCTCATTGGTCTCTCTTTTCTTTTTCCAGTGCTGTCGTAACGGTCACAATATGAATGGGTTGTAAGTTGAGGACTACCTGAACTGATTAATATGTCCATGAGGACTCGATCATCCAGGCCAAAGTGTCTAAAAGGTTGAATCATGGCAAACGGGACCAAAATTTGTTAATCGGAGAGGTTTTGTTGCCCGTCCAAGCAACTTGGGTCAAAAAATTTTTTAAAAAAAGTATGCAATGCAATAAATCAGGGATGTCAAACTAGATTTCTTTGAGGGCCGTATCAGCATTGTAGTTCTCCTCCGCGAGCGGACCTGGGCCGGGGTGGTGGAAGACGGGATGGACGATTCCTGCAGCACCCTGCCGGCCGAAATGGGGCACTGGGGTGTAAGTCCTGCATGTGGCGGCCCTGCACCCCATTTTGGCTGGCAGGGTGCTGCAGGAGGCCATCCAGGCCGAAAACGGGGCACGGGGCACGGGGGGGGGCATGCAAGCCCCCCCCCGTGCCCCGTTTTGGCTGCCAGAGGCACCCTGGGCCAAATTTAAGCACCTCGCAGGCCGGATTCGGCCTATGTACTTTGAGGCCTCTGCAACGCATCAATGGAAACTCCAATCATCCAGGCCAGTAGTCCCTAACTTTTGCGGGCTTGGAGGAGGTGTAGAGGGGAACTGGGATGCGTGAGTGGTGGGCATCGCGCACACGAGAAGAGAAATCTTTGGGGTGCGGTTTTGCGCTCCCTCGGGCTTCTCCACGCCAAAAGCTATTTATTTATTTATTTATTTATTTATTTATTTATTTATTTATTTATTATTTATTTATTTATTTATTTATTTATTTAAATTTGTATACTGCCCTTCTCCCGAAGGATTCAGGGCGGTGAACAGCCAAAATTTAAAACACACACAGTATAAAAATTAAAAAGAATTAAAACAGAATTAAATCAGTTTGGCTTCCCTAAGTTTTAAAACCCTTTCCCCATAAAATAAGCCATTCAAATTTTAAGCCAGCCCGGCTTGCTGGAATAAGAAGGTCTTTAACGCTCGGCGGAAAGTACGGAGGTCCGGGATCAGTCGTATTCCTGGGGGTAGCTCGTTCCAGAGGGCGGGTGCCCCCACAGAGAAGGCTCTCCCCCTGGGGGTCGTCAGTCGACATTGCTTGACCGATGGCACCCTGAGGAGACCCTCTCTCTGGGAGCGGATTGGCCGGTGGGAGGTTATCGGTGGCAGAAGATGGTCTCGTAAGTACCCGGGCCCTAAGCCATGGAGCGCTTTAAAGGTGAGAACCAATACCTTGAAGCGCACCCGGAAGACCACCGGGAGCCAGTGCAGCTCGCGCAGGAGAGGTGTTACATAGGAGTGCCATGTCGCCCCCATAATTACCCGCGCGGCCGCATTCTGGACCAACTGGAGCCTCCGGGTGCTCCTCAAGGGGAGCCCCATGTAGAGAGCATTGCAGTAGTCCAGGCGAGAAGCAGAAAGGCCTGAAGCAGCGCGAGATTATTCCCCCGAAGCTTTTTACCTGCGGGCCAGGGGTTGGGGACCTCTGATCCAGGCTAAAGGTATCTAAAATTACCTAACTTTTTTTTAAAAAAAACGTTTGGACCGAGGAAGTTGCTCAGATGAGCAATGAAACAATCTCAGATTAACATTAATTTTGTTTCCCGTTGCCATCATCATCTTTTAATAACCCCCTAATCCCTTGCGGGGTGGAGTCTGGGCAACTGAATGGAGCTGAGTGTTTTACTGGCTGGATGCCTTTCCTGTTGCCAGTGCTGAGTTTTTTTCCCCCCGGCAGATATATTCACACTGTGCCCAGAGAGAGAGAGAGAGAGAGAAATATCTGCCTCTACCTAGGATCGAACTCACAGCCTTCCTCACTGTGAGGCGAGAGCTCCACCTCTAGGCCACGGCACCCACTTTGGTTTCCCGTGGCCGTGGGTCGACTTTTTTTTTAGACGCCGCACCGATCAACGGACGGTGCGTTCAAGATCTGCAAAGAAAGTGCGGTAAAGCAGAGATCAGGTGAGAGCGGAGGAGGAAGGGTGGGTGAGGAAGCAGCAGCCCAGACGTACCTTCTTAATGACAACAGAGGAAGTGGAATTAATGGAGCTCTCGTGGTCATGCATCAGAAGCAGCTCAGAACTGCTCTCCTCCATTACCTCCTGCACGCTGTTGACACTGCTGCTCTGGCTGCCTGTGCTGATAGACATGCTGGGGATGGAATGATTGCTGCCCAGACTGTCCATCTTCCTAGTCAGGTTTGTCCCATGCTCACTGTCCTACAAAATAAGGAGCGGCAGCTTTAACGGCGGGATGAAAGGAACCGCCGCCAACCAGGGGGGAAGACTAGAACAGGGACTGTTCTAGAGGAGACCCCAAAAAGGTTCTCGCCTACTTCTGGGTCAGTGATGGAGAACCTTTTCGGCACCGAGTGCCCAAACCGGAATGCGTGTGTGTGTGTGTGTGTATGTGTGGGCGCCGGAGCGCCCGAAACCTGAAGATCAGCTAGCCGGCGTGTGTATGCCTGTTTTTTTGGCCGTTTTTCAGGCTGTTTTCAAGCCGTTTTTCAGCTGTTTTCAAGATGTTTTTCAGCTGTTTTCAAGATGTTTTTCAGCTGTTTTCAAGCCGTTTTTCAGCTGTTTTCAAGATGCTTTTCAGCTGTTTTCAGGCCATTTTTCAGCCGTTTTTGGCCCATTTTCAGGCCGTTTTCTGGTGTTCCGGCACCCACAAAGATCAGCTGGCTGGCGTGCATGTGTGTGCCGGAAATCAGAAGAGCAGCTGGCGACGGCGCGCGTGCCCACAGAGAGGTCTCTGTGTGCCACCTCTGCATGCGTGCCATAGGTTCGCCATCACGGTTCTAGGTCCTTTCCTCCTTTTGTGGGTTCCTCGGGGCTCTCTGAGCTCGGTGGTCTTCTTACAGACGTTTCATGACCCAACTAGCTAACGTCATCAGGGCTAGGAGGGGGTGGGGGGTTTGTGGAGAGGAGGAAGAGGATTGAGAAGGAAGGAGGAAAGAAGAGGAGGAGGAGGAGGAGGATGGAAGAAGAATGTGGGGTCTTGGGTGCTCTCTGAACTTGGTTGTTTTCTTGTAGACATTTTACTACCCAACTAGGGGACATCATCAGTGCTAGGAGGGAGTGGTAACGAAATGCCTGCAAGAAAACCACCAAGCACAAAGAACACCAAGATTCCTCCTCCTCCTCCTCCTCCCTTCTAGCACTGATGATGTTACCTAATTGGGTAATGAAATGTCTGCAAGAAGCCCACCAAGTTCAGAAAGCACCAAGGACCCCACAGTCATTTTCCTCCTCCTCTTCCTCCTCCTCTCCACAAACCCTACTCCCTTCTAGCACTGATGATGTTACCTGGTTGGGTAATGAAATGTCTGCAAGAAACCCACCAAGCTCAGAAAGCACCAAGGACCCCACAGTCATTTTCCTCTTCCTCTTCCTTCTCCTCTCCACAAACCCTACTCCTTTCTAGCACTGATGATGTTACTTAGCTGGCTCATGCTTAAAGAGCACCAAGGATCCCACAGTTCAACCTTGAGCTACAAATATTTTCTTTTCTCAGCTTCCTTCTTCCCTTGTAACCAAAAAAACAAACAAACTGGTTACTGGGAAGTGGCAGGAGCCAAACAGCATCTCCCTAATGTCTGTTATCTGCAAACCGGTTGATCTTTGCCAGTCTTGCCCTCTGCATAAATCAAGACAAGCGTGAGTAACTTTACTATTTTGGGGCTAAGTATCCTCAAAATCCCATCTTTTAGGCACCAGATACGGAAGGGAAGAATCGCTTCACAGGAAACTCCTATTTCACTTCTATTTTTAACCTGGGGATGGAGTAACTAATGGAAATTAGTTAGATTCTTGCTATCCATCCCAGATAGCAAGAAATGGTTAAAATAAAAAATAAAAAAGTTAGTTGCTATCTGCCTTGGGTCATATTCCAGCAGCCATACTGACAAGAAGCAGATGAAGGGGTTTTCGACATGCGTTCAAGTACAGGTAGTCCTCGACTTACGACCACAACGGGAAGGGGGGGAGGGGCTGGAATTTCCATCGCTAAGCAAAGCGAGGCGGTTGGTTAAGTGAAGGGCGCCCAATTTTACAAAACTTTTCTGCCACGTTGGTTAATGAATCCCGGGGGGGGGGCATTGTTAAGCGAACAAGTGAAGGTCGTTAAGTGAAACCGGCTTCCCAGTATTGACTGGGCTTGTCAAAAGGCGGTCATGTGACCCTAGGGTCAAATGCCAAGCACCCAAATTTTGATCGTGTAACTCTGGGGATGCCGCCACACAATTGTAAGTGTGAGGGTGCTGGCCGTAAGTTACTTTCTTCAGGGCCGTTGTAACCTTGAATGGCCACTAAACGAACGGTCGTAAGTCGAGGACTGCCCGAGCTCAGGTTTGCATGCTGCATGCAATGATTATTTGGCGGGATGAATGACCACTTTGTCAAAGACCGCTCCGGAAGAACGGTGAGGGTGAAGGTGAATTCACACCCAAATCACAACCGAACGAGCTTTCTCCAAACTCTGTCTCTATCCTTGCTAGTTGATGGCCACGTTTGGTGGTTAAAATGTCTGGGAGGAAGGATCTTGGTCACCGGCCATTCTCTATGGCTCTTGTTGCTTTTTTAAACCAAGATTCCTTCTAGTCTGAAAGAGCCGTGGTGGCGCAGTGGTGAGAATGCGGTACTGCAGGCTGACTCTGCCGAATGCCAGCAATTTGATTACCTGACCGGATTAAAGTTGACTCAGCCTTACATCCTTCCGAGGTCGGTAAAAAAGGTAAGTGTTGGGGACAAGAGGCTGACTCTGTAAAGCGCTAAGAGAGGGACGTATAAGGCTACTGGTCAGTTGTCCTGATCCTTTCTTTATTTTCTAAACACCACGTTAACTCACTAGCACTGTGTTGTATTGGGCAAAAATAGCCACCCCCTGCGTAAATAAAGAAGAAGATCCAATGAGGAAGACATCCTCCAGTTGTCCTCCATACGGAGTGTCCTCCCCCTTGATTGATGGGCAGGTCGGCCACGGACTGGTCTTTATCCCCATTTCAAGCGGGAATGAAGTGACCCTTGGTCCATCTCATCTTAATTCAGCCACAGGGAGAAGTTGTTGTTGTTTCTGGTTGGGCTGCACACGCTCTATCACAGTGATGGCTAAACTTTTTGTTCGTTGTGTGCCGAAAGTACACGTGGGTGTACTTGTGCGTGACCCCCCCCAGCACTTCCCCCTTCCCTGTGCGCATGCGCACAACCCTCCTGCCCCGTTTTGGGCCTAGTAGGCCTCCCTGCAGCCTCCTGGGACCAAGAACAGACACCCCCCCACCCCCGCGGCCCATTTTTGGTCCCAGCAGGCTTCAGAGAGTCCGGCTAGGCCCAAAACGGGCCATGGGAGGAGGAGGGGGGGCGTGGTGCAGCCCTTCACGCTTCCCCTCCCCCTACACATGACCCCCCTGCCCCATTTTGGGCCTAGTAGGCCTCCCTGCAGCCTCCTGGGACCAAAAACGGACACACACCTCCGCGCCCCATTTTTGGTCCCAGGAGGCTGCAGGGAGTCCTGCTAGGCCCAAAATGGGCTGGGGGGGGGGGGGTGCGGTGACTCCTCTCCGGCAGCCCGTTTTTGGCCCCGGAGGCTGCAGGAGTCCTGCTAGGCCGAAAACGGGCCACGGGGGGAGGGGCAGCGCAGCCCACCACGCGCCCCCCCATCCCCTGGCATGCACACATGTCTCCCGCATGTGGCCAGCCCCACCCCTGGGCATGTGCAGCTGGCCGGCGGGAGGCGCGCCTGCATGCGTGCCACCTGTGATGGTTCGCCATCACGGCTCTATCATCTCTGTTGGACGTGGTCATGACGGAAAATATCTTGAGTCACGTTCTTTAGTCCGGGTACGAAATGGCAACTACCGGGCCCTGTTTTGGGGATCTAACTGTTTTGGGAGCGACTGTTTTGGGATCTAAGTAGGGCCGTGACCCCAAAACTGAGAGCAAACTTGATCTCAAGGACTGTCTCCAAAGCAATCAGCGTGCAGAAGTCAAGAGGTAAGACAGCCTTGTTCCCAACTACATTCCTCAACGTTGTGCTGGGAAACCCATGAAAAGGGACTTCGGGAGGGAGCCCTGTGAAGCAGGAGACACGTTATTATGACGATTATTGTTATTATTATTATTATTTATCGGCGGTATAGATAAACTTGATACCTCCTCGTCTTCCTGAGACTCGTTCAGAGGGCCATTGTAGACCTCCTGGAAAAGGATTTTGTTCATTTTGCGAGACTGGAGGTTATCCAACTCTCGGACCGCATCCTTGGTTCTTTGAATCAAGTCTACGAGGACCCGGGACGGACGCTCGCATCGTACAAATTCGTGCTGGGTTTTAGAAGGGATGACAGAAGCGTTCTGGATGAGAAGACATAAAAAGAGGCAAAAGACGAGACCACCCGACCCGCCCAATCTCTCCCACAACCTCCTCCTCCTCCTATAGTTGTACAAGGAGAAACTCATTATGAAGTCGAGAAAATTTTAGATTCGAGGCTATATAGGGGTCGCTTACAATACTTAGTAACCTTTGTCTGAAGCAAGATAGGTACCATTTTATCATCTTTTTTATCATTATCATCTTCATCATCGTTGGATAATTCAGGAAGACTGAATTATTATGAAATGTAGCACTCCAATGAAAATTTGGTCATTTTAAAGAGGTGGGGTTTTTTTTACATAAAGAGCAAGTTCAAAGTTGACTGATGTCATGTTGTTGACGAGATATGGCCTTGTTCATATAGACTCACTTATATATTGTTGACTGTTGTTGATGGGACATGCCCTTATGCATACGGACTCAAGACAATGTATTGTTGACTATTGATGATGGGATATGGCCTTATTGGTACAGACTCATCACTAGGTATTGTTGACTACTGATGATGGGATATGGCTTATTCATACAGACTCATCACTAGGTATTGTTGACTATTGATGATGGGATATGGCCTTATTCATAGAGACTCATCACTAGGTATTGTTGACTACTGAAGATGGGATATGGCCTTATTCATAGAGACTCATCACTAGGTATTGTTGACTATTGATGATGGGATATGGCCTTATTCATACAGACTTATCACTATATATTGCTGACTATTGATGATGGGATATGGCCTTATTCATACAGACTCATCACTAGGTATTGTTGACTACTGATGATGGGATATGGCCTTATTCATACAGACTCATCACTAGGTATTGTTGACTATTGATGATGGGATATGGCCTTATTCATACAGACTTATCACTATATATTGCTGACTATTGATGATGGGATATGGCCTTATTCAATAGAGACTCATCACTAGGTATTGTTGACTACTGATGATGGGATATGCCCTTATTTCTACAGATCCATAACTATATATTGCTGACTATTGATGATGGGCTATGGCCTTATTCATACAGACTCACTTATATATCGTTGACTGTTGTTGATGGGACATGCCCTTATGAATACAGACTCAAGACAATGTATTGTTGACTATTGATGATGGGTTATGCCCTTATCCGTACAGACCCATAACTAGGTATTGTTGACTATTGGTGATGGGATATGGCATACAGACTTAAGACTATGTATTTTTGACTGTTGTAATGAGATATGCCCTTAGAGACTCAAGACTACATATTCTTGACTCTTGTTGATGTCTTATGCTCTTATTCATATGGTCTCAAAATTCACGAATGAAGGCAAATATACATGTCCAGGGATAATGTTGCGGGATCCAATCTGGACCGGTTGCCAGGACCGAAGGTTTTGTCTTCCGAGTTTTTGGACTCATGCTTGAAGCCCTTCCTTGGGGAACTTCTCTCTCACAAGAATGTCACCTTTTCCCTCACCAAAAATCACACTCTGGTTAGAGAGAAGATCCCTGAGGATGGGAGTCCAAAAGATTGAAAGGTTATACCCCTGGTCTCAGTGACCGACCCAGTTTGGACTCAAGACTATGTATTGTTGACCGATGACCGGTCTACTTTCTTTCACCAAACAAGGAAGTAGACTTCACAGTACATCTCCTTCTTGGTCTTCAACGTCTCACTTCTTCTATTCCACTCACTCTGTCCTTACTTTGATTTCTGCTTCTTTCAAACTACTCGTCTTACTGATGGCCTCTTCTTTTACTTCCCCAGAATCCTTGGTGGGGAAAAGTTCTAGGGAGCAGGGCTAAAAATGGACCACTTGGGTTTGCTCAAGCTTGTCTGATACATCTGAAGAGAACTTTCTAGGGGTAGAACCAAATAGGGAGGAAAAACCAGGCAGTCCCTGGAGGAAAACTAAAAGGAGAGTCAGTTGCCTCTCCATGACACGTATTTCCCAAGGCAGAAAGGTGAAACGTTACCCTCAAAAGTTCGGATGACGATGGACGCTCCTGAGGTATTTTCTGCAAGCAGTAATCAACAAATCTTCTAAAAGAGTCTGTCCTGAATATGGGAACAGAACGGATGTCAGAACATGTTCCGGTAGGAGAAGGGATAGAAAAGTCAAGGTATGGCAGTTGAGAATTGCTAGCGTTGATGCTGTTATCCAGTTGGGTAATGAAATGTTTGCAAGAAAACCACCAAGCTCAGAGAGCACCAAGGACCCTACAGTTGTCCTCCTCCTCCTCCAACCCCACTGCAAACCTAGTGCGCGCATGTGCAGAGCTGCCAGAAGGCAAGAGCAGCTGAAGAAAAAAGGACGACTGGGGAGTAAGGCCTGGAGATGATTGGCCCCTCCCATAAGTTCTTTGTAGAAAAGCAACGTTGATTCCAGTGCTTTTTGTCAAAGTCTCTTGAGCTTTGTGGGGTCTTTGACAAGAAAAGCCTTTGGCAGGTTGCCAAAAGACATCAACGGTTGGTGATAAGGCTGAAGAATTTTATTTTGGACTAAGCCGAGAATGAATTAATTCTCAGCTGTTTTAATAAAATAAGTTTGTTGAGGACTGAATTGTGTTTTGGTAATCACTACTTGGGCCTCGGTCACAACAAAACCAAAGCAGACAGACACCCCCCACCCCCACCCTTGAACTCTTACCACACATTGGACTGTAGCGTGGGGGAATCGTTCTGGGCGATGTGATATAAGGCACTCATTGCGTTCATATTGAAGAGGGGTGGTTTCCGTTCCGCTGTATGGAAAAACAGAGAAGGGGGAGAAAAAAAAAAAAACGAGGTACGATGGAATCACTGGGCGACTCTGGCCGGCTTACAAACCGTAGGAAGATTACAGATTAACAGAGGTGGAAGGGACCTTGTAGGTCATTTAGTCCAACACACACACACCCCGCCACCTAAGCAGGAGACCCTACGCCCGTGATGGCGAACCTATGGCATGCGTGCCACAGCTGGCACGTGGAGCCATATTGGTGGGCACGCGAGCATTGACCTAGCTCAGCTGCAGCGCACATGCACGCGCAGGCCAACTGGTTTTCAGACCTTCTGGGCCCACCAGAAGTTGGGAAACAAGCTGTTTCCGGCCTCTGGAGGGTCTCCGTGAGGGGGTAAGGAAGGCCCATTTTTCGCCCTCCCCAGGCTCCAGAGGCTTTCTAGGAGCCTGGGGAGGGCGAAAACAGCCTTCCCCACCACCCCAGAGGCCAGAAGCAGCCCGTTTGCCGACTTCCGGTGAGACCAGAAGGCCTGTTTTTCACTCTCTCCAGGCTCCAGAGACTTTCTAAGAACCTGGAGAGGGTGAAAACGGCCTTCCCCACCCTGGAGGCCGGAAATGGCCTGGGGCACATTGAATTATGGGTGTGGGCACACAAACGTGTGACCCCTCCACTTCCCCCCTTCATTAGAAAAAATATGTGTGTGTGTGTATAGATAGATAGATAGATAGATAGATAGATAGATAGATAGATAGATATAGATATAGATATAGATATAGATATAGATATAAATATAAATATAGATATAGATATGATCAATTATGGATAAGAGAATGTACATTTACAATATGTGTATAAGAAATAAAAATAAAAAACTTTTTTCAAAACAAAAAACAACAAAAACCAGAATTAGCCAGACTTATTGCATTAAATCCAACAAGTTGTAAACGCCGGTTGACTTACCTAACTCGATGCAGGTAATTCCCAGCGACCAAACGTCGACTTTCCCGTCGTACTGCCCATCGTCCATAGCCAAGATTACTTCTGGAGCCATCCTACCGTACATGAATTCCAAGAGTGAAGGTTACGGGATGTCAGTAACAAAAAAAAAAAAAAAAAAAGAAAGAAAGAAAGAAAGAAAAAGGAAGGGGAAAAAAAAGGAAAAAAAGGCACAGCACTGCAACAGATGCACTCACCCCGCCCCTCTTCAAAGTCGTCCCCATCCTGCCCCCCCGATCAACTCAAAAAGAATAAAATCAGCATGGAACAGAATTAAGCCATGCTGGGGAGGTTTTTTTTAAAAAAATAAAAATAAAATAAAATACCGTATTTTTTGGAGTATAAGACGCACCTTCCCCCCCCCTAAAAGGGGATGAAAATTTAGATGCGTCTTATACACCGAATGTAGCCCTGCCCACCCACTGGCCCCCACCCTTTGGCCTCTGCCTCGCAGCAGCTTACCTCCTTGCAAGCAAACAGCAAGAAAAAAAAACAGCTCCTTTCAGGTTCAGCCCAGCCTGATTAGCACAAGTTGATTGGATCGGCCTCCCGACACTCAGCTCTTTTGCTCTCAGCAGTTTTGCTCTCAGCTGTTTTGCGTGGGCCTCTGCTGCTGGCTGCAAGGAGGTAAATTGCTGGCAGTAGATATTTTTTTTCTCCTTGTGCTAATCAAGCTATGCTGAAAACGAAAATGAAAGTAAAGCAGGCTGTTTGCTGCAAGGAGGCAAAATTGCTCAGAGGCAGAGACAGGGAGATTTCTTTTTCTTCTTTTCCTCACCAAAACAGGTAGGTGCGTCTTATACTCCGAAAAATACGGTAATAACCACTGTCGTCGTCCATCGTACTCGCCTCCTTTTAAGCCAAGAATTCCTTCTGGGGGGGAAGGGGGGGGGTGGGGGGGGGGGATTGTTAAGGGTGTAGGGAGAATGAAAAAAAAAAAAAAAGGGTTTTTTTTTTTTTGGTTTTTTTTCATGATCCATCTCAGTGCAACATGCTGGCAAACGGGCAGCCGGCACTCAGCCCATTGGCACTGTACCTGGATCCAGCCAAGCAGGGCCTGAAAACGCTCCTAAGGCACCACTTCTCACCAGATACGGTGAGTTTTCCCACTGACACACCAACAGTGATTTCTCGGAGATGTTCAGCCTGGGATTGCAGCTATGAAAGAAATAAGGGGGATCTGGAACACAGAAGGGAAAAGGGGAAGGGGGGGGGAGTGGGGGAGAAGGCAGGGTCGCAAGGCAAACACAGCAGGGAAACCCACACGCTACAAGCATGTTTACGGGGGGGGGGGGGGGGAGGTGGAGGGGGGGGGGGGGGCACCCACCCGCGGGGGGATGGGGGAGGGGCGACGGGGGGGGGGGGGGGGGGGGGGGTTGACTTGGAAGAGGGGAAGGGACCAACGCTCAGATGCAATTGGCTGGGTCCTCCTCACCTGAAGCTAAACTCCTGCAGGTAGTCCTTGAGTTACAGAGAGACCATGGACGTTGTTCAAAACAAAAGAGCCTTGGTAGTACAGTGGTCTAAAGCACCCTGTTATTAAGACCAGCTGCCTGCAATTACTGCAGGTTCGAATCTCGCCAGGCTCAAAGTTGACTCAACCTTCCATCCTTTCTAAGGTAGGTGAAATGAGGACCCAGTTTGTGGGGGCAATAAGCTGACTTTGTATAAATATACAAAAGGATGAAGGCTATTGCTTAGCGCATTGTAAGCCGCCCTAAGTCTCCGGAGAAGGGCGGCATATAAATCAAATAAAAAAAAAAAAAACCCTACAAGTGGCCCTTGACTTACAGAAAGACCGCGGACGCTGTTCGAGACATATGGAAAGCCATACAGGTGATCCTTGACTTACAGAAAGACCACGGTCGCTGTTCGAGACCTATGGTAAGTCCTTGACTTACAAAGTTCATTTAGGGACCGTTCCAATTTACAACAGCACACACACACAAAAAAAATGGGAACTCAGGAATGGTTTTCACCCCTTACGACCGTTGTAGCCTCCCCCCTGGTCACACGATCAAAAACCACCCCCCCCCCCCCCCCCGGCAACTGGCTCATATTTATGACACAAGCTGCACTGTCCCGGAGAGTCACGACGTGGCCTTTTGCAGCTTTCCGACCACCACAGTCAATGGGGAAGCCAGATTCACTTTAACTACCTGTTACCGACTTCACAACGGCAGAGATTCGCTTAACAGCGGTGGCCAGAAGAGTTGTAACCTGGGGTAAAATTCACGTGACAAATGTCTCATTGAGCAACAGAAACGTTGGGCTCGAGTGTGGTCGTACACCGAGGACTACCGTATTTTTCGGCGCATAAGACGCACCGGACTACCTACCTGAGGAAAACAAGGAAAAGAAATCTGCCTCTGCCTCCCAGCAATTTTGCCTCGTTGCAGCAAACAGCAAACAGCCTGCTTTACTTTCATTTTCGTTTTCAGCATAGCTTGATTAGCACAAGAAAAAAAAAAATCTGCTCCCAGCAATTTACCTGCTTGCAGCAAGCAGCAGAGCCCTGCGCAAAACAGCTGAGAGCAAAACAGCTGAGAGTCGGGAGGCCGATCCAATCAACTTGTGATAATCAGGCTGTGCTGAAGCTGAAACGGGCTATTTCTTCTTGCTGTTTGCTGCAAGGAGGTAAACTGCTGGGAGGCAGAGGGAGGCCAAAGAGTGGGGGCCAGTGGGTGGGCAGGGCTACATTCGGTGTATAAGACAGATCTAAATTTTCACTCCCTTTTAGGGGGGAAAAAGGTGCACCTTATACTCCAAAAAATACAGTACGTATGGGCATCTAAGACGGGCAGCTGCAGACAGTCCACAACTTACAACTGAAATTGCGGTTGAAAAACTGGCTGGAGTAGGGTCAATTTATCCGTTTTAGCTGTAAAGCTTACTACAGGTAGTTCTCAATTTACAACATATTCCTTTAGTGATCGTCCAAAGTTATAACAGCACTGAAAAAAAAGTGACTTATGATCAGTTTTCACACTTAATAGCATTTCCAGTGGTCATGTGACCAAACTCTGAACGCTTAACTGACTCATATTTATGACTGTTGCAGAGTGATCCCCTTTCATGACCTTCTCACAAGCCAATGGAGAAACCAGGTTCGCTTAACAACCGGGCGACTAGCTTAACAACTACAGGGATTCACTTAACAAAAAATGGCAAGAAAGCAGGGGTGAAATCCAGCAGGTTCTGGCGAACTGGTAGCGGAAATTGTGAGCAGTTCGGAGAACCGGAAAATACCACCTCTGGCTGGCCCCAGAGTGGGATGGGAATGGAGATTTTGCAATATCCTTCCCCCAGGAGTGGAGAGGGAATGGGGACTTTGCAGTATCCTTCCCCTGAAGTGGGGAGGGAAATGGAGATTTTGCAGTATTATTTCCCTGGAGTGGGGAGGAAATGGGGATTTTGCAGTATCCTTTCCCTGGATACTGGAGTGGGGAGGGAATGGAGATTTTGCAGTACCCTTCCCCTGCCATGCCCACCAAGCCACGCCCACCAAGCCACACCCATAGAACCGGTAAAAAAAAAATTGAATTTCACCACTGCAAGAAAGGTCATAAAATTTAGGGGCAACATTCACTTAAAACAATTCTCTTCCGGAACAACGGGAAATTTCGGGCTCGACCGTGGTCGTAAGTCGAGGACTACCTGTCTACAAATCAAATCAATCAGCCAACCTACCAACCAACTAACCTATGAGCAACTGAGATTGGGGCGGAGGGGGTGGGGGGAAGGGGCTATATAAATCAAATCAACAATTTACACGGATAACCCAATCAACCAATCAGTGGGCTTCTAGAAGGTGCCATGCATTGGAAGCTCACACCAAAATGACACAAACAGAATGTGCACAAGAACATAGTGACTGAAGAGGCTTGGGTGGGACGTATCGATAGGCAACTGGGCTAGATGCCGACAAGGGATGCAGGCCCTCCAAAGTATACGGATTATAAAAATGATAAAAGGGGGGGGGGGGGAGCCTCCAAACTTGGTAACTTCTGGACTTCAACTCCCAGAATTCCCCAGCCAGGCAATTCAATTCTTCGGTTTTTGGCGTTGCAAGTCTCACAATGTCTTAAAAGTTGCCAAGTTTGGAGATTCTTGGAGTAGAGCCAGGGGTGTCAAACTCAAGGTCCCGGGGGGCTAGATCTGGCCCACGGGATGCTTAGATACGGTTGTCCTGGAAACAGGGAAGGACCGGCCTGCGGTACCTCTGCCAGTGAAAACGGAGCTCGGGAGGGCTGTGCGCGGCCCTCCCAGGTTCCATTTTCAGCTGGGACGGCCTCCTGCAGCCCTCTGCCAGCGAAAACAGAGCTCCGTTTTCGCTGGCGGAAGGCTGCAGGAGGCCGTCCCAACTGAAAACCGGCCCTGTGAGCTCCGTTTTTGCTGGAAGAGGGCTGCAGGAAGTCGTCCTAGGTGCAAACAGGGCTGTGAGCTCTGTTTTTGTTGGCAGAGGGCTGCAGGAAGCTGTCCCAGCTGAAAACAGGGCCTGTGAGCTCCGTTTTTGCTGACAGAGGGCTGCAGGAGGCCGTCCTGGCTGAAAACAGGGCCTGTGAGCTCCATTTTTGCTGGCAGAGGGCTGCAGGAGGTCGTCCTAGCTGAAAACAGGGCTGTGAGCTCTGTTTTTGTTGGCAGAGGGCTACAGGAGGCCGTCCTGGCTGAAAACAGGGCCTGTGAGCTCCATTTTTGCTGGCAGAGGGCTGCAGGAGGTTGTCTTAGCTGAAAATGGGGCCCGTGAGCTCCATTTTTGCTGGTAGAGGGCCACACTCACCCCATCTCGGCCACGCCCCCCTCCAGCCTCCCGAGGTCAAACGCAACCCTGATGCGGCCCTCAATGAAATTGAGTTTGATACCCCTGGAGTTGAGAATTCGTACTACCCATATATTCCCCGATAGTTGCCAGACTACCAGCCCTGTCTCTGAATATTTACTCTCTGAAATATTTGCTCTTTTTCCACGACGCCTGCCTGGTGCCACCAAAAGGGGCACTTATTTGCATCGTAGATTGGTTTTAGTTATTTAGCCTGTTTTTGGGAGGGCGGGGGATAAAAAAAATCATGGTAAGTGGCTTCACATGTTCCACCTTTCAGCATCCAGTGTGCCAGGATGGTAGAATGTGCCACGTTTACATACAGATTCTTGATTTAGAACAGGTTGGCAACTTTAAGACTTGTGGACTTCAACTCCCAGAATTCCACAACTGGCTGGCTGGGGAATTCTGGGAGTTGAAGTCCACAAGTCTGAAAGTTGAATTCTGGGAGTTGAAGTCCACAATTCTTAAAAGTTGAATTATGGGAGTTGAAGTCAGTAACTCTTAAAGTTGAATTATGGGAGTTGAAGACAGTAATTCTTAGTTGAATTATGGGAGTTGAAGTCCACAACTCTTAAAAGTTGAATTATGGGAGCTGAAGTCAGTAACTCTTCAAGTTGAATTCTGGGAGTTGAAGTCCACAACTCTTATCGTTACCAAGTTGGGAGGCCCCTGATCTAGGACAAGGTTTTCCAAACTTCGCCATTTGCAGACCTGTGAATGTCAACTCCCAGAGTTCTCTGGAACAGCCACGATGACTGAAGAATTCTGGGAGTTGGAGTCCACATCCACGGAAGGTGGGAAATGCAGATTTTTTTTTTTTTTGAAGGTCAGGATTGTATTTTAAAGCAAAACGGATGTTTTAGTTCCCCCATTTGTTCAGCATCTTTTGAAAGGCTGCAGGAAAAGTGCACCTCGGCTTCACTTACCAGTAAGGTGTTCCCACGAAAGAATTGGCAGGAGAGGCTATAGAAGCAGAGCCGAAGTCCGCTAGTTTCACTTGGCCCAGTTCTGTTAGAAGAATATTTCCTGCTTTAATATCCCTGCAAGAAAAAAAAAAGGAGTTGTTTACCGCAGGTAGTTCTTGACATACAACAGTTCGGTTAGCAACCATTCAAAGTTAGAAAGGCACTGAAAAAAGGGACTTAGGACCATATTGTCGGAGCCTGAATCTGTGGGGGAAGCTGGAACCCGAGCCAACAGAAATTAAGGCGGCGGCTTCATTGGCTTTGGAGGAAAATGGGGAAGGGCAGGGCCTTTCAGGATTACGACAGCTTGTAGGCAGGGAGGAACAGGGTTAGGATGAACATGAGAGAGAGAGAGCTCAGGCGATGAGCAAGGACCACTCCCTCCTGATCCGAGAGCATGGAGAGTGGAGAGAAGGCAAGAACAGCGCAGGCTGACCTGACTATTTGGGAGAAGAGCGCCCAATCTCTCTTCACAAGGCACACCTGGGGAATGAGACTTAAGGAGATGCTGTGGGGAGGGGCATTTGTCGGGAACAAACGCTGAGTTCCTGCAGTGTTGTGTCCCGACGTTTGAACTTTCCAAGAGTCCTTGCATTTTTTTCTGGCTTTCTGGACTAATTACCTGTATCCTTTGCTTCCTGAACTTCTTGATTTGCCCTGCTGGATTTATTGCTGTGCAGCTTTAGTGTACACAACACCAGCTGGGCTGGAGTATTTGCAGCCAGAGGCTGCTTGAGGTGTGTGTGGCGGGGTTTGTCATCACTTTGCTCTGGGACTGGTTAGAAACATGGTAGCATTTGGGGAAATCTGGAGCAATAAAGGGGCAGTCTGAATGGCCAGCTGCCTGTGTTACCTCTGTGCCATGCCCTGGGTCATCACGCATTGTTTAGAGTTACGACCTTTCCAGCATCCCCCGTAATCACAAGATCAAAATTCAGATGCTTGGCCACTGGTTCGTATTTTATGACGGTTGCGGTGTTCCGGGGTCACGTGATTCTCCTTTTGCGACCTTCTGACAAGCCAAGTCAATGGGGAAGCCGGATTCACTTAACTTACTAACTTAACAACTGCAGTTGTTAAGATAAGAGATTGAGATAAGAGTCCCTTGGCCAGGTTCACTCAAACAATTGTGTCAAGTAAGGTCGTAAAATGAGACAAAACTCCCTTAACAAATTCTCACGTGGCCACAAAAAAATTTGGGCTCAATTGTGGGTCGTAAGACGAGGGCTACCTGTTGCACTCACACATCTGGAAGAAGGTAGATGGCAGGAGGCAGGGAGGAAACCAACGCCGAGAAATGATAAACCAGAGAAGGAACCTCGGCTCTCACCTGTGAATTTTATAATGTGAATGAAGATATGCCAATCCCTGCAAGGCACCGTCGGTAATGGCAGCGATCTCTACTTCCTGGAGTGGCTTTTTATGTACTGGATTGGAAGAAAAAGCAGATTTTAGTCTCACCCGGAGCAACTTTTAAGATGTGTGGACAAGGTTGAATAAAGGCGGATTCGCTCCTTTCAATGGCACAGAAAGTTTAAAAGTGGGGCTAATGAAGGATCCGTCACAAACTGGCCTAGAGAGAAGAATGAAGTAAGGCTCGAAACTGGGAGGCCGTGAGTTCTAGTCCCTCCTTAGGCATGAAAGCCGGATGGGTGGCTTTGGGCCAATCACCAGGAGACAGTGAGTTCTAGTCCCTCCTTAGGCACGAAAGCCAGCTGTGTGATTTTGGGCCAATCACCAGGAGATGGTGAGTTCTAGTCTTGCCTTAGCCATGAAAGCTGGCTGTGTGACTTTGGGCCAATCACCAGGATGACTGTGAGTTCTAGTCTCGTCTTAGGCGTGAGAGTCTGCTGGGTGACTTTGGACCACTCATTCTTTCTCAGCCCAAACCACAGGGTTGTTATTGTGGGGAAAATAGGAGGAGGAAGGAATATTAGAAATGCTTGCCACCTTCGGTTATTTATAGAAAATAATAAAGGCAGGAAATAAATAAAATAGAATAGAATAGAATAGAATAGAATAGAATAGAATAGAATAGAATAGAATAGAATAGAATAGAATAGAATAGAATAGAATAGAATAGAATAGAATAGAATAAAAAAATAAAATAATAAAATAAAATAAAATAAAATAAAATAAAATAAAATAATGAAAGGAAAGGAAATAAAATAATAAAGTGAAATAAAATAAAATAAAATACATACACATGTACATACACACAAACACACATAGTCTTGGGTTATTTATAAAAATAATAAAGGCAGGAAATAAATAAAATAAATAAAATAAAATAGAACTAAGGAGAAACTTCCTGACAGTTAGAACAATTAATCAGTGGAACTCCTTGCCTCCAGAAGTTGTGGATGCTCCAATACTGGAAGTTTTTAAGAAGAGGTGGGATAACCATTTGTCTGAAGTGGTGTAGGGTTTCCTGCCTAAGCAGGGGGTTGGACTAGAAGACCTCCAAGGTCCCTTCCAATGTATTGTGTTGTGTTATGTTGTATTGTATTGTATATGTAATTGTACTGTAGTATTGTATTGTATTGTATAATAAAATAAAATAAAATAAAATAATGAAATAAATAAAATAAAATAAAATAAAATAAAATAAAATAAAATAAAATAAAATAAAATATATACACATGTATATGCACACAGACACACAATCTTGGGTTATTTGTAAAAATAATAAAAGCAGGAAATAATATAATAAAATAAAATTAAATTAAAATAAAATAAAATAATAAAATAAAATAAAATTAAATTAAATTAAAAATAAAATAAAATAATAAAATAAAATAAAATAAAATAAAATAAAATAAAATAAAAATAAAATAAAAATAAAATAAAATAAAATAAAATAAAATAAAATAAAATAAAATAAAATAAAATAAAATAAAAACACATATACACACGCGATTTAGATTTGTAACCAACCAGCACTTAAAATGTAAACTGGAAAAATATATATATATTTTTTTAGTTTTTCTCCTGACCAAAGAGCCCACCCTCTCCATATCTCATTCTTCTGGTTAACTACTCTGGGAATAAGAGCGTGGGAAAGGACCACGGAGAATTTGTCCTAGTGCCACCGAAGAAAAAAAAAAAGACAGACCCTTCTTTTCAGCTTCTTAAATAAAGATATCGTGCAAGGAAACGATCTTGGATGAGAGTGTCTCTTGGCCAAATCTGTCAGCCTCGGTTGCCAACGACGGAAAGAAAACACAGCCGGATCCAGGAGGATGGAAATTGGCAACGGACGGTTAGAAAAAGACTTGGAAACGTGCTCCGGACCTACCCCGCTCTCTCTCGTCGTTCCGAGCCATCATCCAACCCGAAACAGGGAAAGATGGAAACCAGACCCCCCCATGCCATTACCGTACTTTTCGGAGTATAAGACGCACTTTTTTGCCCCCTAAAAGAGGGTGGAAACGTTGGTGAGACTTATACACCGAATGCGGCCATTTTTGGCCTCCCGAAAACTCGCCCCACGCATCCAGTTTTCGGCAAAAACGGGCCCATTTTTCAAAAAAACGGGATGCGCAGAGGAGTTTGGGAGGCCAGCAGAGTGCCCCTGGGGGCTGGGGAGGCCAAAAACGGGCCCATTTTTTTGCGAAAATAGGCCCGTTTCTGGTCTCCAAAAATACCCACGCATCGCGTTTTTGCCCTCCCCAACCCCCAGGAGCACTCTGCAGGCCTCCCAAACCCTCTGCGCATCCTGTTTTTGCGAAAAACGGGCCTGTTTTTGGCAAAAACTGGATGTCAAGTTGCAAAGCTTTCAAGTTGCCATGAGCAGGAGAGAGGGATTAATTAGGGCATCTTCCGGAAACTTCACACTGGACACACAGGGGGTTGGGAGGCCTGCAGAGTGCTCCTGGGGGCCGGGGAGGGCAAAAACAGGACGTGTGGAGAGCAAAAACCTTTTTTTTCCCCTTGTTTTCCTCTTCGAAATCTTGATGCGACTTATACTCCAGTGCGTCTTATATTCCAAAAAATACGGTAATTCAGACGTTAAGTTGACTGCCTGGAAATTTCCAAGCTTAGACAGTCAGCGGAATGGAAATTCAGTGCGTAGGACAGAAACCGCCCAACGGCTAGAGAGGAAAAGATTTGGCGGTCGCTGTAAGGAGCTGCAACGGGCCTAAGAAATGCTGCCGTGGAATGTAATTCCCTAAAAACCTGAATCATGTGGCCTAAAAGACACTGTGGGAAATAAAGAAGGCTTACCTTCCAACAGATCTGAAGCAGATCCCAGGCAGTATTCCATCACTAGCTGTGAAAAGATGGAAAGAAATGGAGCCGTTAAGGAAGGGTTGGAGCCCTTGGGGGTGTCTGAGCTTACTTGCAGACGTTTCATTACCCAACTAGGTAACATAATCAATGCTAGAAGGGAGTGGGGTTTGCGAGGAGGAGGAGAAGGGAAGGAGCAGGAGGAGGAGGAGGAGGAAGAGGACTATGGGGTCCTTGGTGCTCTCTGAAACATCTGCTTGTTTTCTGGCAGATGTTTCATTACCCAACTAGGTAACATGATCAATGCTAGAAGGGAGTGGAATTTATGAGGAGGAGGAGGAGGAGGAAGAGGACTGTGGGGTCCTTGGTGCTCTCTGAAACATCTGCTTGTTTTCTTGCAAACGTTTCTTTACCCAACTAGGTAATATAATCAATGCTAGAATGGAGCGGGGTTTGTGGAGAGGAGGAGGAGGAGGAGGAGGAGGAGGAGGAGAGGAAGGAGGAGGAGGAGGAGAAGGAGAAGGAGAGGAGGAAGAAGAGAAAGGAGAAGGAGGAGAAGAAGAAGAGAAGGAAGAAGAGGAGGAGAAGGAGGAGAAGGAGGAGAGGGAAGGAAGAGAAGAGGAAAGGAGGAGAGAAGAAGGAGAGGAGAGGAAGAAAGAGAGGAGGAGGAGGAAAGAGGGAAGGAGGAGAAGAAGGAGGAGGGAGGAGGAGGAGGAGGAGGAGGAGGAGGGAGAGGGAGGAGGAGGAGAGGAGGAGGGAAGAGAGGAGGAGGAGGAAGAGGAGAGAGAGGAGGAGGAGGAGGAGGGGAGGCGGAGGAGGAAAGGAGGAGGAGGGAGAAGGAGGAAAGAGGGAGAGGAGGAGGAGGAGGGAGAGGAGGAGGAGAAGAAGAAGAGGGGAGAGGGAGGAGAAGGAGGAGAGGAGGAGGAGGAGAAGGAGGAGGAGAGAGAAGAAGGAAGAGGAGAAGGAGGAGGAGGAGAAGAAGAAGGAGAAGAGAAGGAGGAGAGGAGGGGAGAGGGAGGAGGAGGAGGAGGAGGAGGAGGAGTTCTTCGGGAGAGGAGCGACTTCTTCGCCTGCGGAGGAGGAGGAGGAGGGGGGGGGACATCTTCCCCTGCCTCAATCGACGCTTCCGCAACATTTGCTATAGTCGTCGTGTTGGTGACCCCCCTCCATGAGCATCATCTTGCGAGGCAACAATGAAAGCGGTGGATGCTCCATCACTGGAGGCTTTCAAGGAGAGGCTGGACAGCCATTGGTCTGAAACCATAGAGACTCTCCTGCTCGATGAGGGAGACGGACGAGATGACCTCCAGGTGCCCTTCCAACTCTTGTTATTATTCTATTCTATTCTGCGGGGCGGGGCGATGCGATGCGATGTGAAGGCACAGCCCTTAATATATCATCTGGGTCAGGGGTCAGCAACCTGCGGCTCTGGAGCCGCATGTGGCTCTTTCACCCCTCTGCTGCGGCTTCCGTCACTCAAACTATGTGTCATAACCGCCAATGTGCACACACCCAGCATGTGATTTATTGAGCTTTCCACCCCCGGTAGGCCAACCATGGATAAATCCAAGAAAAGAAAAGTTTCAGAAGAAAACAGGACGTTTAATATTCAACTACAGATGCTAGTTTTGTGGCCGCTCAAGAAATAGTCAGGCCCGGGAAGGGTTTTGTGGCTCCCGGTGTTTTCTTTTCTGTGGGAAACGGGTCCAAATGACTCTTTTGAGTGTTTAAGATTGCAGACTCCTGATCTGGGTATATCATTAGTACTGCAGCTTAAAACGATAACGTCAAAACAGGAATCGTGTCTCCGTTTTGGTAAGGTTGGTTTTTGTTTTTTTTCTCCAAAGAACGAAAGATCTAGCCCAGAGGTCTGCAACCTTAAACACACAAAGAGCCATTTGGACCCGTTTCCCACAGAAAAGAAAAAACCGGGAGCCACAAAAACCCTTCTTGCGCCTGACGATTTCTTTGACCGGCCACAAAACTACGTAGTCGAATTAAACGTTCTGTTTTCTTCTGAAACTTTTCTTTTCTTGGATTTATCCATGGTTGGCCTACCGGGTTAAATCAATCAATCAATCAATCAATCAAATAATAAACTTACGGAACCGCCTACTACCACAAAACAGCCTCCCACCCGGCTGGTACGCTCTCATAGAGAGGGGCTCCTCCGGGTGCTGTCAGCTAAACAATGTCGACTGGCGACCCCCAGGGGAAGGGCCTTCTCTGTGGGGGCACCTACTATCTGGAACGAGCTCCCCCTGGAAATACAGAGGATCCCGGATCTGCGCACCTTCCGCCGTGCTTTGAAGACACTCCTATTCCAGCAGGCCGGCCTGGCCTAATTTTCTCCGCATCTTTTAAAACTTTAAATTGAAATTTTAATTTGTTTTAAATTATTGGGAATTTTAATTGTCTCGGGCAAAATTATTTAATTTGGTTTTAATTATGTTTTTTTAACTTTTGTATTTATGTGTTTTATTTTGTGCCTGTTCACTGCCCTGAGTCCTTCGGGAGTAGGGCGGTATACAAATTTAATAAAATGAAAATGAAAATGAAATGAATAAATTCAATAAATCACGTGCCGGCAGGTGTCGCACACTGGCGACTTGTGACGCATATTTTGAGCGGCAAGGAGCCGCAGCAGAGGGGTGAAAGAGCCACATGCGGCTCCAGAGCTCCTGATCTAGCCTCATGCTTCGGTCCCTTCTAAGAAACCATCCTTGCTCAAAACATCTCAAAGAACCTCTGGCGGAGAACGCAACTCACCCAGGCGGTATGTTCTTTCAAATAGCAGCCTTTGTACTCGATGGTGTTGGGGTGCTTTAGCTGTTGGAGAAATCGGACCTCTTTGATGATATCCTGCCATTTCTGTTCATTTCAAGGGAGGGGAGGGGAGAAGAAGGGAAAAAAAAGAAAAAGGAAAGGAAGTTTAACATCAAGATTCGCTCGATCGGGAAAATTCCAAAGATGAACCAACTGGGAAAGGGTAGAGGTCAAAGGGCTTGGTCTTCTGTATTTTTGTTCACGATGATATGACAAGGAATGACTCGGAAGTGACATCTTTCAGGTTACGAAAGATTAGGAGGGAATGTTAATTATTCCTTATCTCTTTAAGATAATAAAAGACCGAAGGGCACTTATTCAAGGCTAAGAGTTTGCCCAGGGAGCTCAGAATAAATTGTGCAATGCTTTACAGCTGGGAGGAAAAGAGAAAATAAAACGGAAGTCACCTCTCGTGAGAAGGGTAACACACAAAATCGATAAATGAATGAAATAAAATAAACACACACACTGCCTTAAGAGTACAGTTACTCCTCAAGTTAGGACCGCAATTGAGGCCATAGTTCCGTGATGGCGAACCTATGGCACGGGTGCCAGAGGTGGTGCGCCAGCCAGCTGGTTTTCGCAGGCACTGGAGTGCCGGAAAACGGCCAGAAAACAGTCGGGAAAACGGCCTGAAAACAGCCAGAAAAACGCCCAAAAACCAGGCTGTTTTCAGGCCGTTTTTTTTTTGCCTAAAAAACAGCTCGAAAACGGCCTGAAAAATGCCCCCCAAAAAAAACAGGTATGCATGTGCTGGCCAGCTGATCTTTGGGTTTTTCCGGGGCTTTCAAGTGGCAGTTGGAACAGAGTTCTTTTCAGGTGGGGATGGGGGTAGAATGTCTTAACTCCTTAGCATCAGCGTGTGTTAATAATACTGTATGAAATACGAATGATCTGATGGTCATTTCGAAAAAACCATTTCTTAACGAGCACCTAGAAGCCAAGAGGAACATACGTGCCAAATTTCAAGTTGTAGACTTTTCGGTTCGGGAGATTTCATGACGATGCGTGAGTGGTATTTCGCTTTTATATCTATAGATATATATTTTAATGACTTCCTTTTTCGATAGTGGCAGCAAATAATAATATCCATCTTTAGAGCATTGGTGTGTTGCCCAGGTCGAGACGTCAAATATGTTCTTCTTACCCTCGTTAGTTTGTTTTCCGCTGCTAAGACATTTTCTTGATCGCCACCACTTCGTTGGTGCGGGCATTGGTGGCCTGGAAATGGAAGAAGAAGGGAGGGGGAAGAAATTAAATTTAATAAAGGCTCTCGTTTCTTTCCAAAGGTGCTTTTTTTTTTTCCAGGAGGCAACTGGACTTTCTTGGGGTTTTTTCCTCGAAGACGTTTCGCTTCTCATCCAAGAAGCTTCTTCAGCTCTGACCAGATGGTGGGGAAGGGAAGGATTGATACTCCTTGCAGACAGCTGGTCATTTGCATCCTTTTTAGAGAGTTGTTGAGGCCATTTGGAGAGCTTTATCTGTGTCCTCAGGGTCACCTGAGTGGTGCAAATGATTCCTGTAGTCTGCCATTTTTTTCTTTCTGGAAATCTGTTCATACTCCTATGCCAGAGGTGGGTTTCAGCAGGATCTGACCAGTTCTGGAGAACCGGTACCGGGAAATTTTGAGTAGTTCAGAGAACCGGTAGTAAAAATTCTGACTGGCCCCACCCCCCATCTATTCTCCGCCTCCTGGGTCCCAGTTGATCAGAGGAAATGGGGATTTTGCAGTATCCTTCCCCTGGAGTGGGGAGGAAATGGGGATTTTGCAGTATCCTTCCCCTGCCACGCCCCCAAGCCACGCCCACCAAGCCACGCCCACAGAACCGGTAGTAAAAAAATATTGAAACCCACCACTGTCCCACATCATTTGAAGGGGGTTCATCCCAAACTGGATAGCTAAAAGTTTATAGAGATTCTCAGTCATCCAGGGTCAACCATTGATCAAGGTTTGATTCCACCCTGAAGGAATCAGCAGACAACTTGAATTAAGAATTCATTCATTCATTCAGTTCTGAAGGAATATTGGTTGGAAGTCTTCAAGAACTACAATGATCTTGATCAAGAAATTGGCCTGCTTAGTCTTCCCATTTCTAGGTGCCAGGTGCTCAAAATGAATTCTCTCAAGGGATGAAAAATTCCAGGATTATTATTATTATTATTATTATTATTTGTCGATGCATGAATGAAATTTTGCCTTTAAATCAACTATCGCTGCTATTTATCGTCTTAGGAAGAATCTTCCTTAAACAGTATACTCTTCGGAGGAGGATTCTCGAAGTTCACAGATCTAGAAGCCATTCCGGTTGGAGGAGGAGATAACAGACCGGTGTTTTTTCTCAACCCTGGCAACCTGAAGAGAGGTGGACTTCAATTCCCAAAATGCTGAAGCCCACACTGCTTCATGCTGCCAAGGTTGAGAAACACTGTCCTATACCAATATTGCTGAATTGGGTTTGGAGAGCGGAGATATGGACTACAAATAAATGCTAGAGAGGTGAGGGGGAGAGGGATAGGAGGAGAGAGGGGGGGGAGAGACAGAAAGAGACAGAGACAGAAAGGAAGACATGGAGAGGGAGAGAGAAGGAATTAGAGAGGAGGAGGAAGAGAAGGAGAGGGGAGGGAGAAGGGAAGAGACAGAGGGGGAAAGAAGGAGAGATGGAGAGGAAGAGAGGAAAAGAGGGAGTGAAGGAGAGAGGGAGGGAGGGAGGGAGGACAGGAGGAGAGAGAAACAGAGAGTGGAAGAGATGGAGAGGGAGAGAGGAGGGAGAGGAGGAGAGAGAGTGGGGGAGAGGAAGAGAGGAAAAGACAGAGGGGGAAAGGAAGGAGAGATGGAGAGGAAGAGGAAAAAGGGGTGTGGTGAAGAGAGGGAGGGAGGAAGAGAGGAGAGAGGGAAGGGAGAGGGGGAGAGACAGAGGGGGGAAGAAGAGAGGGAGAGAAGAGGAAGAGAGAGAGGAGAGAGAGGGAGAGAGGGAGGAGGGGGGGAGGGGGGAAGGGGAGGAGAGGAGAGAGAGGGAGAGAGAGAAAGGGAGAGAGAGAAGAGGGGAGAGAGGAGAAGAGAGAGAAAGTGAGGAGTGAGGAGCAGATGGAGCATGGGGGAGAGGGAGAGGAGGAGGAGGAGGAGGAGGGAGGATGGGAGAGGGGGAGAGAGAGGAAGGGGGAGAGAGGGAAAGGGGGAGGGATGGGGGGGTGGGGGGAGGGGAGAGAGAGGAGAGAGAGAACGGAAAGCAAGCACAACTACTTAAAAATAACCCGCCCAAAACTTCCATGCCCGATTTCATGTAAACCCACAAAAGCTCCCTGAGGATCATCTTTGTAGAAGAGCTCGGCGATATCCGGATCCTTGGGCGCCCCTTTACGCATGTTGGGACAGAATCAGGACCTCGCCCACACTTCAAAATCCAAGGCGGTTTCTTCCTTCATTGACGGTGCGATTTTCAAGGGCTTCAGAGCCTTCCAGGGTGGGAAAAAAAACAAACAAACCCCCAAAATGATTAACCCAAGTTTTCTCTCTCTCGGCACATTGAGATTATATCTGCTGAATATAACTCCGTACTGGCGACAGGGAAGGGCATCCGGCCAGTAAACACTCAGCTCCATTCAGTTGCCCAGGTTCCACCCCGCAAGGGACTATGGGCTCATTCAAAGATGACGATAGTGACCGGGCGAAGTTACAACAGCACTGGGGGGAAAAAGGGACTTATGACCGTTTTTCACGTTTATGACCGTTGCAGCATCCCTCACAGGATAAAAATGGCAAACTTGGCAAACACTGACTCCTATTTATGACGGTTGAAGCGTCCTCGGGGTCACGTGCTTCCCTTTTATGATCTTCTGACAAAGCAAAGTCAAGGGGGAAGCCAGGTTCACTTTAACAACCGTGTGACTGACTTAACAACTGCAGTGATTCACTTAACAACCATGGCCAGAAAAGTTGTAAGAAGGGGGCTGAACTCCCTTAGCAACATAAATGTTGGGCTTATAAATGTTTTTATGTCGCTATCTCCCCTACAAGGTAACTCTGGGCAGCTTATAAAAGAAGTAAAAAATAATTAAAGTATATATTCAAACATTAAATGGATGGCCAATTAGAAAAAAAAGCCACGGAAGATTGTTTTTATCTATGATTACAGTTCCGAGACTCTTTATATGTCCCAAAATGGAAAAGACTCTGAAATACTCACAATGGAAGAATGGTTGCTGAAGATGTCAAAACTGGCAGGGATGACAAAAATTGACTTGATTAGAGAAAAATCAACAACTTCATTTATCAGGGCATGGAAACTTCTTTTGCTAAAAGAGAGAGAGGGAACGGAAAGAGAGAGAGAGAGAGAGAGAGAGAGAGGGAGAGAGAGAGAGAGAGAGAGAGAGAGAGAGGGAGAGATGAACTTGTAATTTTGGGGTTTAAGGATTAGAAAGGGTAGAATATCTCAACTCTTCTCTTATCAATACAATTTTAAAGCCTAGTTATTCGGTCATAATCGACAAAAGTCCATGAGAGTTACCAGCAATTACATCTATATTTTAACCTTGATCAAGTAAGCTAACTTTGTATTCCTTTCCTTTTCTTTTACGATCAAAGGTTATCGGATGGGATCGCTTCCCAATTAAATGTAATAAGTTCATTCCTCACTCTCCTCCAAACCCCTTAAAAAACCCATTTTTTAACATGACATTTTTTGGGGGTCTCCTTTCAAATATTTGTCAGGTAGTCCTCGACGTACGACCACAACTGAGCCCCAAATTTCCGTGGGGCTAAGCGAGACAGTTAAGTAAGTTTTGCCCCATTTTACGACCTTTGCAGTTGTTAAGTTAGTCACACGGTTGTTAAGTGAATCCGGCTTCCCCGTTGATTTTGCTTGTCAGAAGGTGTTGTGGCCCACCAGCGGCCAAAGGAGTTGGCAGCAGAGTCGGACAGTGAGGAGGTTGGGGAGGAACATGGGCCAGTCCTGGAGTCTGGGGAAGGCTCTGATGAGGGCTCTGCGTCCGAGGCAGAGAGGGAGCCAGGACCGTCTGACAGTTATCAGCTGCCTTCGGAGTCAGACATCAGTGAGGGAGAAGAACAGCTGGAGCCTGTTCCCAGTATGCATATGCGCAGAGTTGCCAGATGAAGGGAACAGCTAAAGAACAAGGGTCGACTTGGGAGTAAGGCCACAGGTGGACAATGAATGGCCTCTCCCAGAGGGAATAAAAGAGGAGTGAAAGGGGAGTGGAGTTTGCAGGAGACAATTAGTTCGCTTACTTGGTTCGTGACTCTCTGAGACTCCTTGCCAAGTTTTGAAGATATCGGCCTGGCAGCTCTCCAAGCCAGATAAGGTCCGTGACTGTCAATTCTCCCCTTGAAAGACTTTGCTGGATGTGACTGAGAGGAATTCACAGTAACTTAATCAAAAGCGGTTTTTGTCGGGACACGGAGTCTGCTTCATGCTCTTGGGAAGCCTAGGTTGGAACAGAAGGTCGCAAAAAGGGATCACACAACGCCGAGACACAGCAACTGTCATAAATACGAGTCAGTGGCCAAACATCCCCATTTTGATCACGTGAATGTGGGGATGTTGCAACGGTCGTTAAGTGTGGAAAAAACGGTCCTACGTCACTTTGTTTTCAGTGGTCAGTCAGCGAACTGTTATTAAGTCCCTGTATTGTTTTTATCTCGTTAAACATTACCTCAGCAAAATTATATTTTTAAGGGAAAAAAAAAATCCTCAAATGACCTACACACAGCTGGGCTTCGCCTAGGGACGCAAACTACAAGATGCCGGGATTCTGAAGTCCCAAATATAAAAATGAAATGACATCACCCATCCCAACGGGAGTGACTCATTCCGACAGATGATATGCATTTGAATGGGAGAAATCTGAGGGGAAAAAGAAAATTAGGATATTTTGGAAAACACGACGGAGGAAAAGGCTGCGGAATGCTTCCAGGCAAAAGGAGAAGATGGCTGCTAAGACTGACAATTTGTGGGATGAGTCAAATTTGTAGTTTTCACTAGTGTCCATTTTCCTGAGAGATTCTAGGGGTCTGGGTACCCTAACCTCTTCCCCTTCTCTCCACCCAATTTAAGGCTGCATAGGGTCTTAATCTGAGCCCCTCTCTAGGAAAGCTTGTGTTGTGCTCCCCCTCAAATATCTCCCACTTCTCCAGATGCACATTTCATCACATGGAAGGAGATATACCCCGTTCCCCCGAAAATAAGACATCCCCTGATAATAAGCTCAAACGGGCTTTTGAGTGCATGCACTAAGATAAGCCTCCCCCGAAAATAAGCCCTCCCCGAAAATATTTAAACACAGAACTGGAAATCAGGGCAAGACGGCAAGAGGAGCCCCCTCTTGCTCCATGCGCCCCAAAATAATAAGACCTCCCGAAAATAAGGCCAAGCGCTTATTTCGGGGTTCAAAAAAATATAAGACAGGGTCTTATATTTGGGGAAACACGGTATATATTTGCATTTTTTTTTTCATTTCATTTTTTTTTAAAAAAAAAAGAGAACAGAATTTTGGAGATGTCCTCACACAGTATACAGAATAGGCATTTTATCAGTCATGAGTTCATCTGGTTTTTAATGATCTCATTCTCCCCCTGGAGGGGTTTGCAAACTGTCTGGTTTCTCATGTTTCCAGGAAGGGGAAAAAAAATATCCTGAGAAGAACCGTACAATTAGGACTTCTTTAGGTATGGTTGACTTAACAACTGTTCGAAGTTACAGCGGAACTGAAAAAATGTTTCATGCTTACAACCGTTGCAGAATAGAATAGAGTAGAGTAGAGGGTAGGGTAGAGTAGAGTAGAGAGTAGAGTAGAGGGTAGGGTAGGGTAGGTTGTAGAGTAGAGTGCAGAGTAGAGTAGAGTAGAGGATAGGGTAGGGTAAGGTAGGGTAGAGTAGAGAAGAGTAGAATAGAGTAGAAGGTAGGGTAGGGTAGAGGGTAGAGTAGAATAAAGGGTAGAGTAGAATAGAGGGTAGGGGAGGGGAGAGTAGAGTAGAGTGTAGATAGAGCAGAGTACAGAGTAGAGTGTAGAGTAGAGTAAAGAATGCCATCATTCTGCTAAACAAATAATTTCCTCAACACTGTCAAACTTTTTACTAAGTCTGCATTACTATTAATCTTCTCATCATTCCTATCACCCATCTCCTTCCACTTATGACTGTAACCTTGTTGCTGGTATCCTTAAGATATATATTGACTGTTTCCTAATATGATTTGATTGCTTATTTGGACCCTATGACTATCATTAAGTGTTACACCTTATGATTCTTGACGAATGTATCTTTTGTGTACACTGAGAGCCTATGCACCAAAGACAAATTCCTTGAATGTCCAATCACACTTGGCCAGTAAAGAATTCAATTCAATTCAATTCAATTCAACAAATTCTATTCTATTCTATTCTATTCTATTCTATTCTATTCTATTCTATTCTATTCTATTCTATTCTATTCTATTCTATTCTATTCTATTCTATTCTATTCTATTCCATTCCATTCCATTCCATTCCATTCCATTCCATTCCATTCCATTCCATTCCATTCTATTCTATTCTAAACAAGACCTACGCTCAAATTCTTCACCTACCTGGACAATTATGGCATTAACCATAGTCTACGGCTTAAACGCATTTCGGCCAAACGTCAGGATTTTTCTTCCGGAGTTTCTGTTAGCTCTCGGTACGCTGATTTTCTGACCTGCAAGAGAAGAGAGAAATTAAAGCCAGAATTAAAATAAGCAATACACAGTACAACGTTTTTTAGATCATGGGCAACTTTTTGAACCATTTATGGGAACTGCCATTTCACCACCTCTTGGTTTTTTTTCCTCTTTGCTTTTCAAAAGATATCCCTTCCTTCACCCAAGGAGACACCTACGAGCAGAGAACAAAGGAGGATAACAGAGTTGGAAGGGACCTCGGAGGTCTTCTAGTCCAACCTCTTGCTCAAGCAGGTGACCCGATACCAGTGGTGGCAAACCTTTTACTCAACGAGTGCCGAACAGGTACGCGCTTTGTGCGTGCATCTGTCATCCGCGCTAACACGCGGCACCTCCCTGTGCGCTGCACGCACAATCGCACCATCTGCGCAGGCATGTGGTTTTCACATGCGCAATGCACATGCACGAACGTCATCTGCGCATGTGCAGGCTGGACGCAAGTACTCTCACACTCATGCGACAAATGTGCGCGCATGTACAGAAGAGCTCCGAAGACACACACACACACCCGTATGCACACGCGATCCCCGCTTTTGGCACGTGACGGCAAAAAGGTTACCGGTGGGCCCAGTAGGCCCGTTTTTCGCCCTCCCCAGGATCTTTCTTGGAGCCTGGGGAGGGCAAAAACGGCTTCCCACCCACCCACCCGGAGGGTCTCCAGAGGCTGGAAACGGCCTCTGGAGGACCCGAAAGGCCCAAAACTCAGCTGGCCGGCACGCACATGCCTGCTGGAGCTGAGCTAGGGCAACGCTCTCGTGCCCCGAGAGATGGCTCTGTGCACCGCTTCTGGAACACGGGCCATAGGTTCGCCATCACGGCCCTATACCACTTCAGACAAATGGTTGTCCAGTCTCCTCTGAAAAACTTCTTAGTTCTAGGTTGCTTCTCTCCTTGGTTCGTTTCCATTCGTTGCCGTATCTTTTTATCCTGAGGCTTGGAAGAATAGAATAACAGAGTTGGAAGGGCCCTTGGAGGTCTTCTAGTCCAACCCCCTGCCCAGGCAGGAAACCCTCCACCACTTCAGGCAAATGGTTATCCAACATCTTCTTAAAAACTTCCAGTGTTGGAGCATTCACAACTTCTGGAGGCAAGTCGTTCCACTTATTAATTATTCTCAGTGTCAGGAAATTTCTCCTTAGTTCTAGGTTGACTTCTCTCCTTGATTAGTTTCCACCCATTGCTTCTTGTCCTGCCTCCAGGTGCTTTGGAGAATAGTTGACTCCCTGTTCTTTGGGGCAGCCCCTGAGATATTGGAAGACTGCTATCATGTTTCCCCTTCTTTTCATGAAACTAGACATACCCAATTCCTGCAACCATTTTTCATGTTTTAGCCTCCAGTCCCCTAATCAAAGCTAAATAGAAATAGAAATAGAATAACAGAGTTGGAAGGGACCTTGGAGGTCTTCTAGTCCAACCCCCTTCCCAGGCAGGAAACCCTACACCACTTCAGACAAAAGGTTATCCAACATCTTCTTAAAAACTTCCAGTGTTGGAGCATCCACAACTTCTGGTGGCAAGCAGTTCCATTGATTAATTGTTCTCACTGTCGGGAAATTCCTCCTTAGTTCTAAGTTGCTTCTCTCCTTGATTAGTTTCCACCCGTTGCTTCTTGTCTTGTCTTGGATCCTGTCGACTGCGATTTTCTTTTGAAATCTTCATGCTTTTTCTCTTTTTTCCCAAAGCGTGATTCTAGAAAGAGTCTGTAGCCAGAGGGCCGTTTGCAAAGCATCCGACGGTATGACTAAGGATGAAGGCAGAGAGAGGGGCTGCCCACACCGTTGGGCTCGGCGGCGGAAGCTATGCAAGCCATGATGCGCCCACCACGTCACTTTCCTTTTCTCCAGTTTCCCCCCCCCACAATTCAGATTTGCTGGGGGTGGACATCTATCCAAACGCATGAGTCAGACTTAATGTTCTTCAATCTTACTCATCGGCAGGGAGTTTTTAAGACAGGCTGAAGCACGGCACAGACCTATTGTCAACCTTAAATTTGGCCAAACTGTGGCCATTTTCATTTCGGTCCCTTTTCTCTAGGGAAGTTTCTCTTCTCAGAGCTTCGGGGCTGACACAGCCTAGAGCGAAGGGGTGTTGCAGCCTAAATAAAATTCTTTCCCCTGGGAATCAAGGAGGTTCATGCAGGTTTTCGCAAGGTGGAGACTGAAGCAGGGGTGAAATGCTCCCAGTTCGGAATGGATCGCCCGATATTGATGGAGGCGGGTGGTTAGGAGAACCGGTAGCAAAAATCCCTGCCCCCCCCCCCCCCAATTGCCCAGCTGAATCGTGCAATCATCAGAGGCTTTTTTATTTATTTTTAAAAGCATTTTTTCTACAATCTCTTCGCCCGAAAAAATGCTTTTAAAAGTTAAAAAAAAAAAAAAAGCCTCTGACGATCAGGCAACTCAGCTGGGATCGTCAGAGGCTTTTAAAAGCATTTTTTTTACAACCTCTTCGGCCGAACACAACACAAACCAGCGGTCCTCTCTATCCAAAATATGGACTTTGCCGTCTTCAAAAGAGCGGCCTTTGTCTGTTAAATGCAGATGGACTGCTGAATCTTGTCCTGATGGGTTTGTTCTCCTAGGTTGCGCCATGCGTTTATGAAGTGGTTGTTTTGTTTCCCCAATGGACAGATCTGCACGTATTGTATTGTATTGCTCACTGCATTGTACTGCATATACCAAAAGAATATAAATCCTTCCATGCCCCACCATCCAGGCAGAGCCGAAGAAGCTTCCTTGGGTGAGAAGCGAAGCGTCTTCAGAGAAAAATCAGAAAGTCCAGTTGCCTCTTGAAAAAAGCACCTTTGGGACAACCATGACCTGGATGACTGAGAATCTCCGTAGACTTCTAGCAAACCTGTTTTATAATCTGTGAAGATGAATACAAAATCCAGACGCCTTCCTGCCCAATCCAGGAATACAAAAAGCATTTGCATAACTGTGAGAGACTATTAACAGAGAAGTGAGAGACTATTAACAGAGAAACAATCATTAGCAAGTCTTACACCTACTGTGCTGTCAAAAACAAGTGTTGGCTTACTCTCAGGTAAGCTTCCTATTTCATTCTGATATTATTCGAAACGTCTTGTTCAACCCATCTGCTCAACAAACAGAAAGGTGAAAAAGTTGACTTGGGGGGGGGGGGAAACCCTGACATGAAGACTTTGAAGTCCATCAGATGCCTTCAGAAATATCACGGGCAACCCCACCGACCCAAGTAGAAGATTTACAGGACAAGAAGGAACAGGTGGAAGATCATTAAAAGAGAGGTGCAACCTAGAACCCAGGAGAAATTCCCTGACATTGAAAACAGTGGAAGAATATTATCTATTAAATATTAGGCCAGATAAGATAGGCACGAATATATGGTGTCTGATTACATATATCACAACCGCAGCAAGAATATGTTTTGCTCAACATTGGAAGGGGAAAGACCTACCGGCTGAAGATTTGATTTTGGGAAAAATTATCGAATATGCGGAAGCTGACAGGTTAACAAAAACTCTTGAGAGATCAAAAGGATTCCGTATATTTTCAATGTTGGGACCAATGGTATATCTGGTTGAATAATAGAATAAAAAAAGGATAAGGTTAGTGTAGATTTTATTTTTTATTTGTATATCTTGACTGAAGTTAATATACTGTGTAAAGCTCCCATGATCTGTGTGTGAATAAATATTTTGTTGTAAAGAAATAAATAAAAATAATAATAATAAAAAAAAAATAAAACAGTGGAAGGGTCTGCGTTCAGAGGTTGTGGGTCCTCCCGTCACTAGAGGTTTCTAAGAAGGGATTGGACAACCATTTGTCCTGAATGGCATAGGAGGTTGGACTAGCTGACCTCTGAGATCCCTTCCAACCCTACTATTCTATGTTCTATGGAGCGGAAGGGAGAGAATAGCAATAGCACTTATATTCCGCTTCTTAGTGCTTTATAGCTCTCTCTAAGCGGTTTACAGAGTCAGCCTCTTGCCCCCCAACAATCTGGGTCCTCAGTTTACCCACCTCGGAAGGTTGGAAGGCTGAGTCAACCTGGAGTGGAGTGGAGTGGAGTGGAGTGGAGTGGAGTGGAGTGGAGTGGAATGGAATGGAATGGAATGGAATGGAATGGAATGGAATGGAATAGAATGGAATAGAATGGAATGGAATGGAATGGAATGGAATGGAATGGAATGGAATGGAATGGAATAGAATAGAATAGAATAGAATAGAATAGAATAGAATAGAATAGAATAGAATAGAATAGAATAGAATAGAATAGAATACTGATTAAGTCAGGCGATCCAACCGATCAGTCCTGGAGGAGATCAACCCTGATTGCTCTTTAGAAGGCCAGATCCTGAAGAGGAAACTCAAATCCTTTGGCCACCTAATAAGAAGGAAGGACTCCCTGGAGAAGAGCCCAATGCTGGGAACTATTGAGGGCAAAAGAAGAAGAAGGGGACAAGAGAGAACGAGGTGGCTGGATGGAGTCACTGAAGCAGTCAGCGTGAGCTTCAATGGACTCCAGAGGATTGTAGAGGACAGGAAGGCCTGGAGGAATGTTGTCCATGGGGTCACGATGGGTCGGACACGACTTCGCGACTAACAACATGTGTTCACATCAAATATGTTAAACTACTACAAATAGATGGTCATAGTAAGTCATTACCCCTACAGTTAATCATGACCTGATCTAAATATTTTGTCCTCTTGGAAACGGCCTAGAAGAGAAGACAGAGAGAGAGAGGTCTGTTTATGAAGTAGGCCAGGAAACAAGAGCAACATGCCCCATTCTTTGGAAGAACAAGCCAAGGGCTGAAGAGGCTGGCAAAAGACTCCATTGTTCCACCCATCTGTAGGCATCTCTTGATCTTCTCCACCACATACTGCAGGCCGCGCCTAAGATCCCGGTTGTTGGTTTTGCTAATGAGAGAAACGTATGACCTCAGCAAGGAACAGACAGGTTGGTCTTAGCAGCACCCTTTGGTTGAAAGACAGGCACGCAGGAAACAAAAGCAAACTTCAGAATGACGGTAATTCATCCCTCCTTTACGTAACTCAAGAAGAACTCAAGAAGAACTTCTGTCAAAAGACACAGACGTTTGGGATTTTCAACTAAATTCAGAGACTGTTTACCTGTTAGAAAGATACCACTTGGTGGGCAGGTTTATGACATTGGACTAGTTCACATCTTCTGGGTGAGGGAACCTCTAAAAGGCAACAGATGTTCTGAAGTTCTAGAGCAGGGGTCTTCAAATTTGGCGGTTTTTCAGACTTGTGGACTTCAACTCCCAGAATTCCTCAGCCAGGCATGTTGGCTGGGGAATTCTGGGAGCTGAAGCCCTCAAGTTGGAAGTCCACAAGTCTTAAAGTTGTCAAGTTTGGAGGCCCCTGTTCTAGAGTTTAAAATCGCTTCTTGCAGGATGCCAAGAAGTCCAAGATTTACAGGATAACAGAGTCGGAAGGGACCTTGGAGGTCTTCTAATCCAATCCCTTGCTCAAACAGGAGACCCTCCACCATTTCAGACAAATCCCTGTCCAATCTCTTCTTAAAAACCTCCAGTGTTGGAGCACCCACAATTTCTGGAGGCAAATTATTCCATGGATTAATTGTTCTCAGTGTTAGGAAATTTCTCCTTAGTTCTAGGTTGGATTTAGGTTGTTGCTTGATCAGTTGAGAGTTTTAGGTTGATTCTTGATCGGTTGAGAGTTTTAGGTTGATTCTTGATCGGTTGAGAGTTTTAGGTTGATTCCTGATAGTTCAGTTGACAGTTTTAGGTTGATTCTAAACAGTTCGGTTTACAATTTTAGTTGATGCTTAATAGTTTGATAGTTTTAGTATCAGTTGATTCTTGGTAGTTTGGTTGACTGGCTTAGGTTGATTCTTGATTGGTTGAGTGTTTTAGGCTGATTCTTGACTGGTTGAGAGTTTTAAGTTGATTCTTGATTGGTTGAGAGTTTTAAGTTGATTCTTGATTAGTTGAGAGTTTTAGATTGATTCTTGATTGGTTGACAATTTTAGGTTGATTCTCAATAGTTTGGTTGACAATTTTAGTTGATGCTTGATAGTTTCATAGTTTTAGTTTGATTCCCGATAGTTCGGCTGATAGTTTTAGGTTGACATTTGATATTTTAGTTAATAGTTTTAGATCGATTCTTGATAATTTGGCTGAAAGTTTTAGGTTGATACTTGGTAATTTGGTTGATAGCTTTAGGCTGATATCTGATAGTTAGGTTAGGTTCCTATGGAGCTGATTTCTACCTAGGGGGGACTGACAGCGTAGGACTGATCCACCTACCTAAGACGGATTCTCCTTGAGGTTTCTCACCAGGAAAGCAGTCCAACAGTGGGAACAGCACTGTTGGAGGTTGTGAACTTTCTTTCTCTGGGTGTGACCGAGCACAAGTTGGGCAGCCGTCTCTCAAGGAGGTTTTCATTAGGTTTCTTATACTGAGCAGATGTCTGGACCCAACAGTCCACTGGTCCCTTCCCATTCTATGATTCACGATGATTCCTATGATTCCATGCCCAGTGGAGATGTTCTCACAGCCAGAGGTTTGCATCTGTATTCCTTGCGTTCTTGTTACTTTCTCATTATTCATGGACAGGAACACCACATATCATTTCATCTGCACCTCTATAACTGTCTGGTTTGGTTCTGCAACCCAACAAGACAGATACAGACTTCAGAGGATAGTTAGAACTGCAGAAAAAATAACTGCTACCAACCTGCCTTCCATGGAGGACCTGTATACTGCACGAGTCAAAAAGAGGGCTGTGAAAATATTTACAGACCCCTCATATCCTGGACATAAATTGTTTCAACTTCTACCCTCAAATCGATGCTATAGAGCAGTGCACACCGGAACAACTAAACCCAAGAACAGTTTTTTCCCCGAACGCCATCACTCTGCTAAACAAATAATTGCAGAAGCTGGGACAAGGAATGGGAACTCACCCCGTTACGTGGCGCTAGGGATTCGAACCTTTCGATCGACAAGCTCAGCGTCTTAGCCACTGAGCCACCACGTCCCTCTAAGACAGATGAGGAGGATGCTAATGAGATTGCAGGAACACAAGCGAGCGGTCCGATGAGGAGACCCGAACTCATTGGCAGCCTCACGTTGCCATGAACAAGTACATACATTCAATTTCGCAGCTACGATGATTGTCGGCTGAGCAGGTGCAAAAACAGCCAGGGAAAATGATTGAAGGCTGCGAAATGGGCCCCTTGGCAGTCAACAAGAGGGCTGATTTACCACCAGCCTATCAGGAGCCGAGAACCTGGCAGCCCAAGGAAACAACAGCCAACAACTTAATAGTCGGCCATCAACACCCCAATCAACCAAGAAGAAACCGCACCCAGCAAGGCACCACATAAACACTATGAATAGAATAGCCCAAGGCACACATTCTTGTAGAGAGAAGTTCCCTGAGGATGGGCTCCAGCATGAATCTGAAAGCTCGGAAGACTAAAACCTCTGATCCCTGTGGTTGACCCAGATTTGATCCTGCAACATTATCCTGGGACACCTATATTTCCCTTCATTTGTGAGATCAAACCTTGGATTATCAACTACTTTGTTTCCCCAAAAATAAGATCCAACCGGAAAATAAATCCTAGCATGATTTTTTTTCAGGATGCTCGTAATGTAAGTCCTACCCCCAAAATAAGCCCCAGTTAAGATTGTCAACCAGATGGATGCACTTACTGTGTTTCCCTGAAAATAAGACCCTGTCTTATATGTTTTTTAACCCCGAAATAAGCGCTTGGCCTTATTTTCGGGGAGGTCTTATTATTTTGGGACGCATGGAGAAAGAGGGGGCTCTTCTTGCCGTCTTACCTGATTTCCAACTCTGCGTTTAAATATTTTCAGGGAGGGCTTATTTTCGGGGGGGAGGCTTATTTTAGCACATACGCTCAAAAGCCCGATTGGGCTTATTATCAGTGGATGTCTTATTTTCGGGGAAACAGGGTAGTACAGTGTTTCCCCCAAAATAAGACCTAACCAGAAAATAAGTCCTAATGCGTCTTTTTGGAGCAAAAATTAATATAAGACCCGGTCTTATTTTCGGGGAAACATGGTACTGTGACTACTACGGAGTCGTAACGGAGAAAGTGTGTACCAAGCTTACAACATTCCTGCTTTAAAAGCTTAATTCCCAAGTCCACCGAGATTGGAACAGAATGTTTGGTGATTTTAAGCAAAGCAGAGAGGAATGTAAACTGGAAAGGAAAGAATTGTTAACAGGCAATCAATTCATGCATCTTTGTCCAGAGCCAGCAAATGTTTGGCTCCTGCTCAGCCTTGAGGGTGTGGTAGTTATTACAGTATTATCAGCAGAGTGAAGTGTCCGTATATTATGACTCCTTCCATTACTCTACCGTTCTGGTAAACCTCTCCCAACATTTGCACAAATCTGCAAAATTGTACTGTTTTTTTGAACCCTCCAACAAAATATTCCAACTTCCACATGGATTAACAGGGGCAAGAGAAACAAACTTTGCAACCAAATCAGCAACAGAGAGTAACTTTCTTTACAAGAAGTTTGCTCAGTCTTACTCTGTATTTTATTCCAATTTCATTTTTAATCGTACTTTATTCCAATTTCATTTTTAATCGTACTTTATTCCAATTCCATTTTAAATTGTTTTTTTATCAGATTTTAGTAATAGCTACTAACTCTGCATTTCGATATGGCCCAAGGGCTAATCAATAAAGTAACCTGAACTGAACTCTGAAGTAGCATTTTGTCAACTTTGGTGACTTTAAAAGACGCGTGGATTTACAACTGCAAGAATTCCCCCAGTCGGCATGCTTTAAGTTCCTTAACCTTGGCAACTTGAAAAGGTGTGGATCTCACGACCTTCGTCACTTTAAGATGTGTGGACTTCAACTCCCAGAATCCCCTAGCCAGTTGATGCTATCCACAGTATGATGCAATTTACAGGAAATGGACAAGACGACCTGGCTTTGGGGAGGGGGCTAAGGAGGAAAGGGGGGGTAAGGTTAAAATCACGAGAGAGGGAAACAAAATGCCTGCTTTCAACTTCAATACTGTTTTTACTTATAGGCAGAGTGCCGATGACAGAGAACCAGCTGGAAAATTAATATGTTGACGTGTATATCCAAAATATTATGACAATGTCAGCAGACTTAATCTTGATAGCATATGCGTAAGTGCAGTAACTGCAGACAGAATTGGGCCTGTTTCAAAATACAACAGTTGCTATCGCTGTTTCGAAACGACAAGCTTAGCAATTAATTTCTTAACCGATCTATCGCTAAAGAGAAAATGCCAACGAATGTTAGCTCCTGTGATTTGGGTTCTCCTTTGTTGACGTGTGGATTTAAGATAGTTAACATATTGTTTTTCCGCTTCTCCGCCTAAAAAGGGGACCAACAAGGGACTTCGAAATTACAAAGCTAAAATTCGGAGGGGGGGGACATTTAATTTTAGAACTTGGCAGGAGGAGAAAAAAATGTGCTAGGAAGGCACGAAAGCTAGGCAGAAATGGTATAGGGCTGTGATGGCAAACCTATGGCACATGTGCCACAGGTGGCACACGGAATCGTATCAGTGGGCATGCAAGCGTTGCCCTAGCTCAGCTCCAGCGCGCATGTGTGCGCCAGCCAGCTGATTTTCGGGCCTTTCGGGCCTACCAGAAGTCAGCAAACGGGCCATTTCCGGCCTCCGGGGTGGGGGAAGGCTGTTTTTGCCCTCCCCAGGCTCCAAGAAAGCTTCTGGAGCCTGGGGAGGGCGAAAAACAGGCCTACCATGCCCACTGTGCCATGGTGTGCCAAAAACGGGGGGAAGCATGGGGGGGTCGCACACACATGCGCGGGGGGCAGGGCGCATTGAATTATGGGTGTGGGCACATGCGCCCATGACCCCCCCTGCACTCCCCCCCCCGCTTTTGGCACGTGACGGCAAAAAGATTAGCCATCACTGGTATAGGGTTTCCTACCTAAGCAGGGGGTTGGACTAGAAGACCTCCAAGGTCCCTTCCAACTCTGTTATTCTAAACAAAGAAAAGAGAGCTGCAAAGTGATTATCACCGATTAAGAGGCAGAGAAAATGAAGGGCGAGTGATCAATCAAAACGAGTTTTGAAAGTGGACAGAGGGCTAAACAAGAAGCTTCCGACAGAACGAAGTGAGTTAGAAATAAAAGGGGTGAAATGAGGACGATAGAAGAAAGGTTTTAGAGATTTGTACGGACAAGAAAATAATATACTAAAAAATGGAAACTGAAGCAAATGCTTTAACGTCTAAGAAAAAGCGGATAAAAAAAAACCCTAAATGAAACCTCAATTGGAGAATTGTAAGACTGCAGGTGTAGACGGTATAAAAACAGAAGAAATATTAAAATAAGGTTTCACAACCTTTTTTTACCAGGAAGGCACCTTTATTCGGGTCTCAGGGAATACTTGTATAACAATGATTCTATCTACAGATAGCATTGTACAATGCACAGTTTAAAATGATTTTTTTTTTTTAAAAAAAAAAGGAGATTTCTCATAGAACTCCAAGCAAAGGAGGGAACCAGCACACAGAGTTGTGGGGTTTGCAAAGTTCAAACTATAAACTCAAAAGGAAAAAAAAAAATAGAAAGGAAAATAGAAAAGAAAGAATGAATGCAGAAAATGAAAAGAAAAACATAAATGACTTTTTCCTTCATCACAAATATAAATAATTTTACTAACTTATCTCCTTCTCTTCAAATACAAGAAACAATATCTTTTTCCCAAACTTCATCCTTTATCTATAAATAAATCCTTAAAACCTTGTCATTCAGTTCTGATTTGCAAAGGCCATTAAGGGTTACCAGGGATATTATTTATTTATTTATTTATTTATTTATTTATTTATTTATTTATTTATTTATTTTGTCGCATTTCTATGCCACCTAACTATATCTATGTTAACCTTGATCAAATAATCTAACTTTAAATTCCTTCCTTTTACTTTTAACAGTAACAGATACTTTTATCTTTTTTTCTCTGCCTGTCACAAAATTGTTTAAAATTTTAACAAGTCCCTTTTGAAATTCAATATAGGAAAATTGTCCAGGTCATTCTTTTGGTCTGTTATTTGTATGTCCTTTTTAATTATTGAGACATCAGCAGCTTTCATTTGTATATCCAGTATAACAACTTTTTCTACATTATTCTTGCAGCCTGTCATTTTTACATCCACTTTTAAATCAGTCTTAGCCTTGTCTGGTAAAACTTGTTCTTCTTCCATACAATCTTTTAAACACAGTCTATTTATAATGGCAGACACTATTATAATTATCTTCTGGATCCATTGTTCACAAATATCCATTCAGTTCATCCAATGTTAAAATATTTTGCTCTGTCCTGTATTAATAATTTATGTATTCTTCCCCTTTAATTGCAATATTTTATTCTTTCCAGTTCCAGCTTTCAAAGTTCCATCATATCATGTTGTCTGTAATTCAACTGCTTCAAAACAACAGCATTTATCCATAGGAAGGATTCTTAAAATTAATTTTAATACCTTATTTCAAATTCCTCTGGAGTCCTAGCCCGTTGGTAACTTTCCAAAATCAATGTTCTACTCAACTATTTGCTGTTTCTTCCAAAAAAACCCAAAAAAACCCCTCCCCCAAAGAATATTTTAAGTCATTAAAATTATATTTAAACCTTATTTTACTAAGGATTGATGGAGACATACCCAGTGCTCTAAAATATGTTGTTGCAAAGCTTCCTAATAGTTAAAAAATTAGTTAAGAAGCAATTTCTGAAAGTGATTAAGAAATCAGGGTTGGCAAATTATATGTCCATAAATAATAAAGATGGGATTTAAAAAAAAAAATCTATAATGAAATAAAATAGGCTATATTACAGATTTGAGCTTGATTGAAATCGCTCAACTCTCAGCTGCTCAAATCACAAGCTGATGACAAAAAACTCGCTTCCCGCAGTCTACTCATAAAAAGCAGCTGTCCGGAGTATCAAGTGGGTGATCTCACCATCTCTCCTTTTTCCAGAGAGATTTTGTCAGCTAAAATTCACTGTCTAGCACCATTGATCTCTGCTACAATGCAGTCCACAATCTTTCAGCGACATCTAGTTCACCACAGGGTGGATTTGATTTAAATCGAGTTGATTTAAATCGCAATTTAAATCATGATTTAAATCACTAGTAAAAAGGCTTGATTTAAATCAACTCGATTTAAATCGTAATTTTGAAAGAGCAACTGTCATCTCTGCTGCTCCTTTGACCCACTGGTGACTCACCGATAGTCCCAGTGTTGCAGAATATACAGCCTCCTGCTACATAACTAAGCTCCATTTCGTGCTGAATAAACTAAATTATTTATGTATCTTAAATAGAAAACTATTTTATGATAGATTTTTACCCCAAAAGTTTTTTATTAAAATAAATTCGATAAAAATCAAAAAAAAATCCGATTTAAATCAAAAAAATCCGATTTAAATCAAAAAAATCTGATTTTTTTGATTTTTTAAAAAAAAATCATTGATTTTTATCCACCCTGGTTCACCATGAATCCCCCCCCCAAAAGTTCTTCATCCAATTTAAAAAAAAACAAAAACTTCACCTTGGAAGTAGTGACATCCAATTGCAAACACCATTAAATTACCCAAGAGCGGATCAGGTTCTGATATGTACAAATAATACCTCTTTCTTCCTCTCCCAAGCTGCCATAATGTATTTATATTTATATTTCACTGATAAAGAAATAAAGGGAGTCTAGTATAGATCTATTTCAAGCTATTTAGCTCTCATCAGCTAGCCATACCCTTACTTGGATTCGAACTTGGGCTGCCTGCATGTTAGGCAGTTGTATTAACCTCTGAGCCACAAGTATGCTCCCTCCCACATGCTGGGGTAGACCAGGTGCCTCGATAGAAAAACGCTTAATCTATCTATCTATCTATCTATCTATCTATCTATCTATCTATCTATCTATCTATCTATCTATCTATCTATGCCACTGTTTCTCAACTTTGGCAATTTTAAGATGGCTGGGGAATTCCGGCAGTTGAAGTCCGCCCATCTTAAGGTTGCCCGAGTTGAGCCTGGTGGCTCAGCAGACTGATAGCATTGTGATTAACACCAGCTGCCTGCAATTACTGTAAGTTCGAATCTCCCCAGGCTCAAGGTTGACTCAGCCTTCCATCCTTTCTAAGGTGGGTAAATTGAGGACCCAGTTTGTGGGGGCAATAAGCTGACTTTGTATAAATATACAAAAGGATGAAGGCTATTGCTTAGCGCCTTGTAAGCCGCCCTGAGTCTCCGGAGAAGGGCGGCATATAAATCAAATTAAAAAAAATAATACTGACCCGAACACTGGGTTTTCCTCTCAAGATTAAGTGGAACTTGGCCATCCAGCCACAAAACCAGTTTAGGATTATTGGCCTTTTGGGGAAAGCATCCAAACGAAGTGCTACACAAATACCAGCGCGAATGTTCAGGATTTGGCCGAAACCAATTTAGGCAGGCGTTCGAAAACGAACTGCCATGGATCTGAACAGATGGCAGGCCCCGTGGCTATCATGAGAGGGCTAGGAAATGCGATTAAAGCGAACATGCTCGCTTGCTGCCTACATTACAGGAGGTCTCATAATAATCTTAAAATGCCTTTGGAGGCTAAAAAGCTAAACATAGCTTAGGCCAACCCCCAATGGATTTCCTCCTCCTCCTCCTCTTCTTCATCTAACGGGGAGTCTTCCCCTTCCTTCTCAAATTCTTTAGGATCCTGAGGAAGACTCTCTATTTTGTTCTTAAGGACAAACCAACAACAAGAAAAGATGTTGAGACTCTTGAAAGAGTGCAAAGAAGAGTAATCAAGATGATTAGCGGGCTGGAGGCGAAAACCTATCTATGAAGAACGGTTGCAGGAATTGGGCATGGCTAGTCTATTGCAAAGGAGGACTAGGAGGGACATCATAGCAAGTCTTCCAATATCCCGCTTTCCCCAAAATAAGACATCCCCTGATAATAAGCCCTATCAGGCTTTTGACGCATGGCAATAAGGCCAAGCGCGTATTTCAGGGTTCAAAAAAATATAAGACAGGGTCTTATTTTTGGAGAAACACAGTAGATAGATAGATAGATAGATAGATAGATAGATAGATAGATAGATAGATATAGATAGGCAGATAGATAGGTAGGTAGGTAGGTAGGTAGGTAGGTAGGTAGATACCCTGTTTCCCCCAAAATAAGACATCCCCTGATAATAAGCCTATCAGGCTTTTGAGCGCATGGCAATAAAGGCAAGCGCTTCAAGTTGGTTCAAAAAAGTATAAGACAGGGTTATTTTAGAGACAGTAGATAGATAGATAGATAGATAGATAGATAGATAGATAGATAGATAGATAGATAGATAGATAGATAGTAGATAGATAGATAGATAGATATAGTAGGTAGGTAGGTAGAGTAGGTAGGTAGGTAGATAGATAGATAGATAGATAGATAGATAGATAGATAGATAGATAGACCCTGTTTCCCCCAAAATAAGACATCCCCTGATAATAAGCCCTATCGGGCTTTTTGAGCGCATGGCAATAAGGCCAAGCGCTTATTTCAGGGTTCAAAAAAAATATATAAGACAGGGTCTTATTTTCAGGGAAACACGGTAGTTGAGGGGCTGCCACAGAGAAGAGGGGGTCAACCTATTCTCCACAGTAACCTGAGGGCAGGACAAGAAGCAACGGGTGGAAACTAACCAAGGAGAGGAGCAACCTAGAACTAAGGAGAAACTTCCTAACAGTGAGGACAATTAATCAGTGGAACCGAAGTTGCCTCCAGAAGTTGTGGGTGCTTCATCACTGGAGGCTTTTAAGACAAGACTGGACAACAGCCGCTCCTGCTTGAGGAGTCGGAGTAGAAGACCTCCAAGGTTCCTTCCAATGATGATGTTGGTGGAATATTATATGTGGTATGTGTTGGGAGGTTCTATTGAAAACATTCTTCAGTGGGTCTGAAATCTAGATGGAGGTAACTAAACTATCTAAGAAACATAGAAGTAGTTTTATTTTATTTTATTTTATTAATTAAATTTCTATACCGCCCTTCTCCAATAGGACTCAGGGCGGTGCACAGCCAAGATAAAAACAAAGCATACAAAATTTAAGAACAGTATTAAACAGATAGATAAGTAGGTAGGTAGGTAGGTAGGTAGGTAGGTAGGTAGATAGATAGATAGATAGATACCCTGTTTCCCCCAAAATAAGACATCCCCTGATAATAAGCCCTATCGGGCTTTTTGAGCGCATGGCAATAAGGCCAAGCGCTTATTTCAGGGTTCAAAAAAAATATATAAGACAGGGTCTTATTTTCAGGGAAACACGGTAGTTGAGGGGCTGCCACAGAGAAGAGGGGGTCAACCTATTCTCCACAGTAACCTGAGGGCAGGACAAGAAGCAACGGGTGGAAACTAACCAAGGAGAGGAGCAACCTAGAACTAAGGAGAAACTTCCTAACAGTGAGGACAATTAATCAGTGGAACCGAAGTTGCCTCCAGAAGTTGTGGGTGCTTCATCACTGGAGGCTTTTAAGACAAGACTGGACAACAGCCGCTCCTGCTTGAGGAGTCGGAGTAGAAGACCTCCAAGGTTCCTTCCAATGATGATGTTGGTGGAATATTATATGTGGTATGTGTTGGGAGGTTCTATTGAAAACATTCTTCAGTGGGTCTGAAATCTAGATGGAGGTAACTAAACTATCTAAGAAACATAGAAGTAGTTGAAGTAGCTAGCAAACATGGAAATCCAATGACTGACTTCCTTCTTTCCTTTCCTTCCTTTATGCATTGATTCCTTCCTTCCTTTATGCATTGATTCCTTCCTTCCTTTATGCATTGATTCCTTCCTTCCTTTATGCATTGATTCCTTCCTTCCTTCATGCATTGATTCCTTCCTTCCTTTATGCAGATTCCTTCCTTCCTTCTTTCCTTCCTTCCTTCCTTTATGCATTGATTCCTTCCTTCCTTCTTTCCTTTATGCATTGATTCCTTTCTTCCTTCATGCATTGATTCCTTCCTTCCTTCCTTTATGCATTGATTCCTTCCTTCCTTCATGCATTGATTCCTTCCTTCTTTCCTTCCTTCCTTTATGCATTGATTCCTTCCTTCCTTCCTTTATGCATTGATTCCTTCCTTCTTTTCTTCCTTCCTTTATGCATTGATTTCTTCCTTTCTTCCTTCTTTCCTTTATGCATTGATTCCTTCCTTCCTTCCTTCCTTCCTTCCTTCCTTCCTTCCTTCCTTCCTTCCTTCCTCCCTCCCTCCCTCCCTTCCCTTCCCTTCCCTTCCCTTCCCTTCCTTCCTTGTCCAAGGTCAACCACAATAAAAGACCAGCATACAACATAAAACAATTTGCTGTTCAATTCGTCCCCAACTCAAGACTGATTGATCGATTTAATCCGCTGGTATGCAAACGCCAGTCGAGGCGGTTTACACGTGAAGCTCGAAATAAGAAGAAGAAGAAACAATTATATCTCTCAGCACTTCAGAGAAGAACAAAACCAGAGAAGAACAAATACGGAAATACAACATGAATCAGATCCCATGTCCAGGAATAGTTGACTTCATGGATGACGGTGGGTGAGTAATGACCCTATCATACATCGAGACAATGCTGTCAAACCACCGGCCGCCATCGCTACCAGTTTGGGCGAACCGGTCCAAGCCGGGAGCATTTCACCCCTGGCTTCCAGTAAAATATAAATAAAATATAACAATAAATAAAGTAAACGCTGCTACCCATCGCCCAGTCCTGAAAAAGTGGAACAATCTTGTTTCAGATCATTGTAATAATTGGGATTAGCCTCTTCAATGCTTCCGGAGCGCAAGACGATCAGTTTATCCACTTAATTTCACTTGTTTTCATTTCGCGTGGATGGGGATGTGCTGTGGGCCCACACATATCCTGCTTACAGGCGTCTCCTTGGCAATTTTACAAACAGCCTGTGGTCTTCTTTACCATGGCTTTTTTTTTTTAAAAAAAATCTTTTTTACAGCTTCCTCTGCAGGGACTCTGAGTTGCAGCCCCTCCTGGGCTAGCGTTGGCCTTGCTGTCTACGGAGATTCTCTCCGTCATTTAGGTCTTTATCTTTATCTTTTATTGGATTTGTATACTGCCCTACTCCCGAAGGACTCAGGGCGGCGAACAGCCACAGAATAAAACACATAAATACAAAATTTAAAAACAGAATAAAACCGAATTAAACAATTTGGCCCAGACAAATTAAAAACACCCAATAATTTTAAAAACAAATTAAAACTTACATGGTCGTGGTTGTCCCAAAGGTGGGGTTTTTTTTTTTCCAAGACTGGAAAAAAACTGGACTTTTTGTTTTTTCTCTGAAGACCTTTCGCTTCTCATCCAAGGAAGCTTCTTCAGTTCTCAGCTCAGTTCTTTCTTCAGAAGCTGAAGAAGCTTCTTGGATAAGAAGCGAAACGTCTTCAGAGAAGAACAAGGGAGAAGTCCAGTTTGCCTTTTGGGAAAAAAACAACAACACCACCCACCTTTGAGACTTTGGCCTTGTTCAATTTTTATTCCAACCTGGAAATTGAGTTTCTTGGCGCACTCGCTTCCGACCAGCTCCAAACCACTGAAGGACGGGCCCTCGAATCACTGACCAACCTCTGACTTTGAAAAGTTCTACCTTAATGCCAAGAGGGGCTTAATGAAAAGAAGGACCAGGGGAGACATGATAGCAGTCTTCCGATATCTCAGGGGCTGCCCCAAAGAAGAAGGAGTCAAGCTATTCTCCAAAGCACCTGAGGGCAGGACAAGAAGCAATGGGTGGAAACTCATCAAGGAGAGAAGCAATCTGGAACCAAGGAGAAATTTCCTGACAGTGAGAACAATTCATCAGTGGAACTGCTTGCCTCTAGAAGTTGTGGGTGCTTCATCACTAGAGGTTTTCAAGAAGAGATTGGAGAAGCCATTTATTTGGAAACGTATGGGGTCTCCTGCCTGAGCAGGGGGTTGGACTACAAGACCTCCAAGGTCCCTTCCAACTCTGTTATCCTGTATTATGTCTATCCAACCCCACCCTCCCCAATTAGCCTAAACACAACTTTTACCTAAAGAGAGCAACTGAACATCTCGCTTGGGAAGTATGTAAAACTTGTTTGATACCTGTAACGCCTTCTTGTGGGGAAAAAAATAATTAAATAAATTCTAATGCAAGAATTTCCGAACGACACCGACTTTCCAAAGATGCATTTTGCTCCTTTCTTATTTACTTAATGGGACGCGGCGGCTCAGTGGCTAAGACGCTGAGCTTGTCGATCGAAAGGTTCGGCAGTTCAGCGGTTCGAATCCCGAGCGCCGCATAAACGGGGTGAGCTCCCGTGACGTGTCCCAGCTTCTGCCAACCTAGCAGTTCGAAAGCACGTAAAAAAAAATGCAAGTAGAAAAACAGGGACCACCTTTGGTGGGAAGGGAACAGCGTTCTGTGCGCCTTTGGCGTTGAGTCATGCCAGCCACATGACCACAGAGACGTCTTCGGACAGCGCTGGCTCTTCGGCTTTGAAACGGAGATGAGCAGCGCCCCCTAGAGTCGGGAACGACTAGCACACACGTGCGAGGGGAACCTTTTATTTACTTAGGCAAATTATATCCAAGTTTTCCGCCCAAGGGAGGGAACTCAAGGAAGCTCAAGCATTTAAAACACCCAAACCCAAAAGGTTATAATCTTCAACTCCTAAACCAGTCTGGCAAAAGAGACGCCTCTTTGCAGATTTTCTAGAAGCGAAGAAGGTAAGGGGAAAAAAAAAAAAAAGGCTCTGAATTGAAACCGAGCTCCTGCTGCCTACAGTGACACATCCATGCAGTTTTCCTAGCAACAATAAAAAAAAAAAGAAAGAAAGAAAGAAAATGAGGGTTTTGTTGCCGCTGTCTTTTTTTTTTTTTTTTTAAATATTATTTTCCAGGATACGTTTTTCTTTGACTTCCTAGTCTAGCTTTTAAAAAAAAAAAAAAGAAACAAAAAACTTGCAGAAATGGAAGGGCGCCTGAGCATCCCCCCCACCCCAAATCAGAAAAAGCCACAGCAAAATAGAGGACAAGCCAGTAAAAAAAAAAAAAAAAAAAAAAAAAAAAACCTAAAAATCGCAGTTGCCTTAAAAAAATGCTAAGTTGAACTGCGATGCTTAAAAAAAATATTTTTTTTTTAAAAAAAAATTGGGGGTGGAAAGAGGAGGGTTCGAAACTTCCTCGGTTGGCTATTTCTCGCGTCCGAGATTCTTCGAGCGGTTTTTGCACGTCCCTAAATGATGGATGATGGCAGGTTAAAGGAAAAGAAGAAGAAGAAAAAGAAGAAGAAGAAGAAGAAGAAAAAATCCGACGCGTTATTGGTGCAAAATGTAAACAACGAGCATGTTGGTTTTTACCCAGAAAGTAACCAATAGTTACACTCACCACATATTTATGGACTCAGCCAGTCAGGAACCAACGAAATTATAGACCAAGCCCCTTCCTCAAATCCTCCACGAGCTGCTGGGGGTGGGGGGGGAAGAGAAGGAGGAGGGGAGAGGTCTCCAGAAGGAGAATTCAAGAGTTCAAGCCCCTTCCCCAGATTTCTCCCCCCCCCCCAAAAAAAGTACAGTAACATACCCGTCAGTCTGCTGGCGATTTCTTTGCTCGAAGAAGTGGCAAGAGGAAGGGGGGAGAAGCACCCCCAAAAATACATATAAGCAGCCCCCACCCCCACAATGCACACAGTCCTTATGCACCAGCATCTGCAACCACAGAGTCTCAAGCTTGCAATGAGATAACTTCAGATGCTAAAAATAACCAGCCGGTTGCAATTCCCCCTGTATGTAGCTGGGCAGAAACGGTTCCTTCTTCTCTCTTTCTCTCTTCTCCCCCCCCCTCCCCGCTTCCACCCTCCCTCCCCGGACCGCCTTTCTCCCGGAGCCGCCAGCTTTCCATCGAAAAAGCTAAATTTAGGGGAGGGAGGGGGGAACAAAATAGACCAGAAAAGCCCCTGGGAGGGCACTCCATAGGAAAAGATGATGGAGGGAAAGGAGGAGTGGGGAGGGAGGGAAGGATAGGTCTTAATGCATGGCACAATTTTGGGAGGGGGGGGGGACAGAGGGAGAGAGAGAGAGAGGGAGGGAGGAAGGGGGGGATCGCTCAGGATGTGACTCATGCATTTTATTTTATTTTTATTTTTTTACCTTCAGGCCTGCTTTGCATTCTGCAGGGATGCCACCCCCCCACTTCCCCTTCTGCTAATATAGGACAGCTTCCAAAATCCAGCCCCCTTTCCCCCCCCCAACGAAGAGTGGACAGCTCTTCACCCCATCGAGGCTCTCCGTGAAGTTTCAGGTTCTCCATCGATAATCCCCTCCAAGGATTTATGGGAGAAAAATACTTATTGCTGTAGCAATAATAGGAGGAAGAAGATGGAGAGGAGGAAGGAGGAGGAGAGAAGAACAAGAAGAAGAAGAGAGAGGAAGAGGGGGGAGGAGGAAGAGGAGGAGAAGGAGGAGAAGAGGAGAGGAGAAAGAGGAGAAAGAGAAGGAGGAGGAGGAAGAGGAAGAACAAGAAGAAGAAGAGAGGAGGAGGAGGAAGAGGGAGGAGGAGGAAGAGGAGGAAGAGGAGGAGAAGGAGGAGGAAGAGGAGGAGAGAGAAAGAGGAGAAAGAGAAGGAGGAGGAGGAAGAGGAGACGAGGAGAGGAGGAGGAAGAACAAGAAGAAGGAGGAGGAGGAAGAGGGGAGAGGAGGAGGAAGAGGAGGAAGAGGAGGAGAAGGAGGAGAAGAGGAGGAGGAAGAGGAGAAAGAGAAGAGGAAGAGGAGGACGAGGAGAGGAGGAGGAGGAGGAGGAAGAAAAAAGGAGGAAGAGGAGGGGGAGAAGGAAAGGAGAGGAGAGAGGAAAAGAGGAGAAGAGAAAGAGAAGGAGGAAGAGGAGGAGGAAGAGAGGAGGAGAAGAAACAGAAGGAGGAAGAGGAGGAGGAAGAGGAGGAGGAGAAGAAAGAGAAGGAGGAAGAGGAGGAGGAGAGGGGGAGAAGGAGAGAAGGAGAAGGAGGAAGAGAAGGAGGAGAAAGAAAGAGGAGGAAAGAGAAGGAGGAAGAGGAAGAGGAGGAGGAGAAGGAGAAGAAGGTCTGGAGGTTTATCTGTGTCCTCAGGGTCAACTGAGTGGTACCCCTGATTCCTGTAGTCTGCATTTTTTTCCCTCTGGAAATCCATTCCTACTCCCACACCGTTCAAAGGCTGCTCATCCCAAATTGTGGACACAGGTAAACCTCTCCAAGTGGCCTCCATGACTCTCTAAAAAGGATGCAAATGACCAGTTCTGTCTGCAAGGTATCAATCCTTCCATTCCCCACCATCCTGTCGAAGCTGGAGAAGCTTCTTGGGATGAGAAGCGAAACGTCTTCAAAGAAGAAAGAAGAAAGTCCAGCTGCCTCTTGAAAAAGCACCTTTGGGACAACTGTGACCCGGATGACGGAGAATCTCTACGGACTTTTAGCTGTACAATTTGGGATGAACATCCTTGGAACAATATGGGAGTAGGAATGGATTTCCAGAGGAAAAAATGGCAGACTATGGGAACCATTTCCACCACTCTGATGACCCTGAGGACACAGATAAAACCTTCAAGTGGCCTCAACGACCCTCTAAAAAGGATGCAAATGACCAGCTGCCTGCAAGGAGTATCAATCCTTCCATTAACCACCATACTGTTGAAGCTGGAGAAGCTTCTTGGGATGAGAAGCGAAACGTCTTCAAAAGAAGAAACAAGAAAAGTCCAGTGGCCTCCTGAGAAAGCCCCTTTGGGATAAAATTTAGGCAATTACATCACCGTCCATCCAGGAATGACTGCAGGAATGAACCCAATGTTATAGCTTGCGGGACAAAGCACCAATTGTGAAAGGTGGCGAGATTATATGGCAAATAAAACAGAAATGTTAGAGCATCTGGAAGAAAAAAAACAGGCAACGGAGAGGTATGGTTGCCAACCTCAGGACTCTATCTGTATACTGAATTTTATTTCCGCTTTCGGAATCAGCTGGAGGAAGTGGTTATGTTTCAAACTTCTATTCCACCCTTCCTCCAGGGAACGAAAGTCATGACACAGCTCTCCTACGCACTACACACACACGGGTGTGTAATTATTTTATCCCTGTATGAAGACGCTGCTTATTTAAAAGGGAGATGGATTCAAGATGCGTGCACGAGCCAAGATTTTCCTCGCCGATTTTCCCGGTCCTTTAAGGCCCCCCCAAAAAAGGGGGGGCTGTGAAAATGCGCCAGGATGAGATGAATTCATAAAATTACATTTTTTTGCCGGGGAGTCCTCCATTTACGGCCACGACTGGGCCCAGTGTTTTTGCTGCTAAGTGAGACAGACGCTAAGTGAATTTTTTCCCCATTATATAGGGGACTGGAGGCTAAAACATACAAAGAACAGTTGCTGGAGAAGAGGTGATACCAGAGGCAGGGATTCAGCCAGGGCCTTCAGGACCTCCAGAAGCTCCCATAAGTGAAGAGGAAGAGGAGCCTCTCCTCAATGCACGGGCGCGTAGAGCTGCCAAAAGGCAGGAGTGGCTCCTCAGGAGGAGGTCTCCTCGAGAGTAAGTCTTGGGGCTAATTGGCCGCTCCCCTAGCCTATTTAAGGAAGGACGACAACTGAGGCAATTTGCAGGAAACAACTTCATTCATATTCCTTCGCGTCTTGATTCCAGAAACATTTGATTCGGCTCTTGTTTATCTCTTATCAGTTTTCCTGCAAATTGCTTCTGGGGCATTCTGCCAACCACAGTAAGATTACGGTTATTTGAAATATTGTGCCTCAGAATTGAGTTATTATTCTTTGGATTCTTGTCGCCTGTTAATGAAGTTAAATGAACAGCCCTTGTTCAGAAAAGACTGATTTAAACTGTACTTGTGTTCGAACAACTACTAAGAAAGTTCATTAGTAGTCCTTAATTAGTAAACTAAGGTTTGTACGGACTTTGTGTGTGCTGCGTTCTTTGGGGTCCGTAGCTGGGGCAGAACATCTCTCTGGGCACAATGAGAATATATCTGGTGAACAAAACTCTGCATTGGTGACAGGAAAGGCATCCGGCCAGAAAAACACTCAGCTCCATTCAGTTACCCAGACTCCACCCTGCAAGGGATTATGGGGGAAGAAGAAGAAGAAGAAGAAGAAGAAGAAGAAGAAGAAGAAGAAGAGAAGAAGAAGAAGAAGAAGAAGAAGAGAGAAGAAGAAGAAGAAGAAGAGAGAAGCAGAAGCAGAAGCAGAAGCAGAAGCAGAAGAAGAAGAAGAAGAAGAAGAAGAAGAAGAAGAAGAAGAAGAAGAAGAAGAAGAAGAAGAAGAAGAAGAAGGAGGAGGACACTATCCTAGGGTCACGCGATCACCTTTTGCAGCCTTCTGGCGAGCAAAGTGATGGGGGAAGCTAGATTCACTTTAACCACTGAAGAACTGCAGTGATTCACTTAATGATTGTGGAGAGGTAGGTCGTAAAATGCAGCAAAACCCACTTGGCAAGTGTCCGGCTTAGCAACGGGAACTTTTGGGCTCGTTTATGGCCCGTAAATCGAGGACCTCCCTCAACCGTTCATCGAATGCAACGAAGCAAAACTTCGTGGCTTCACTCTCAGCAAAGTGGATTAAGGCTGCCTTGTTCTCTCTCAAATCTGATTATTTACCCGGTGAGAAATTGGAAAAGCAGATCTGGCGGAGATTTCCCTAATTCGACTAAACGGGTTTAAAGAGGACTGACCTACGTAAGGCAAGTGGTCAGATTTCCTATCACACATTCCAAAGGAACCAAATAAGCTTTGCACCAAGTCAAAAAGAGGGCTGGGAAAATGTCTACAGACCCCTCGCATCCTGGACATAAACTGTTTCAACTCCTACTCTCAAAACGACGCTATAGAGCACTGCACACCAGAACAACTAGACACAAGGACAGTTTTTTTCCCAAACGCCATCACTCTGTCGTTCCTATCACCCATCTCCTTCCACTTATGATTGTATGTAACTTTGTTGCTGCTATCCTTAACATTTATATTGATTGTTTCCTAGTATGATTTGATTGCTTATTTTTACCCTATGACTATCATTAAGTGTTGTACCTTATGATTCTTGACGAATGTATCTTCTCTTTTTATGTACACTGAGAGCCTATGCACCAAAGACAAATTCCTTGTGTGTCCAATCACACTTGGCCAATAAAGAATTCATTCTATTCTATTCTATTCTATTCTATTCTATTCTATTCTATTCTATTCTATTCTTTCTATTCTATTTTCAATTCTATTCTAATTTTTATTTCTATTTTTATTTCTATTTTTTAATTCTATTCTGTGCTTCTATTTCAATTCTAATTTCCACTTTTTAATTCTATTCTTCTACTCTATTCATTTCTATTTTTTAATTCTATTCTATTTCTATTCTATTTTTAATTCTATTCTATTCTAATTTTTTATTTCTATTTTTAATTCTTATTTTTTAATTTCTACTCCAACTTCTATTCCTATTCTATTTTTTTTAATTCTATTCTATTCTTCTACTCTATTTCAATTCTGATTTAGAATAGAATAGAATAGAATAGAATAGAATAGAATAGAATAGAATAGAATAGAATAGAATAGAATAGAATAGAATAGAATAGAATAGGAATTCTTTATTGGCCAAGTGTGATTGGACACACAAGGAATTTGTCTTTGGTGCATAGGCTCTCAGTGTACATAAAAAGACAAGATACATTTGTCAAGAATCATAAGGTACAACACTTAATGATAGTCATAGGGTACAAATAAACAATCAAATTGTATTAGGAAACAATCAATATTTGTCAGAAGGATACCAGCAACAAGGTTACATTTCATGTAAGGATCATAAGGATACCAGCAACAAGGTTACATTTCTATTCCTATTTTTTAATTCCATTCCATTCTATATTCCATTCCCTTTCCTATTCCTACTCCATTCACAAAGGCCTCACTTAGCGACAGAAATTTTGGGCTCCACTGTGGTCGTAAGCCGAGGACTACATACTCTTACTGCCACGTCCACTATCCAGACTTCCTAATAATAAATAATAATCCGTGCCCCCCAAGGGGTTATTGGCCAGCCATGCCTGTTCTGCTACTTCCTTCACACCGGACGAGATTCAGCAAGCAGCCGAAAATTAATTTAGCATCAGCTTACTCAAACGCTAATAACGCTTCCGTCTTTGGAAGGAGGAAGAAACTACCGATATATCTTGAACTGCCTGACATAGACAAAAATGAATAAGCCCCCACCCTGTTTTCTTTCCTGCTTCCGTGGTGTGGAGACAATAACTGGGTCCTTAACACAAATAAGGACATTAAGAGCCTTGGTAGTACAGTGGTCTAAAGCACCCTGTTATTAAGACCAGCTGCAGGTTCGAATCTCTCCAAGGCTCAAGGTTGACTCAGCCTTCCATCCTTTCTAAGGTAGGTAAAATGAGGACCCGGATTGTGGGGGCAATAAGTTGACTTTGTATAAAATATACAAAAGGATGAAGGCTATTGCTTAAGGAGCCTTGGTAGTACAGTGGTCTAAAGCACCCTGTTATTAAGACCAAGCTGCCTGCAATTACTGTAAGTTCGAATCTCCCCAGGCTCAAGGTTGACTCAGCCTTCCATCCTTTCTAAGGTAGGTAAAATGAGGACCCGGATTGTGGGGGCAATAAGTTGACTTTGTATAAATATACAAAAAGGATGAAGGCTATTGCTTAGCGCATTGTAAGCCGCCCTGAGTCTCGGAGAAGGGCGGCATATAAATCAAATAAATCAAATAAATAAAAAAAAATAAGACAAGGAGTTTATAGTGGACTATAGAAGGAGTAGATCAGACATCCAGCCCTTGCTTAGCAATGGAGACCGAGTGGAGCAAGTGGCCAGTTTTAAGTTTCTGGGTGTTGTCATTAAAAGAGGAGCTGACCTGGGAGGCACTCACATGCAGCACTGGTCAAAAGGGGCCAGCAGAGATTATACTACCTGGGACTTCTCAGGAGACAACAACTGAATGGAAAACCGCTGGGGACCTTCTACCGCTGCACCATAGAGAGTATTTTAACTTAACTGCACCTGTGTCTGGTTTGCCAATGGCACAGCGGCAGATAGGTCGGCGCTCTAGAGGGTCAACGTCATTGCACAAAGGATCATGGGTTGCCCTCTCCCCTCCTTAGAAGAGCTTTTATAGCTCCCGCTACCTTCAGAAAGTTCAAAACATTCTTAAAGATCCATCTCATCCTGGGTATCCTTTTTTTTTTTTTGAACTATTACCATCTGGCAGCCGGTACAGGATAATAAAAACGAGGACAAACGGGCTGAAAAACAGCTTCTATCCCAGGGCAGTAACGGTATTGAATTCTACGGTATAGTGCCGTAATGGCGAATGTATGGCACGAATAGAATAGAATAGAATAGAATAGAATAGAATAGAATAGAATAGAATAGAATAGAATAGAATAGAAGAAAGAAAGAAAGAAAGGAGGAAGAAAGGAAGAATAGAATAGAATAGAATAGAATAGAATAGAAGAAGAAAGAATAGAATAGAAGAATAGAATAGATAGAATAGAATAGAATAGAATAGAATAGAATAGAATAGAATAGAATAGAATAGATGAAGAAGAAAGGAGGAAGAAAGAAAGAATAGAATAGAAGAATAGAATAGAATAGAATAAGAATATAGGATAGGATAGGATAGGATAGGATAGGATAGAATAGAATAGAATAGAATAGAATAGAATAGAATAGAATAGAATAGAATAGAATAGAATAACAGAGTTGGAAGGGACCTTGGAGGTCTTCTAGTCCAACCCCCTGCCCAGGCAGGAAACCCTACACCACTTCAGACAAATAGTTATCCAACCTCTTCTTAAAAACTTCCAGTGTTGGAGCATTCACAACTTCTGGAGGCAAGGAGTTCCACTGGTTAATTGTCCTCACTGTCAGGAAATTCCTCCTTAGTTCTAAGTTGCTTCTCTCCTTGATGAGTTCCACCCGTTGCTTCTTGTCCTGCGCTCAGCTGCTTTGGAGAAGAGCTTGACTCCCTCTTCTTTGGGGCAGCCCCTGAGACATCGGAACACTGCTATCATGTCACCCTTGGTCCTCTTTTCATTAAACTAGACACACCCAGTTCCTGCAACCGTTCTTCGTATGTTTTAGCCTCCAGTCCCCTAATCCTCTTCCTTGCTCTTCTCTGCACTCTTTCTAGATAGATAAAGTTTGGTGAGGATTGGGGTAAGTAGAGGGACGTATTCAAGATGGGCATATGTTTGGGTAGGCTGTTACGCAACTCTGAACAAACAATGATTCAAGACTCGGGTTTTTGTTTCCGGTTATATAACTTAGCAATTTTGCACTATTAGTAGAAGGCCTATTTAAAGATCTGAAAGCATTTAAGTAATCCGGTAACCCAGACCAAAGCTTCTGAGAAAAACAGCCTCGACTTGGCCCAAAATTCTCAATCCAATCCTGTTCTATCAAGGCTGACTTTATTTCTCCCCCCCCCGCCACCTCCTTCCAAAGGAGGCTAAATTCACCCACTTGCAATTCCATTTCTCCGCCACGCTATTTTAGTACATGTCGCCTAGCATCAACCAAACTCCAAGCTGGCTGCTGGCCTACATGGAGATTTAGGGGAAAATAACACAGAACTGGGATTGGAAGGAAGGAAGGAAGGAAGGAAGGAAGGAAGAAGGAAGGAAGGAAGGAAGGAAGGAGGGAGGGAGGGAAGGAAGGAAGGAAGAAGGGAGGAAGAGAGGGAAGGAAGGGGAGGGAAAGAGGGAGGGAAAGAGGGGGGGACGGAAGGAAGGAAGAAGGGAGGGAGGGAGGGAGGGAAGGAAGAAGAAGGAGGGAGGGAGGGAAGGAAGGAAGGAAGAAGGGAGGGAGGGAGGGAAGGAAGGAAGGGGGAGGGAAAGAGGGAGGGAGGGAGGGAAGAAAGTTCCTATTTTTCTACTCGCATTTTTTTTACCTGCTTTCGAACTGTTAGGTTGGCAGAAGCTGGGACAAGTCACGGGAACTCACCCCATTATGCGGCGCTAGGGATTCGAACCACTGAACTGCCGACCTTTCGATCAACAAGCTCAACGTCTTAGCCCCTGAGCCACCGAATCCCTTTAAATTAAAGTCAACCTGCTTAGGTTGACATTTATTTATTTATTATTTATTTATTTATTTAAAAAAAATTCCGATTTAAATCAAAAAAATCTGATTTTTTTTTGATTTTTTTAAAAAAAAAATCATTGATTTTTATCCACCCTGATCTCTAGTCTAGTTCAAGGTGGATTTTTTTGGGGGGGGGAAAGAGGGTTTGGAAATTGAGGGGGGGGAAGTTTTGGAAATTGTGACTTTGAGCTAATCCCCAGGAGACTGGGAATTCTAGCTCCACTTTAGGCTAGAACTCCCAGTCTCCTGGGGATCGGCCCAAAGTCACCCAGCTAGACTTCATGCCTAAAGTGGAGCTAGAACTTCCAGTCTCCTGGGGATCGGCCCAAAGTCAGCCAGTTGACTTTTATGCCTAAAGTGGAGCTAGAACTCCCAGTCTCCTGGGGATTGGACCAAAGTCACCCAGCTAGATTTCATGCCTAAAGTGGAGCTAGAACTCCCAGTCTCCTGGTAATTGGCTCGAAGTCACCCAGTTCAATCTTATGCCTAAAGTGGAGCTAGAACTCCCAGTCTCCTGGGGATTGGACCAAAGTCACCCAGTTGTGTCTTATGCCTAAAGTGGAGCTAGAACTCCCAATCTCCTGGGGATTAGCTCAAAGTCACCCAGTTGACTCTTATGCCTAAAGTGGAGCTAGAACTCCCAGTCTCCTGGGGATTGGACCAAGTCACCCAGTTGTGTCTTATGCCTAAAGTGGAGCTAGAACTCCCAATCTCCTGGGGATTGGACCAAAGTCACCCAGTTGACTCTTATGCCTAAACTGGAGCTAGTAGAACTCCAGTCTCCTGGGGATTGGACCAAAGTCACCCAGCTAGATTTCATGCCTAAAATGTAGCTAGAACTCCCAGGCTAGGTAATGGGCTCAAAGTCACCCAGTGACTCTTATTCTAAAGTGGGACTAGAACTCCCAGTCTCCTGGGGATCGGACCAAAGTCACCCAGCCAGATTTCATGCCTAAAGCGGAGCTAGAACTCCCATTTTCCTGGCAATCGGCCCGAAGTCACCCAGCCGGCGCTTCATGCCCAAGGCAGAACTAGAACTCCCAGTCCGCCCCCTTAGCCACTACACCAAATTGGCTCGATTCTGTTTTATTTTTCTGCCTAAAGTTATTTATTCACGCTTCGAACGCAGCATGTGGGGGCACGGATGCAAATGCGAGCGAGTGCACAAGAACGAGAAGTGTCGCTATTAACATGCCACATGCTTTGCATCTCAGTCTCTGTGTGTGTGTGTGTGTGTGTGTGTCTGTGTGTGTGTGTGTGTAGGTATAGGTGTGTGGGAGGAGCATCACAAAAAAACTCAAAATCTGGTTCTGTTTTCCCATTTGTCTCCTCCTCCTCCTCCTTTCACCCAACAACTCTGCTTCTCATTCTCACCCCAGAGAACCCTGGAGCACCCCAAACCAGATTTCCTGAAGTGGGGTGCCCTCCTGCTGCCCGGGGATCCCCATGGCCAGAAATCCACGGGATTAAAAACAAAAACACACAACATTTATTTAAATGTACTATATGCCAACCATCTCACTTTTCGAGCGACTCTGGGTGACTCACATCCTAAAGGCAAGGAGAGTTGTAGTATCCAAAGAGTTGGGGACAAAGCCCCCCACCCCGGTTGCAAAGGTTGCTTCCCCAGCGCCCCCCCTTCTCTGCCCCCTCCCAAATTCTCTTCCTTATAGTCCCCCCCAACACCTGGGGGTCTCCCTTCCCCAGCATTTCAGGGGTTAAGGTCTTTGCATCGTTTTTCCTTAAAGCAGCCCCACCCCATCCCCATCAGCCATTCCAGGTCCCCCCCCCAAACCATGGAGGGCTCTTTGCAGCCTCCAATCCCTTCTTTCCCCTTCCCCCCAATATAGCCCTCCCCACCCTCTCCCCATCTCTTCCCCTCCTTCACCCCTTCCATTATAGCCCCCACTCATCCTCCCCATCTCTTGCCCTCCCCACTGACCTCCCATTGTAGCCCCCTCCCTGTCTCTTGCCCCCCCAGACTACCCCATCTCTCGCCCCTCCCCATCTCCAATATAGCCTCCACCCGCACCCCTCTCCCCATCCCTTGCCCTCCGTTACCCCCCTCCAATGATAGCCCCCCTCCCCATCTCTCGCCCTCCCGACCCTCCCAATAGAACTCCCTCTCCACCCCACTCCTCTCTTGTCCACCCCAGATCCCCCCCTCTTCCTCCCCAGGTCCCCCTCCTTCCTAATCTGCCCCATCCCTCCCTCTCTCTCCTCCCCCCCACTGGAACTCTTTGGACAGCCAGTCTCCGCTTGGCAGCGGCACCCTCCCCTCCCCTCCCCCTGAACCAAAGAGACCGACTAGATGACCTCTGGTGTTTCCCCCTCCCCTCCCCTCTTTTTCTTTTTTTCCCTCCTCCTCCTCCTCTCCTCTCCCCCCAGATCCCCCCTCCTCCTTCCTAAGCTGCCCTGTCCCTCCCCCCCTCCCCCCCTCTCTCTCTTCCCCCCCCCCATTGGAACTCTGTTCAAAGAGTTCCAATGGCGGGGAACAGAAGAGAGCGACTAGATGACCTCTGGCGTTTCCCCCTCCCCTTCTTTTTTTCCCCTCCCCCCCTCCTCCTCCCCTCCGCCCTGCAAGCCTTTCAACTTCCTTCCGGAGGGAGGGTGGGAGGGAGGGAGGGAGGGAGGGAGGGGGGGAAAGATAAAAACAAAAACAAAAACAAAAATTCCTTAGGAAAAGATAAATAAAATAAAAGGAAATAAAATAAAATAAAATAAAATAAATAATAAAATAAAATAATTAATAAAATTAAATTAAAATAAAGTAAATAAAATAAAATAACATAATAAAATAATAAAAAATAATTAATAAAATTAAATTAAAATAAATTAAAATAAAATTAAAATAAAATAAATAAAACAAAATAAATAATAAAATAAAATAATTAAATTAATAAAATAAAACAAAATAAATAATAAAATAAAATAAATAATTAATAAAATAAAATAAAATAATTAATAAAATTACAATAAAATAAAATAAATAATTAATAAATTAAATTAAAATAAAATAAAATAATAATTAATAAATTAAAATAAAATAAAATAAATAAATAATTAATAAAATTAAATTAAAATAAAGTAAATAAAATAAAATAACATAAATAAAATAAATAAAAAATAATTAATAAAATAAAATTAAAATAAAATTTAAAATAAATTAAATTAAAATAAAATTAAATAAATAATTAATAAAATTAAAATAATTAATTAATAAAATAAAATAAAATAAATAATTAATAAAATAAAATTAAAATAAATAAAATAATAATAATAATAATAAAATAAAATAAATAAAATAAATAATAAAATAAATAAAACCAAATAATAAAATTAAATTAAAATAAAATAAATAAATTAATTAATAAAATTAAAATAAAATAAAATAAATAATTAATAAAATTAAATTAAAATAAATAAAATAATAATAATAATTAAAATAAAATAAATAAAATAAATAATAAAATAAATAAAACCAAACAATAAAATAAAATAAAATAAAATCCTCTCTCCCTCCATTCCACCCCCCCTCCCCCCACCGCCGTCTTTTCCCCCCCCGTGTTCCCCCCCCTCCTCCCCCCCATCCTCGGCGGCTGCTTTTTTTTCCCTTCTTCCTTTCCTTCTCCGGCCGCGGCATTTTTCCTTGCGACGCGACCCCCCCCCTTTTTTTTTTTAAATCGCCCCCCCCCACCCTTCTCCCCTTTTTCCCTCCCCCCCCTTCTCCCCTCTCCCCCCCCCCGCACCGCCCCAAAAGTGCTCCCTCACCCGTGTGGCGCTGGGAAAAGTTCCTCGTCGGCGGCCGCTCAGCTCCGGGAAGGAGAAGCCAGCGCCGCGTCCGCATTCGGAGCCACCTCCGCCCGCGCCGACAAGCCAAAAAGCAGCCGCTCCGCTCCGTCAGGCGCGGCCGAAGGCGATCGAACGCCCGGCGCTCCGTTCCCCCTGCCTGGGTGAGCCCTCCTCCGGCTCGGTCGAAGCGAGGAAATCGGCGCTCGATTCTTTCGGTCTGCCCCGCTCCTCCGCTCTCACGCCCCTCCTCCCTCTCTCGAGAGTGGACCAATCAGATGCGCTTCCGCATTCCGATGGAAAGCAGGAGACGGGGCTCCGCCCACGCGTCGGGAGGGGCGGGCTGTGGGGGGGGGGAGAGAGGGATTTCGTAGGTTGTGGAAAAGATTCTATTCTATTTTAATTCTATTCTACTCTACTCTACTCTATTCTATTCTATTCTATCTATTCTATTCTATTCTATTCTATTCTATTCTCTACTACTCTTACTCTACTCTACTCTACTCTACTCTATTCTACTCTACTCTACTCTACTCTTATTCTTTCTATTTATTCTACTATATTTATTCTATTCTACTCTACTCTACTCTACTCTATCTACTCTATTCTATTCATATTCTATTCCTACTCTACTCTACTCTTTCTATTCTATTCTATTTATAATTCTATTCTATTCTACTCTACTCTACTTCTACTCTACTCTACTATTCTACTCTACTCTACTCTACTCTATTCTATTCTATTCTATTCTATTCTACTCTATTCTATTCTATTCTACTCTACTCTACTCTACTCTACTCTACTCTACTCTATTCTATTCTATTCTACTCTACTCTATTCTATTCTATTCTACTCTACTCTACTCTACTCTATTCTATTCTATTCTATTCTATTCTACTCTACTCTACTCTATTCTATTCTACTCTACTCTACTCTATTCTACTCTACTCTACTCTATTCTACTCTACTCTACTCTACTCTATTCTATTCTATTCTACTCTACTCTACTCTACTCTACTCTACTCTATTCTACTCTATTCTATTCTATTCTATTCTACTCTACTCTACTCTACTCTACTCTACTCTATTCTATTCTATTCTACTCTACTCTACTCTACTCTACTCTACTCTACTCTACTCTATTCTATTCTACTCTATTCTATTCTATTCTACTCTATTATATTCTATTCTATTAGCGAATTAGTGAAGCCTGCTCTGCAAACAGTTCTACGTTCTATGATGTTGGAGCTATGAATTCTGGGAGTTGAAGTCCATGCATCTTAAAGCATGCTGGCTGGGGAATTATTGGGAGGGAGGGAGGGATGGATGGATGGATGGATGGATGGATAGATAGATAGATAGAAGATCTAGATCATAGATGATAGATAGATAGAGATAGATAGATAGATACGATAGATAGATTGATAGATAGTAGATCTAGATCATAGATGGTAGATAGAAATAGATAGATAGAATAGAGTAGAGCTACATTATAGATAGATAGATATAGATAGATAGAGTAGATCTAGATAATAAATGATTGATTGATAGATAGATGATAGATATTGTCACTTTAAATATACACTAATCGACATACATTAAAATGAAATTTAGTTGCATAGAGCTCTCAAAGGGTCACCACCTCCAATATACACTGTATAAACATAAATAAATAAATAAATAAATAAATATGTATATGTATATGTATATAACCACATATATTATATGATACAGAGAAACAACACTGTAATTCTGAGAGTGGAAGTCCATATTTCTTCAAGGCTCCAAGGGGGGGGGGGGGTGGGGGAGAGAGAGAGAGAGAGACGGAGCCCGGAAGTAGTCGTTTCGCGTACACCTCTACTAACTTGAGTCTAACTACCCCAACCTGGGCGGCCGAAGCCCCGCCCAGGCGTCTACGGAAAGAGCGACGGGCCAGACGAAGTGGACGGAAGCGGCTGGCGCGCCTGCGCGGAAGAAAGGAGCGCGCTTCTGTGGGCGCTCGCCTGAGGAGGGACCGGCGTCGCCGGACGGACGGACGGACTGAGCCTCCTCCGGCTTCGCGGGCCATGAGCGCCGCCGCGCTGGTTTCCCCCGCGCTGCCCGCGGGGCCTCCGCTGCCTCCGCCGGCTTCCACGCTGCCCCCGGGGGCCGGAGCCGCCGCCGCCGCCGCCGCTGCTGCTGCTGCCGCCGCCGCCGCCGCCGCCGAGAGCTATGAGGAGGAGGAGCTGGAGAGCCCCGCCGAGGAGGAGGACGGCGAACGCAGCGGGCGCGCTCGGGACTCCGACGAGGGTGAGCCGCGGCCGGTCTGTCTGGGGGTGGGGGGTGGGGGGGGGGGGGCGGGGGGGGGGGGGGGCTGGACTCCAATACCCATTTCCTTTGGCTGGTGCTCGACCCCCCCCAAGACCCATCATGCTCTGCCGGTGATGGAGACTGCATGGGGTGAACTCCACAGCACCCATAATTCCCTCTCTGGGGTAGTTGAACTACATTAACCATCGCTTTCGAGGTGGGGGGAGGTGCTGGAGCCCAATGCCCATCATGCTCTGCCAATGATGGAGACTATATGGGGTGAACTCCAGCACCCATAATTCCCTCTCTGGGGTAGTTGAACTACACTAACCATCGCTTTGGAGGGAGCCCAATGCCCATCATCCTCTGCCAACAATATAGACTGCATGGGATGTACTCCAGCACCTATAATTCCCTATCTGGGGTAGTTGAATTACACTAACCATCGCTTTGGAGGTAGCGGGGAGGTGCTGGAGCCCAATGCCCATCATGCTCTGCCAATGATGGAGACTATATGGGGTGAACTCCAGCACCCATAATTCCCTCTCTGGGGTAGTTGAACTACACTAACCATCGCTTTGGAGGGAGCCCAATGCCCATCATGCTCTGCCAACAATATAGACTGCATGGGATGAACTCCAGCACCCATAATTCCTTCTCTGGGGTAGTTGAACCATACTGACCATCGCTTTGGAAGTAGGGGGCAGGTGCTAAACCCCAATGTCCATCGTGCTCTGCCGGCAATGGAAAAGGCATGGGGTGAATCGCAACACCCATCACTTCCCATCTCTGGTGGCTGGACTACAGTACCCATCGCTGGCTGTTTGTAGGTGCCCAATCACAGCGCCCATCGCTGTGCCCTAGCTAAAGGGAGTGCAGATGATGGACTACAACACCTATCACTCTGCAGACAGTGGAGACTGTAAGGGCTAGATCACAACCCCCATCACTTCCTATCTCTGGTGTCTGGACCACAATACCCATAACTGGCTGTAGCGAAGGCAAATGTCTATCCCAGTACCCATCATTCTCCCCATGACATTAGAGACTGTAGGGGCAAGACCACAACACCCATCACTTCCTATCTCTAGTATCCGGACCACAATACCCATCACTCTACAGTCAGGTTAGATGCTCTCTACCTACCCCAGCTACATGTTTTCAGGACCTGTTCGTAAGTCACTTTTTTTCAGTGCCATAACTTCGAACGGTCACTAAACAAACTTTTGTAAGCCGAGGACTGACTATACCTATTACTCTTCCCATCTACATTGACTAAAGTGGCTGGACTACAATACCCTCCTTTTCCCGGCCTTGGATTGCAAGCGTCCGACCACAGCACCCATTGCTCTAACCGCAAACACGGTAGTTGCTGGTTCTGGACCACAACACCCATGACTGTCTCCCTACCATGGAGACTCTGGGTGGTGATGGACCACAATACCCATCTCTGCCGCTTTTCAGACTCACCCCTGCTGAGGTCCAGCATCTCTAGCATTTTAAAAAAAAGGCCAGTTTGCAATTTTGGCCCTGCAGGCTCAGCCTGGAGAAACTTGTTTGAGCAAAAAAACAAAACAAAAATGACTTTTATTTGATGTTTTCTGACATGATTGATGCTGATCCTGTTGCTTAGATACGGAAGATGCCAGTGAAACGGATCTGGCGAAACACGATGAGGAAGATTACGTAGAAATGAAGGAGCAGTGAGTATTGTGGCAACTCTGGACTATCTAGTATCCAACTTCTTACTCTCTTTCCACTCTATATTCAAAATGGACTGTGATTAATATACCTCTGTGTGTATGTATATGTGTAAATATAAATATACGGTATGTATAACTATATAACCGCACATATACATGCACACACAAATACACTGTGTATCTCTCTCTCTCTCTCTCTCTTTATGTATGTATGTATATGTATAAATATAAATATATGTATAAATATATAACCACATATATACATGCACACACAAATTCACACAATGTCTCTCTCTCTCTCTCTCTCTGTATGTATATGTATAAATATAAATATATGTATAAATATATAACCACACACATACATTCACACACAAATTCATACACGTTGTGTGTGAGTGTGAGTGTATACATAATTAGTTTACTGATTAGCCCATGGGCCATATCAAAAGTGCAGAGTTCAGACATAAATAATTACCACCTTTTCTTTCTTTTGCCACAGTCATTTCTATTTCTATTTGCTATTCTTTGTGCTTTGTTGTCTTCTCCAATTCTTTCTCATCCCTTTTGCTATTTGTTTATTATATTATTATTATTGTTGTTGTTGTTGTTGTTCTTATCATTATTAACATTTGCTTGTCACCCATTCCACTGCCATATAAAACCTATTCTCTTTTCAGGATGTACCAGGATAAATTGGCATCACTAAAAAGGCAGCTGCAGCAACTACAGGAAGGTAAAACTTTTCAGTTGCTAATTACGATACCGTTTAGCTTTGTGAGTTTGCCTACATTGGAATGTTGAGTTCTCGGATCTGGTCTCTTGCAAAACCTGCGGAGGGGAAAAAAAAACCTTACTTTATGCTAACAAGAAGGTTTGTTAGTCCCGAATAGTTGATTTTGCAACTATTCAACTCATTCCTACTGGTGCATGCTAACCTCATATTCCTCAAATCCAGGAAGCACGTGCACAACATCTGTCCAACAACTTTTAACATCAATTCCCAATGGAAAACCAAATGAACTGCTGAACGCTCAGACATAAGAAGAGAGACAACTAGGGGTGACAAGATAGCAGCATTCCAATATTTTGAGGGGCTGCCCCAAAGAAGAGGTGATCAACCTATTCTCCAAAGCCCCAGAAGGCAGGACAAGAAGCAATGGATGGAAACTAACCAAGGAGAGAAGCAATCTGGAATTAAGGAGAAACTTCCTAACAGGGAGGGTAATTAACCAGTGGAATGGCTTGCCACCAGAAGTTGTGGGTGCTCCATCACCAGAGATTTTTGAGACTGGACAGCCACTTGTCTGAAATAGTATAGGTTCTCCTGCTTTTAGCAGGGGGCTGGACTAAAAGACCTTGTTGAGGGTAAAACTGTCATCTGCAAAGTGGTGCAACAGACCAGACAGCGAATAGATACGTTGCTTAGCAAAACACACAGATACTCACAGACTCTGAACGTTGTAAGAAAATAAACAGTCTTTACTTGTAGTAAAAAATAAACTTGGCTTCTTAAACAAAGATAACACTTCTTCAAATAATCACGGTTCAACGCAAAAACATAGTTTGCTTACAATTCCAGTTCTCTTCAGTAACACAGACACGGTTCCTTTCAGCAGTTCAACCTAATAGCAGGAGCAGAAGTGAACGAACTTCCTGCCTTCTTTTATGTCTGCTTAGCACAGCCAATTAGTCATCTTGTAGCAGTTAAAGTTACAGAACATAGTTTTCTATATATTACCTACCAAACCGTAGGATAAGCATCCAACAGACTTCGAAGTCCCTTCCAACTCTGTTACTCTGTTAATAGGTTTGTTAACCTATTATCTCCAGCTAACATGACCAGTATCAAGTGGTAGAGGTGGGGGATTATACCTCAAAACCTTGAGAGAACGCAAAAGTTTTTGGTAAACTATTAATATAATTTTCTGAGTAAATGGATGATAGTATTTTAAATCTTACCAGGCAACTGGCGTCTATAGGAAGAAATTGAGAAAAGGGAAAGGGTTTTCTTTTCTTTTCTTTTTTCTTTTTCTTTTTTTGGTGTGTGGTTGCAATCTCTCATGCCATGACTTTTTTTATTCCATAGGTACCTTACAAGAATATCAGAAAAGGATGAAGAAGCTGGATCAGCAATACAAAGAGAGGATCCGCAATGCAGGTGAGCAGGTTGGACTGAGGTGGCAAATTCATCCTAACGTGTGAAATTACCTACTCAGGATTCGAACCTTACAAAGTGAGATATAGGTAGTTCTCGGTCCGCCACCACAATTGAGCCCAAAATTTCCATCGCTAAGTGGTTATAACTAGTTATTTGGTGTTTCCTTTTGGAATTAGCTGGAGCTATCATTGATCACCAGGTTCATTTATGAAATCAGCCTGCTGTGACCCCTGTGTTAGCTCTCACAATTCGGTCCTATCTGTTGTGACCTAGTAATTACAATATCCAATTAGTCCCAAACAAACATATTTTAGTGTAACAGCTGAGAATTATGTTCATTCTCAGCTGAGTCCCAATTAGTTGCAAAACAAGTCCTTCGGAAGAAGTCCTTAGGGATAATCACCAACCTTTATCTTCTTTGGCACCCTGCCAAAAGCCTTACTTGGCAAAGCCCCACAAAGTTCAGAAACAAACGAGATGCCGACTGGAAACAGAGTTAGCAAAGTTGCTTTCCTGCAAAAAGGCCCAAGTGCCTCTGTTTCTCTTTTAAGCCTTATGGGAGGGGCCAATCATCTCCTGCCTTACTCCTGAGTCGTCCCTTTTGTTTTAGCTGCTCTTGCCTTCTGGCTTTGTTGTGCGCTGCCCAAAGGGACTTTTGATGAGCTGGACAAGCTACATAAATCTAAATCAAAATTGTATAAATACAATATAAATGCTGAATAAACAAATGTTGTGTGCATGCATTTGTGTGTGGATTAATTATGAACTTTTGGGGGATTTCGTTCAGAGAGAAGTATATTCGAAGTTCACTTGTCTTATTAGCATTAAAACTTACTCTTAACTCTCTTGTCATTCACAAACCCATCCCAGAACAACAACTCCAGTATTCTACTAAAATTAAACATGTTTGTACCTTCCCTCTAATAATTGTCATGTCTGTTTCCTTCCAGAGCTTTTTCTTCACTTGGAAGTAAGTATATCTTATCGAAACTATTTTATGTTAGGACTTCAGGATTATTTCTGTTTCCTGCATTGGATTCCAGCCTAGACAGATTTGCAATAGAGTCACCAAAATTTAAACAAAGCTGCTGTTAACGGATTTTAACGAATCTTGTACAAAAAAAAATTTTTTCCCCTTTTCCCCCCCCCCCCAAAAAAATAAGACATCCCATGATAATAAGACCAATCTGGCAGCTCTGTGCATGCATGCACTAAGAACAGGCTCCTCCTGTTCCTCTGCCTCTCTAATGTCCAACTCTGGAGGCTCCGGAGTCTGTGCATCACTCCCCGATGGCCCTGGCCTCATCTCTGCCTCTGACGCAGAGCCCTCGTCCGAGCCTTCCCCAGACTCCAGGACTGGCCCATGTTCCTCCCCAGCCTCCTCACTGTCCGACTCCACTGCCAGCTCCGCAGGGTGCTGGCGGACCACAACACTTATACTCCGAAAAATATAGTAATGAACTCAACCTAATGCTTAATGACAAGCAACCTACGTTTTCGCCTTAACCTTGAAAATGCTCTCCTTTTTTTTTTTGGATGTGGATTAGACAGAGCAGGTGGAACGAAACTACATCAAAGAGAAAAAAGCAGCAGTGAAGGAGTTTGAGGATAAAAAAATCGAGCTGAAGGAGAGCCTGATCGCTGAGTTGGAAGAGAAGAAGAAGATGATTGAGAGCGAGAAGCTTACCATGGAACTGACAGGAGGTAAAGCAGAGACGAAAACGTTTCCGAACCGTTGAGACCAACCGCTTTGGAAGCCCTTGGCTCAAGACACAGGGTCAATGCGAAGTTTACGCAAGTGTTCTGACCCAGCTCCCCAAACACGACAAACCCTCTGATGTGAACGCAAAAGATGCCTTTAATTAGGAGCACCGGCAGCCCCAGCAAAAAGTTTCTCTCGCAGGCTAACAAGTCCGTCTGGCCGGAAGATGAATAGTTGTCTGCCTCATCTATTCATCTCCACCCCCTGCCTTTTATCCCCAGAGCTAGAGTGGGGCTTCGCTAGCAGCGGTGGCTCTTCCGTCCCAAGGACCGGCCCATAGATTTCCACCGCTCTCCTCTCCTCTGCCTTCTGTGCATCTGCGCGTCAGGCACTGGACCCAGCTGTTCCTCCTCCTCCTCCTCATCAGCCACCTCCAGACCTGGCGGCTGTTGACTCTCCATCTGAGGGCTGATGGACGGCCCAGCTCCGCCTCTCCCTCTCCCTCCCCCCCGTCTCTCTCTCTCCCTCTCCCTCCCTCTCTCTCTCTCTCTCTGCCAGCTCCATTCCCTCTTCCCCTCTCAGAGCTCTCAGGTTGCCCTGATGCTGACCCTGACACCTATGTCGCTTCCTCCTCCTCCTCCTCCTCCTCCTCCTCCTCCTCCTCCTCCTCCTCTGATTTGGCTGCTAGAGGGGCCGGTGGCTGACAGGCCACAACAGAAAATTAACCTGGTTTGGAGATTCAGTGAAATTGAATAACAGAGCTGGAATAACAGAGTTTGACTAATAGAATAGAATAGAATAGAATAGAATAGAATAGAATAGAATATTGGAATGAGGACTGGAATGGAATAGAATAGAATTAGAATTAGAATTAGGAATAGAATAGAGTGGAATGGAATAGAATAGAATAAAATAGAATAGAATAGAATAGAATAGAATAGAATAGAATAGAATAGAATAGAATAAGGAATAGATTAGAATTAGAATTAGGAATAGAATAGAATTAGAATTAGGAATAGAATAGAATAGAACAGAATAGAATAGAATAGAAATAAGGACTAGAGTAGAGTAGAATAGAATAGAATAGAATAGAATAGAATAGAATAGAATAGAATAAGGAATAGATTAGAATTAGAATTAGGAATAGAATGGAATAGAATAGAATAGAATAATAGAATAGAATAGAATAGAATAGAAATAAGGACTAGAGTAGAATAGAATAGAATAGAATAAGGAATAGATTAGAATTAGAATTAGGAATAGAATAGAATAGAATAGAATAATAGAATAGAATAGAAATAAGGACTAGAGTAGAATAGAATAGAATAGAATAGAATAGAATAGAATAGAATAGAATAGAATAGAATAGAATAATATTCTTTATTGGCCAAGTGTGATTGGACACACAAGGAATTTGTCTTGGGTGCATACGCTCTCGGAGTACATAAAAGAAAAGATACATTCGCCTACATTCCATAGATGTGAAAAATATATCTGGGAGTGGAGTGGGGAGTAAAGAAATAGGTTTTTTTTTTTATTGTGCCTCAGTACTCAGATGGGGTTTTGTTTCCCCCTGTCGCTTTTAATAGAAATTTGTGGACTTACAGTCCAATTGGTTTGTTGCTGTCTTCAGATTCCATGGAAGTGAAGCCGATCATGACCAGGAAATTGCGGAGGAGGCCGAACGATCCGGTGCCCATTCCTGACAAAAGGAGGAAACCAGCTCCAGATATCCTTTCTGCGATGAAACCTTGCCCTAAAAACTCAAGGCTTGGCCAGTATAGGTAGTCCTTGACTTACCACGGTTCCTTTAGCGGCTGTTCAAAGTCACAACGGCGTTGAAAACAGTCTTAACAGTTTGCTTGCACGCTTTGGGTACCTGGCACCGAAAAGGTTAACCATCACCGGCCTAAGCGGTTGCTCGAGTGTTTTTGCATGACCCTTAATGCGGATTACCTCAGCTCAATTATCTCCTCACGGACGAGCAGATCATGGAAGATTTGAGGACTCTCAATAAGGTAAGTCCCTAGGGAGTTGGGCGGCATAGAAATGCAAGAAAGAAAGAAAGAAAGAGAGAGAGAGAGAGAGAGAGAGAGAGAGAGAGAGAGAAAGAGAGAAAGAAAGAAAGAGAAAGAAAGGAAGGAAGGAAGGAAGGAAGGAAGGAAGGAAGGAAGGAAGGAAGGAAGGAAGGCTAGGAGAAGAAGAAAAACAAAAAAACCCCCCACCAATCCTTAGTTTTCTGTCTAACCATCCCAATTTTATTTTCTCTGGATTTGAGCCAGTATCCTGTTTTTCGTTAGAAAGAACTGGTTTTACGTGTGTCTCCTGAATTCAGGTGTTGATGTGAAAAAGGGGTGGGGGGAGGATATATTTTATATTGGGGTGTCAAACTCGATTTCAAGGAGGGCTGAATCAGGATTGTGTTGGACCTTGGGGAGGGGGGGACAGGGTGGGCGTGGCCACTTTGATGTCACTCGTGTTGGGGGCCGCCTGTGGAGACCCGAGCGCTCGGCCAGTGAAAACGTTGCTTCCCCCTCCACCCCCCCGGAGCTCTGTTTTCGCTGGCATTGGCACCACGGGCTGGTCCTTCGCTGTTTCCAGAGTGGCCCCGCGAGCCAGATCCATTTTCTTGGTCGTACTTTTGTGACTATTCCTTCAACAGTTTTCCTCTTCTTTCTTTTTTTTTTTAGCTTAAATCACCTAAAAGACCAGGTGAGTAATATGACCACGGGGCATTGTTTGAATTTAATTAGTTATTTTGCTTGTTTTGGCTCGGAACGGAGGGAAGGACTGCAGCTTAGTGCCCTTCTTGCCATACAGAAAATCCCAGATTCAGCCACTGTCCACCCTGCCGTTGGTATATTAGAATTACTTCATTGTCACTTTAAATGTACACAAATTGGCATACATTAAAATGAAATTGCGTTGCATACAGCTCTCAAGGGTCTCCACCTCTAATATACACTACATAAACAATTTAAATTTAAACAATTTAAGTACCGTATTTTTTGGAGTATAAGACGAATTTCATCCCTAAAAGGGGGTGAAAATTTAGGTGCGTCTTATACACCGAATCTAGCCCCCCCCCCTCTGGCCCCCACCCTTTGGTCTCTGCCTCGCAGCAGTCACCTCCTTGCAAGCAAACAGCAAGAAAAAACAGCTTCTTTCAGCTTCAGCACAGGCTAATTAGCACAAGTTGATTGAATCGGCCTCCCAGCTCTCAGCTGATTTGCTCTCAGCTGTTTTGCACGGCTCTGCTGCTTGCTGCAAGGAGGAAAATTGCTGGAGCAGATTTTTTTTCCCCCCTTGTGCTAATCAAGCTATGCTGAAAATGAAAATGAAAGTAAAGAAGGCTGTTTGCTGTTTGCTGCAACGAGGCAAAATTGCTCAGAGGGAGATTTCTTTTTCTTCTTTTCCTCAGCAAAAAAGGTAGGTGCGTCTTATACTCCGAAGAGTAAGTAAGTAAATAAGTAAAACATATGCACATACCCACCTATATTATAGGACACAGAGAAACAACACATTTTAGTTCGGATGTATAAATATACGGTAGTGGCCAAAGTTGTGGAAACCTTTTTGGAAAAAGTATTTTTGAGGTGTGATGGCTAATAACACCACTTTTTTTGGGGGGGAGTTTCAAGATAATCCTATTCCACTGCTGGAATGGCCTGAGAATAGCCCAGACCTTGACCCAATTGACCTTGACCTTAACCGAAAGCCCTATCAGTTGTGGAGCCGACCAGCGACAGGGAGCCGCAGCCGAGGGATGAAAGAGCCACATGCGGCTCCAGAGCCACGCGGGTTGCCGACTCCTGACATAGATGCTTATCGCCCGGTCCTCTTTTTTTTCTGTTCCAGCATCTCCTTCCTCGCCCGAGCATCTTCCAACGACTCCTGCAGAATCCCCCGCCCAACGATTTGAGGCACGGATAGAAGACGGGAAGCTTTACTACGATAAACGATGGTAAGGGGCGCGGGTAGAACGAGGGGCTTTTTTTAAGAGCAGCATTTTAAGAACGCTCGGGAAGTCAACGTTTATTTTGTCAAAATTGTGACGTGGTTTGCTTGGCCAGAAGCTTAAGTATGGAGAGTAGTCATGGCTGCTCACGCTCAGAGGGATTAATCCTTTCTAGGTCAGCCTGGCAGGGGGATTCCGGGAATCATAGTCCCAAAGTCTCCCCGTGGAACCGAATTCAGGAGGAAATGGAAATCACGGTTGTTATGGACGTTTTATATCACTAGGTGGCAGGAGACCACCAGAAGTGCTCTCTTTCTCTGAGAAAATACCTTTTTCCTCCATTTTTCCATAGCTGCCATATCTTTAGAAAGATCCCATCTACAGTCCTCGCTTAATGACCGGTTACCCAAACTAGGTAACATCATCAGTGCTACTAGGGTGGCACCGATGAGGTTACCTAGTCTAAGAGTGAAACATCTGCACGAAAACAACCAAGCTCAGAGAGCACCAAGAACCCCGCAGTCCTCCTCCTTCTCCTCCCCTTCTTCTCCACCTCCTCCCTTCCTCCTTTACTCCACAAACCTCATTCCCTTCTAGCACTGATGATGTTACCTAGTTGGGTAATAAAACGTCTGCAAGAAAACCGCCAAGCTCAGAGAGCACTAAGGACCCTACAGTCCTCCTCCTCCTCCACAAACCCTGCTCCCTTCTAGCATTGATTACATTACCTAGTTGGGTAATGAAACGTCTGCAAGGAAACCCCCAAGCTCAGAGAGCACTAAGGTTCCTTCCCTGTCATTTAACTACCTATCTGCCTTCTTTCCTTCCTTCCTTCCCTCCCTCCCTCCCTCTTTCTTCTCTTCTCCACAAATCCCTTCTAGCACCCGTATTCACTGGTTTTGGGGTTTTCTGCCTACAATAGAATGTTTGTTACATTTAGGCTAAACGTTTTTGTTTAATTTCAGAATGTTTGTGGTTATTTTTGTTCTCCTTTCGCAGGTTTTTCCTATGCTCGGCGTAGACATTCCCTTTTACCGTTAGAAATGTGTATTGTAATTTTTTTAAAAAAAAGATTAATTGCAATAGTTTGGCAGAAAGTTGATCCTTTTAAAATAGCTCCGACGTGTAGGAGGACAATTTCGACGTGCAAATTAAAATTCCCCAGCTATTCTATGTCTTTAAAAAAAAATGAATCTGCCGGCTGCTGCAAATATATATTTCTTTCCCCCCACCCCCACAATCCCCCTTTTTTTGATAGGCAACATGTAAAAGGATCATTATCTCCAAAGAACAAATGATTATGGCTAGGAATGGAATATCTAAAGCTTTAATGGTATTTAGACTTACAAAAATTGTGGTTTTCAGGCTGGAACCCAGAATCTGCGGAAAGCGTTGAGTGAAACCTGGTTTTTTAGTGGAAATACACCCTCATTTATGGAATCAGGTGTGATAGACAGTGGCTTGGTTACGACAATTGCGCGCGGGAGTGAAAAGACGACTGTAACATCTAGGGGATGAGAAATTCCATTGCTAAGCAGAGTGATGGTTATCGTAAATGAGTGTGCTGGCGGCAGAGTTGGACAATGAGGTTGGGGAGGAATTTGGGCCAGTTCTGGAGTCTGGGGAAAGCTCTGATGGATGCTGTGCATCGGATGCAGAGATAGAGCCAGGGCTGTCCGATATTTCCCAGCCACCGGAGAGGCAGCTGCCTTTGGAGGCTGAGATGAGTGAGGAGGAAGAACAGCTGGGGCCTGTTCCAGATGCACGTATGCGCAGAGCAGTTAGGAGAGGAGAACAACGGAGGACAAGGAGTCGACTCGGGAAACAAAGCACACGTGGGCGCTGAATGGCCCCTCCCTGGCTGGGGAATAAATAGAAGGAAAGGGGAGTGGTGGTCGTAGGAGACAACGATTCGTATTTCTGAAGATTTTGCTCATTGTGTTTCGTGCCACAAGGAATTGCTTGCCAGAACTTAATTTGCAGCCTTTTGGCTGGGAGCTCAGGGCCTTGCAATTATCGCAAGGAACTGATAAGGTCTGTTGCTGCACGAAGGAATCTTGCCTGGACTTTTCGGTGGGTGAATGCAATTAATTCACAAGAGGTAAATAAAGAGGGGGGAAAAACAGGAGTCAGAACAATGAGTCACTCCCAGGAAATCAAAGCTGCTGGATTGGACACCCTCATATGTTCAAACCCGTGCCTAACATTTTCGATCCTATCAGAAAGCAAAAAAGCTTTTCCTTGCTCTTGTTAAATCCTGTGGTCGTTTCCGTTAAAATTGGCAGGCAGGGTAAAAAAAAGCAACAGTCCTCAATTTTAAATGCCAGAAATTGGAAGAAGCATAAAACAACATCTCCTCTTCCCTCCTGCGTACGGTTGCAGGTTTTTTTTCCCCCCCTACGTTTCTTGCAGGCAGGTGAAGTTCCCAATCAATACGGTAATGCAAACAGCGGAGAGGAAATTGCACAAACCACGATGGAAGCAGCATCGTGAACGTTGTTGGGCAGGAGATTGAGCTATTAAGGGCAATCGGAAATGGGGAGAGAGGCGCAACGGTTCTCTGTACTTACCTTAGATACCCAAGCGGAGCAGCGTAAACAGGAAGCGTGTCAAACAATTTAGGCTGGCGATTTAGGGGATGGTTAATCTTAGTTGAGCTCTACCTGAGACGCTTAATCTCTAGAAGATCAGGTAAAAAAATGATGCATTGGAAGAAGAGAAGATAATGTTAGTGTCTTTTTTTTTTTTTTTACTGCGAGCACTCCGGCCCACATTAAAAATGAAATTCTGTTACCTGCTCTCAAGAGAGTGTGTATCTACCCAAACATATACATATGTTATGTTGTTGTTAATCGTGAAGTTGTGTCTGACCTATCGTGACCCCATGGACAACGTTCCTCCAGGCCTTCCTGTCCTATACCATCCTCTGGAGTCCATTGAAGCTCACGCCGACTGCTTCAGTGACTCCATCCAGCCACCTCGTTCTCTGCCATTTTCCCAGCATTAGGCTCTTCTCCAGGGAGTCCTTCCTTCCCATTAGGCGGCCAAAGTATTTGAGTTTCCTCTTCAGGATCTGGCCTTCTGAAGAGCAGTCAGGGTTGATCTCCTCTAGGACTGACCGGTTGGATGGCCTTGCAGTCCAAGGGACTCACAGGAGTCTTCTCCAGCACCAGAGTTCAAAGGCCTCCATTCTTTGGCGCTCAGCCTTCCTTGTGATCCAACTTTCCCAGCCATACATTGCAACTGGGAAAACCATCGCCTTGACTATACGCACTTTTGTGGGGCAGGGCGATGTCTCTGCTTTTTAGTATGTTATATGGTATGATATGGTATGGTGTATGGTATGGTATGGTATAGTATAATTATCAGTGGTGAAATTCAAATTTTTTTACTACCGGTTCTGTGGGCATGGCTTGGTGGGCATGGCAGGGGAAGGATAAATTTGATTCGGCGTATTATATAAGTATGTCGTTCGAAAACCGATCTTCCTGTTAAGATTTCAGATTTTGCATTCTATGTTTTGTATTTTATTTCCGTGTTCCTTTTTTTAAAAAAAATTGAAATATGATATGAATGTGCCCTACAATCAAATCAATAAAGGTTTTCTTTATTTCCAGGTATCACAAGAGTCAGGCTATTTATCTGGAGTCAAAAGAGAACACCAAAATCAGTTGTGTGATCAGCTCGGTGGGAGCCAACGAGGTAAGACGACGTCTCCTTTTCATCCGGGGGTTTCCGGAGTTGCGAATCAGGATCGGCCTTCCTCGTAACTTTGGTGTGCAATAAACGGTATTGTTCTTGCTTCAGTTGCATGGCAACCATCCGGCTGGAGGGCTTCGGGGAAGGATCCTTCAGAGCAGGAAGGGAGATTTTCATCAAGCAATTATTTCTTTGGATTACACTTCTGATCTTAACCACCGCTCTCCTTCTGAAACTTAATCAGAACTCTCGTCTAGCTTTTCTGGCGGTGGATCAGAAACAGATACCCTTATGGCTCCGCTGCTTTTTAGCCAGTTGCGTTTAAATCCATGTGCTCCTGGGATTTCATCTCTTTCTTTCAACCCTTAGGTGTGTTGCTAAAATGGAGAAATAAGCTGAGCGTGGTTGATTTGTAGCTGGATTATGATGGGCTCTTCAATGGAAGGCTATAATCTTTCCTGCCTCTGTAGGAGAAGAGCAGGTAGAGACAGAGGGCGGAGTTAAGCATGTCATCAGCTTGGAATCGTTACGTTGCCACAAATGTTCCAAGAAACTTAACTCCTCTTGAATTCTATTGAGTCTTATCTAGCCCCAGTTTAATACTGAACTTTAGTTGACTAGAGTCTTGTGTATAGACTGAAACAATACATCTTCTGAACCGCAACTTAATGCCTGATAGCAGTCTTCCGGTACTTTGGGGAGGGGGGTGGGCTGTCACGGAGAAGAGACAAAGATTGACTTGTTCGCCCAAGAGCAGGACAAGAAGTAACAGGTGGAAAAGATCATTAAAGAAAGATGCAACCTGGAACTAAGGAGAAATTTCCTGACAGTGAGAACAATTAAACAATAGGACAGCTCACCTCCAGAAGTTGTGGGTGCTCCCTCATTGGAGATTTTCAAGAAGAGACTGGACAGCCCTTTGTCCAGCAATAGCACTTAGACTTATATACCGCTTCACAGTGCTTTCCAGCCCTCTCTTAAGTGATTTACAGAGTCAGCCTCTTGCCCCCCAACAATCTGGCTCCTCATTTTACCAACCTCGGAAGGACGGAAGGCTTAGTCAACCTTTAGCCTGGTGAGAATCGAACTGTAGCCGGTAGGCAGCAGAAGTAGCCATGCATCACCATGGCTGCTATAGGGTCTCCTACTTGAGCATGGGGTTGGACTAGAAGACCTCCAAGGTCTCTTCCAACCCTATTATTCTATGCTGTAGTTTAACCAAAGTGGGTGGAATTGCAGGGAAGAATCGAAGTGGACTTCCGGCTGCCATAACATCATATCGAGCAATCTAGTTCTAAAACCGCTCCGTAACAGAACAACTGTCTCCAGCATCACAATTTCTCTCCTTCTCTCTGTCTGTCTGTCTGTCTTTCTTTTCCCAAACCTTGACAGATCTGGGTGAGGAAAACCAGCGACAGCACAAAAATGAGAATCTACCTTGGGCAACTCCAGAGGGGCGCTTTCGTGATTCGCCGGCGATCCGCAGCTTGACTGTCGTTTTTTCCCCCCCTGGCAGACCCTCGTAATTGAGGACAATCGGCCGTCTGCGAGATGTGTGCTTGCGCCCCTTAGGTGTGATTAGGCCCCAAAAAAACCAAACCATCATTCTTCCCTCCTTTGGAAGTGCGTCTCCACCAGCTGCGTATTTCTCTCGTGGAACGCCCCGCCACCCGGACTGACGATGTTGTTTTTCGCCGTCTCGTGGTCTCCACAAAGTTTCAGAAGGACCTCCGGGGTTTTTTTCGTCTTCCCATTATTTCATTCGGTCGCCAACGGTTTCCGTCGAGGAAAAAAGACCGGCGCGCGGTCAGCCTGGAGGAAGCTCCGCCAAAACCTCCGGGGAAGCGGAGCGTACGCCAAACGTCTCCGGAGGAGGAGGAAGCGTCGACAGCGTCGAAACGTGGGGGAAAAGGACGGCGTCGGCATGCCGGGAAATGGTTGGGGAACTCTCGGGACCCATCTCGGCGCCCAGGATTTTGCGTTATTTATACGGAACGGAGTTTCGCGATTTTTTTTTTTTCTTGATTTAAACCCAAGCGACGTTCAGAGCTTGGCCTGTTTTTTTTCCGTTCTTGGTTTTGCAGGCAAAGATGGACAAACACAGAGGGGTGGGGGGTGTCTCTTCTTTCTGTTTTTTTTTCCCTCCTCCCCTGATCCCCCTCCCCTGCTCAAAGCAGCACCAGGAAGGCTCTTCGGCTGAGGCTGATTGTGTCAGCAAAAGTACCACCTTTGCCGGGCTACCTTCCCCTTCGTCAGGCTGGCCTTCTCCAAACCTAAAAAACTTTGGGTCACATGGTTTGAAAGGGCCTTGACTTTTGTGCATGCAAGTTGATTCCTCCCTTGGCTCCTCCCCTTCCCCAAATGTAAATACTAAGAGAGTAGAGCTTGGATCTCAGTCTGAAAGCACAGGCTGAGTTTCCCAGCATTGTGCTGTTTTTATGACACGTTGCCTCCCCAAATACTTTTTATCTCTCCGGTTTTTATGTGTAGCATTGGATTTATTTCTCCCGGCCTCACAACGCTGCGCGGTTTTTGTGTGGCTTCACCTTCTGGCTCCACCGTCGGCCTTCTTTGAAGAGCGAAGGTCCCTATAATTATTCCAGATCACTCTGCAGATGGTTATGGGTGGAACGAACCGAGAAATTGGGTGTTGAAAATAAACACGGGATAATCTACCAGTTAAACCAAGATTATGCATCACACGGGCATGTACTCCAAGATTAAATATTCCAGAAATGCAGTGGGAAAAAGGTAATAGTAATACCAGTTTGTGTCCTCAAGGTTGGGTGGAATACCTGAGCCTTCACAGAGAACCTGCCGATTGGCTCAAAATACCCCCAGCTGATTTTCATGCCTAAGAACTCAGGGCTAGAACTTCCAGTCTCCTGGTGATTGGCCAAAGTCACCCGGTTGGCTTTCATGCCTCAGGCAGGTGTAGAACTCACGGTCTCTTGGTTGACTGGCCCAAGGTCACCCAGCTGGCTTTCGTGCCTAAAGTGGGACTAGAACTCACAGTTTCCTGGTGATTGGTCCAAAGTCGCCTAGTCCGTTTTCATATCTCAGGCAGGACTAGAACTCACGGTCTCTTGGTTGACTGGCCCAAGGTCACCCAGCTGGCTTTCGTGCCTAAAGTGGGACTAGAACTCACAGTTTCCTAGTGATTGGTCCAAAGTCGGCCAACCAGCTTTCATGCCAAGGACTAGAACTCATCATCTCCTGGTGATTGACCCAGAGTTACCAAGGCAGCTTTCATGCCCAAGACACCAACTCCCCATGCCCAATTCACCATCTCCTGGTGATTGATCCAAAGTCACCCAGCCAGCTTTCACACCCAAGGCCTAGAACTCACCATCTCCTGGTTTCTTAACGCAGCATCTTACTGGCTCCAAGTAAACCTATAGTGAGCCTTGTGCAAAAATATTGAGTATCCCAAGTCTGCTTTTTCCAACCTGGGTACACTCCGCATGTAGCCCAGTTGAATTGTTGGGAATCCCAAGACACGCGTCATCCGTATTTCCAGAGGATGTCTATATAAGCCATTCCTTCCCTACCTTTCCCCAGCTGTTGCCTTCCAGGTGTGTAGAATTGACAAGCAGTGTAGACATTGATGTAGGAATTGAGCTCAACAACATCTGGAAGGCAGCTAGCCAATGGACCTTTCTCCTCTCCCCCAAACACACACACCCCACCTCCCTTTGTAGCTGTGCTCCAAAATCAGGATGAAGAGAAGCAGATTGATTCTATCACCTTTGCTGGGAGAACATCTCAACTTCAGACCTGGCAGCTTTTAAAGATCTGTGGGTTTCAAAGTCATACACTTCTCATTGCCTATGTTGTTCGTCATTTAATGACCCCGTAATCCCTTGCGCGGTGGAGTCGGGGCAACTGAATGGAGCTAGTAGAGTGTTTACTGGCCAGATGCCCTTCCTGTCACCAGTACGGAGTTTTGTTCGGCAGATATATTCTCATGATGCCCAGAGAGAGAGAAATATCAGCCTCTAACCTAGGATCGAACTCGCAGCCTCCTGATTGTGAGGCGAGAGCTCCACCTCTCTAGGCCACGCTTCTTCACTGCCTACGCCGCCTGTGAATTCCCCCACATCGGGAGTTGCCAAGTTTGAAAAGCACCGAGCAAAGCGATTTCACCCAAACGATTATCAATTAAAAAGAAATTGTGTTTTCCTTTTTTTCCCCCTCATCCCCTTTCCTTCAAATTCCTGTTTTTTTTTTTTTAAAGACCGTAAAACTCAAGGCAGGGTTAGTTCCACTGCTCATCCTTGTAAAAAAATGTTTTACGATTGGGTTCCCCACTCCCTCGCCTGCCTGATTTCCGAAGAGTAAAGCTTACAAGCCAACCTGGCTCATTAGATCTAATCAGAAGTTAATCTGTGCACGTTAATCTCTTAATTAAAAGGTTGCTTTAGCATAACCTCATCAGTATAACGGGGGTAGGCGAGCGCAGGGAGGAGAAACATGCTTGACATACGTAATGGGAAAGGCCTCCATTTTGTGCGAATTTACTCGGAGGGCCTTTGCTTCCAGATGGTGCGTGAAGGAGAAACGGAGGCTGTGGTGTGTTCACGCAAGTCAGGTGAAGAGATACCTAGCAGATGTATTCACACAACGAGCGCAGCTCAGTTAGAATCGCCACAATCTTGTGCGATCAACTTTCAGATGCTTGGCAGCTGGTTCCTACTTACGACCGTCGCTGCGTTCCGGGATCGCCGGGATCAACTTTTTCTGACCTGACAAGCAAACCCAGCGGGGTGGCCAGATTCACTTCACAACCGGGTTACTCGCTTATCAACTGCAGTGACAACGGCGCACTTAACAAGAGTGGAAAGAAAAGTTCTAACATGGGACAAAACTCACTTAGATGTCTTGCTTAACAGCAGAAATGTTGGGCTCAATTGTGGTCGTAAGTCGAAGACTACCTGTATTCCTAATGTGGTCTCAACACTTGGCAAACCGCAACAAGCCAAATTTAATGATTTTTAATTATTAGATAATGATTGGATGGATGGACAGATAGATAGTAGATGATAGACAAAGATAGATTGATAGATATAGATAATAATAAAGATAGATGATGATAGAAGAGATAGATAGATGATAGATGATAGATATAGTAAATGATATAGATAGATATAGATAGAAAATGATATATATAGATAATGATATAGATCATAATGATAGATGATAGAAGAGATAGATGATAGATATAGTAAATGATATAGATAGAAGATATATATAGGTAATGATAAAGATAGATGATAGATGATGGATGGATAGAGATGATAAAGATAGTTGATAATGATAGTAAATGATTGATTGGATTAGATAGATAGATAGATAGATAGATAGATAGATAGATAGATAGATAGATAGATATAAATGATATAGATATAGATAGATAATGAGAGATAGATATAGATAATGATAAAGAGATGATGATAGTAAATGATTGGATTAGATAGATATAGATGATATATAGATAGATAATGAGAGATAGATATAGATAATGATAAAGATAGATGATAATGATAGTAGATGATAGATCAATATAGATAAGATAGATGATAGCTAAGATAGGTGATAGATAGATAGATAGATAGATAGATAGATAGATAGATAGATAGATAGATAGATAGATAGATAGATCGATATGTGTTGGCAAATGTAGCTCTGGATTCAGCAAACATTTATTCTTTAAAAAGAGAAAGTCTCCAAGACTGGAATCTTGTGCTCTCTGGCACTCCATGTCACGTCTTAATTATCTCCTTATTTGCAGAATAAATGTTTGATCATCGTGACAGCAATTACAGGATAAATTGCACATTTAACCTTTACTGATACCAGGCATTATTTTCTGGGGGAGCTTCAGCCTGTCAAAAGACGAAGGTGCCATTGCTAAAACAAGATGCCTTTTGCCGTTAATTTAATTGCCATTGATAGATGGTTACGCTTTCTTCCCCCCCCAGAGACCGTGGCTTGGAATTGGGTAAGGATGAGCTGCTTAGCAACATGGGTCCAGCTTGAGTGTCTTCCTACCACTGAGGTGAACATCAGATGATGGGGAAGGCCAACATTGTCTTAACCTTTCAATCATAGCCTTGCTACAGGGCTCCTAAGAGACACACCTGAGATATAATTTAATGGGAAGGCAGAAGGAAATGATAAAAATAATGCTGGAGTTGTCACACGCTGAATTTCAGGGAGCTTAAAAGGTTGGTTTGCTAGTCCATCCCAAACCATAATGAGAATAAAGGAAGGAAGGAAGCATAATGAGAAGGAAGGAAGGAAGGAAGGAAGGAAGGAAGGAAAGGTTAAAATAATAGTGGGGTTGTCATACATGCTGAATTTCACCTACTGAATTATATCGAATTGTATCATCTGTCCCATTGCAATTCTATGGGTCCATTTTATGGTGATTTTGTTATGGTTCTATCTTAATTTAATATATTACTCCATATAGTATTATCCACATACCTTTATGTACATCTATATCTCTATTTATCTCTCTCTCCATCTCTCTCTCTCTCATCTATAATAATATCTACTATCTATTCAGCTCTCTCCATTCTTTATTATCTATCTAGTCATCTATCCATCCATCTATCTATCAATCAATCATGTCATCTATTATCCGTCTGTCTGTCTGTCTGTCTATCTATCTATCATGTCATCTATTATCCATCTGTCTGTCTGTCTATCATGTCATCTATTATCCATCTATCTTATCAGTTTATCAATCAATCATGTCATCTATTATCCATCTGTCTACCTGTACATCCGTCTGTCCGTCCATCCGTCCATCCACCCATCTATCATCTATCTATCTATTTTGTCATCTACTATCCATCTGTCTATCTCTCTATCAATCAATCAATCATGTCATCTATCCATCCATCCATCCATCCATCCATCCATCCATCCATCTATCTATCTATCTATCTATCTATCTATCTATCTCTATCTATCTATCTATCTATCTATCTATCTATCTATCTATCTATCTATCTCAGTGGATGAAATCCAGCATGTATGGCAATTCCACCATTATTTCAATTCTTTTCTTGCTCCCATTTCATTACGCTACAAGTTGGGACTGTACGAGCAACCTTCCTTTTTAAGCTTCCTGAAATCCAGTGAACGAAATTTAAACTTTATTTAAACAAAAAAAAAATTGTATATCAGTCCCATGGCGTGACCTCTTTAGATGCCGCCGTGCGCTAAGCAAAGACAATAAATTTCAGAAAGCTTAAAAGGAGGGTGGGTGGGTGTCCGGTCCATCCCACCTCGTAGCAAATGGGATGGCAGGAAGAAAGAATTAAAACAGCTGTGGCGTGGTCACGCCTGCTGATTTTCATCCCCTGGATTTCAGGAAGCTTTAAAGGAAGGCTTGCTAGCCCATCCTATCATTAGGATAAATGCTAGCTAGTTGAGAGGCCGGTTGGTGGCAAGGAGATATATAAGATTCCCGCTTGTTTTTTAACTTCGAGGGTCACGCCAGGAGGCAAATTGGATTAAAAGGAAGAAGTGGGTCAAACCGAGGGAAAAATGAAATTTGATTTCATGTAACCGAATGGAATTCAATTAGCTTCCAACAAGGCTGCAGCTGCTGAAGGGAAGTCAGGTTGATCTGAAAGGCAAAACTTTGATCCAGGCAGCCTGTGAACGCAACCCCGTAAGCGAAATCGGGCTCTGCTTTGGCTGTTTGCATTGAAATTCCTCCCTTTTTGGAAGGCATTTCTGAAGTAAATTCTCCTTTATTAAAATCAAATGGAGATTTGGTACCTCCGTTAACAGGCAGCCCTCAACTTAACGTCCACAATTGCAAAGCAGGGCAGTGGTTACGCGAATTGTGCCGGATTTATTTATTTATTTATTTATTTTTGTTGATCTTTTTTTCCCATGGCCGTTAAGCGAATCACTGCAGTTGTTAAGAAAATCACACGGTCACTCAACGGAGTCTCGTTGCAACGGAGTCCCAAGCACCCCACAGCCCTCGGCTCTTGCACAATATGCTAGTCGGGGCAAGTTAATTTCACCTCAACTAAGTTACTTGGGAGTCACGCAGTGCAACTAAGCTAAGAATACTGGTTAGGCAGCGGTGGGCTGCTGGGGGTTCACAGAGGTTCGGGAGGACCTCTAGGTAAGATTCTGTGCAGTTCAGAGAACCCCCAAATCCCACTCCTGGCTGGCCCCGCCCCGTCCCACCTACCCCTCCCAGGAGTCTCCACACAGCCCGTTTTGGATGCACGTAAGTGCAGGGCGTACATGGAGGCTCGGGAAGGGCAAAAAACGGGCCTACCGGAAGTTCAGGAGGAGCTCCAGAGCCTGGGGAGGCCGTCTTTGCCCTCCCGGAGGCTCGAAAAAAGCCTCCAGAGCCCAGGGAGGGCAAAAATGCTCCCCCCCATGCAGGAGTCTGACATGGCCATGCCCACCATGGCCACGCCCACCCAGCACCCGGCCAGAGAACCCCTTGCTAAAAATTTTGAAGCCCACCCCTGCGGTTCGGTTGGCATGGCATGTAATGCTGGTCGAAACACATTTTAACCTGCTGCGATCTGTGACTGATTGACGACCGAGTTTTTAAACTTTCTTTTGGTGGTTAAACTCAAAATGGTCAACTTTGACGTTTTCCGGGACTACTTCGTTCAGATAGCAAAGAAAATTTTGCCAACCCAGGCAAAATTCTATGCTCTAGCAAGTTTTTAGATCTCTATTTCTGCAGGGCAGCCTAGTTAACTTCAAGAAGATCTCATTATTTCCTTTCCTGCTAAACTGGCTTTGATTCAAGCTACAGTTTACGGAAACCAGTGGGCTGATATCTCAAACCGAGATAGGATCTCCCTCTCCAGCGGAGTTTAATAAAATATAGATATACTGAAAGAGTTGATTCCCTTATCACTGTCTTACACCCAGCTGGGCTCCGTTGAGGAGTTTTGTGTTTAATAAAAGCAGAAAGCAAAACCCTTTTTTTACCCCCAAAAGGCTCCCTGCTAATCTGAATGAGAAAAGACAAAAAATGGCAATGGAGCCATCAAAAAAAACAGCCCTATTTTTCCAGGAGTCGCACAGCTGGTTTACTAGTGTTTGAAGTAGGAAGGAGGTTGGCTTGCAATGCTTATTATTAAACCAGTGGTGAAATGCTACCGGTTCGCACCGGTTCGCCCGAACTGGTTGTGATAAAAGCTTATCAGTTCGAGCGAACTGGTAGTAAAAGAAAGCTACTGGTTGGTCCGAATCGGTATTTCCGACGATCAGCAGGAAATCCTGCTTTCTAGTGAATCTAAATCGCGCGGCACAGCTGTTTCCCCTCCCTTCGCTGTTCTACATCCCTTGTTAAGTGTCCTTTTTCTGTGCGAAGCGTGCGTTTGGCATGCACCGGGCCTGTGTGCGCAGCATGTGTTTGGTGCGCACTGCACATGCATGCACTTGCACCATATGTTTGCCACGCACCGAGCCTTGCCGGGCAGCGAGCCTGTGGCAAACCACGGAGGATTTCACCACTGCATTAAACCAAGAATTAAAAGTTACCAAATGGCAACTAGAGACTTTACGGGAAGGGAAATCGGGATAAATGTAGATTTACAGATCTTAACAGGATCTCTCTTTGAGAGCAGAACGTTACATGATGGTTAAAATTCCAGCTTGCTTCCTAAAGACAACAGCTGCCCTGCTTTTATCTTCTGGATTGTTCCAAAAGTGAGAACCAGTTTTGTGTAGTGGTTAAAGTGCTGGCTTAAAAACCAGCACTGGCCCAAGAGACTGTGAGTTCTAGTCGCATCTTAAGGCATGAAAGCCGATGGAGTGTTAATGGGCCAACTGCCAGGAGATGATGAATTCTAGTTCCACCTCGGGCATGAAAGCCAGATGGGTAACCTTGAGCCAACTACCAGGAGACTGTGAGTTCTATTCCTGCATTAGGCTTGGAAGCCAACTGGGAGACTTTGGGCCAATTACTAGGAGACTGTGAGTTCTAGTTCTGGCTTAGACACGAAAGCCAGCTGGGTGACCTTGGGCCAACCACCAGGAGACGGTGAGTTCTAGTCCTGCATTAGGTTTGGAAGCCAACTGGGAGACTTTGGCAATTACTAGGAGAGTGTGAGTTCTAGTTCTGGCTTAGACACGAAGCCAGCTGGGTGACCTTGGCCAACCACCAAGGGACTGGTGAGTTCTAGTCCTGCATTAGGTTTGGAAGCCAACTGGGAGACTTTGGGCCAATCACCAGGAGACTGTGAGTTCTAGTCCTACCTTAGACATGAAAGACAGCTGAGTAACTTTGGGCTAGTTCTGTCTCAGCCCAACCCACCTCTGTGTTTGCCACCTTGAGTTCTTCGTAAAGAACTAATAAAAATGTATTCCCTTACTGGCTGGGGAATTCTGGGAGTTGAACTCCCATCCATCTTCAAACTGCTTCAACGTTGAAAAAAAAATACTGATCTATACTGTCAATTTCGCCCTGGCAGCATATTTCCACATTTAATCTCTCAGTCCGATATCATAGCCAAGATCTCTCTTTTGAAACTTGCTTGATTCATTCCTGCTGCCAATTATGATATTTTTTTTTTCCTTTACATTTTCTGGAACGATGCCTAATAGGTGGATGCAGCTCCAGGTTTATTTTTAGATCGTTGTGGGTGTTTGTTTTTCTTTTAATGGATTCCTTTCCAATACGGTTGAATTGTTTTGGCACAACCATCACAAGAGGGCAAAATCTCCCTCTTAAGCAACCCACCGAAGAAGAAAGCATTGCTAGTTTATTTCTTGATATCCTGAAAGGTTTGGAAATTGTGAGAACAATTAATCAGTGGAACGACTCGCCTCCAGAAGTTGTGGGTGATCCAACACCGGAGATTTTTAAGAAGACATGGGACAACCATTTGTCGGAAATGGTGTAAGGCCGTGATGGCAAACCTATGGCACACATGCCAGAAGTGGAACACAGAACCCTCTCTGGGGGCATGTGTGCCATCACCAGCTGGTCTTTGCGGGCATCAGGGCGCCAGAAAATGGCCTGGAAAATGGTCCAAAAACAGCCTCAAAATGCCAAAAAACAGCCTCAAAATGCCCGAAAACCCTCTAAATGGCCCCAAAACCACCCTGAAAATGGCCCAAAAACAGCCTGAAAAATGGCCCAAAAAACAGCCTGAAAATGGCCCCAAAACAGCTTGAAAATGCCCCAGAAAACAGCCTGAAAATGACCTGAAAAGCGGCCTGAAAATGGCCCCAAAACGGCCAAAAAAACAGGCTGGTTTTGGGCCATTTTTCGGGCAAAAAACGGCCTGAAAATGACCTAAAATGGCTTGAAAATGGCCCAAAAAACAGCCTGAAAATGGCCCGAAAACAGCCTCTAAATGGCCCCAAAACCACCCTGAAAATGGCCCAAAAACAGCCTGAAAAATGGCCCAAAAAACAGCCTGAAAATGGCCCCAAAACAGCTTGAAAATGCCCCAGAAAACAGCCTGAAAATGACCTGAAAAGCGGCCTGAAAATGGCCCCAAAACGGCCAAAAAAACAGGCTGGTTTGGGGCCATTTTTCAGGCAAAAAACGGCCTGAAAATGGCCTAAAATGGCTTGAAAATGGCCCAAAAAACAGCCTCAAAATGGCCTGAAAATGGCCCGAAAAACAGCCTGGTTTTTGGCTATTTTCAGGCCGAAAATCAACCTGAAAATGGCCCGAAAAATGGCATGGTCGCACCAGAAACCAGAAAAGCAGCTGATGACGGTTCGTGTGCCCACAGAGAGAGCTCTGCGTCAGGCATGAAATCCAGCAGGTTCTGACAGGTTCCGGAGAACCGCTAGCGGAAATTTTGAGCAGTTCGGAGAGCCGGCAAATACCACCTCTGGCTAGTCCCAGAGGAGGGTGGGAATGGGGATTTTGCAATATCCTTCCCCCAGGAGTGGGGTGGGAATGGGGATTTTGCAGTATCCTTCCCCTGCCCCGCCCACCAAGCCACACCACGCCCACCAAGCCACGCCCACAAAACCGGCAGTAAAAAAAAATTGGATTTCACCACTGCTCTGCGTGCCACCTCTGGCACGCGTGCCATAGGTTCGCCGTCACGGGTCTAAGGTCTCCCATCGTGGGCAGGGGGTTGGACTAGAAGACCTCCAAGGCCCCTTCCAGCCCTACGACTCTCTGGTTCCTCCTATTCCACTCTTGAAAGTTCAGAGACTTTCTCTAGCGCTTCTAAAATTTTGACCACTGCTTCTCAGACTTAATAAATACGCTGTACGGACTTTCAGGCATCGAATCTGGAGCGTAGCCAAGCAGAAGAATTCACTACTTTTATTTATTTTATTTTTTGTTTTCACGAGCAAAATTTTTGTCATGCTCTCCCCTGCGTTTCGGACTTCAGGAAGAACCATCTGCCTGGCTGATTAATGGCCTTTCTCTGCCAATGCAACAGAGACAAATTTCCTCTGGACTTCGACAAAGAGAAACAAAGAAAAAAGTAATAATAAGGGGGCTAATTTTTAGCCATTATTCCCAAAGTCCAGCCCACGTTTTTTTTCCCCCCCAGCATCAATGTAGTGATTATTTCAAAAACTAATTAATCTTCATTCAGCCAGCTCGGAGGGGCCTGTATTTAGATAATTAACAGCCTGTGGTTTATGAAAGAAAAGGGCGATACGTTCAGCCCCGAAGGTTTTTTTTCTTTCTTTCTTTCCTTTTTTCTTTGCTAAGCTAAACATTACTGTGCAGCTGTGTTTCATTAGTCCAGGCTTTCCCTGACAATTAAGAAGAAATAATTAGTTATGACGAATCTTACTTGCTTCCGACAGGCTTGTGAACCTTCTCTGCTCTTGCTGCCCCAAACCGTTTGCCATCTGTGCCCGTTTTTCAGGTCTTGTCAACTCAAGATAATGACACAGGTGACTTCAAAAACAACAACAACAACAACACAAAAGCTCTTGATACAGTTCTTTAGAAACAACAAAACTTCTGTCAGTAAAATCCTTATTGTTACAGTTATAGACCATCGTAAGAGGCATGGAATATAAAACAATAATATTAAAAGCTAAGGTAGGGGATGGATGGATGGATAGATAATAGATTACATGATAGATAGATAGATAGATAGATAGATAGATAGATAGATAGATAGATAGATAGATAGATAGATAGATAGATAGATGATAGAAAGAAATAGATCATAGATGATAGAGATATAGAGATAGATAATATAGATCATAGATAGATACAGATAGAGATAGATCATAGATGATAGAGATAGAGATAGAAATAGATGATAGATGATAGATAGAAATAGATAGATAGAAATAGATCATAGATGATAGATAGATAGATAGATAGAGAGAGAGAGAGAGAGAGGATAGATAGAGATAGATCATAGATGATAGAGATAGATAAATAGATATAGATGATAGATAGATGAGAGAGAGAGAGCAAGATGGAGATAGATCATAGATGATAGATAGAGATAGATCATAGATGATAGAGAGATCATAGATGATAGAGATAGATAAATAGATATAGATGAGAGATGATATAGATGAGAGAGAGCAAGATAGAGATAGATCATTGATGATAGAGATAGATAGATCATAGATGATAGATAGAGATAGATCATAGATGATAGAGATAGATAAATAGAGATGAGAGATGATAAGAGATGATAGAGAGAGCAAGATGGAGATAGATAGATCATAGATGATAGATAGAGAGAGAGAGAGATCATAGATGATAGAGAGATCATAGATGATAGAGATAGATAAATAGATATAGATGATAGATAGATGAGAGAGAGAGAGCAAGATGAGATAGATCATAGATGATAGAGATAGAGATAGATCATAGATGATAGAGAGATCATAGATGATAGAGATAGATAAATAGATATAGATGAGAGATGATATAGATGAGAGAGCAAGATAGAGATAGATCATTGATGATAGAGATAGATAGATCATAGATGATAGATAGAGATAGATCATAGATGATAGAGATAGATAAATAGAGATGAGAGATGATAGAGATGATAGAGAGAGCAAGATGGAGATAGATAGATCATAGATGATAGATAGAGAGAGAGATAGATCATAGATGATAGAGAGATCATAGATGATAGAGATAGATAAATAGATATAGATGAGAGATGATATAGATGAGAGAGAGAGCAAGATAGATAGAGATAGAGAGATCATAGATGATAGAGATAGAGATAGATGATAGATATAGATCATAGATGATAGAAATAGATAAAAAATGATAGAGATAGATAGAGATAGATCATAGATGATAGATAGATAGATAATAGATATAGATATAGATAGATGATAGATAGATAGATAGATAGATAGATAGATAGATAGATAGATAGATAGATAGATAGATGACAAGCAAACTGCAAAACAGAATGCCAACAGTAAAGCAGCTTTTTTTTTTTTTTTTTTAGCCAATTCCACCTTGTGAAATGAAAAAAGAATTCCTGCCCATGACATTGACTAAAGAATTGCAGGACAATCACAGGCATGGAAGATAGATGAGGACAGGGATACCGAGAGCCTCGAAGATGCTGACAAAGCCCAGCAAATCATCATTTCTGGCCTTATCACGCAGTAGACACAAAAAAAGGGTATTATTGCACAAAACTCCAGGGTGCTGCACTCTTGTGCAAAGGGAGATCTGCGGGGACACAATTAAGTGCCAGAGACTCACAACCTCGAGGCTTGCAGAAGAACTAATTAACGCAGGCAGTGATTCCCTACTTGGCTCTCTTTTCAAATTGGCTTCTTCATTCTAGAAATATTGGAAATGCCCTTATTGTGTGCAGCTAGTCCTCGACTTACAGCCATTTGTTTAGTGACTGTTCGAGATTACAACAGCACTGAGGCAAAATGACTTATGACTGGTCATTGCACTAATATCTGTCACTGTGTCTATCTGTCTGTCTGTCTCTACCTACCTACCTACTTATCATCTATCTATCTATCATCTATCTATCGCTATTTAATTATCTATCTACATCTATATCTAGCTATCATCTATGATCTATATCTATCTCCATCTATCATCTATCTCTAGCTATCTATCATCTATCTATCTATCATCTATCTATCATCTATCTATCTATCTATATCTATCTAGCTATCTAGCTATCTATCATCTATCATCTATCTATCATCTAGCTAGCTAGTTATCTATCGCTATTTAATTATCTCTATCTACATCTATCTATATCTAGCTATCATCTATGATCTATATCTATCTCCATCTATCATCTATCTCTAGCTATCTAGCTATCATCTATCTATCTATCATCTAGCTAGCTAGCTAGCTATCATCTATCTATCTATCATCTATCTATCTCTATCCATCATCTACCTACCTATCTACCTACCTATCATTTATTTATCTATCTATCATCTATCTATGTCTATCACCTAACTATATCTGTCTGTCTGTCTGTCTATCTATCTATCATCTATATCTATCTATCTCCATCTATCTATCTATCTATCTATCATGATCTGCCCCTCTCTCTCTCTCTCTGTCCATCCATCCAGCTAACTATCCACACACACGTATATGTTACCAGGGAGTAACTGCTCTTTTCACATACATTTCACACTGATAGGAATCCTTCAGGAGCCTGGGTGGCGCAGTGATTAGAACAGAGTATGGCAGGCTGATTCTGCCCACTGCCAGAAGTTCAATCCTGACCGACTCAAGGTTGACTCCGCCTTCCATCCTTCCGAGGTTGGTAAAATGAGGACCCAGATTGTTGGGTGGCAAGAGGCTGATTCTGTAAGCCGCTTAGAGAAGGCTGTAGAACAGCGTGAACAGCATATAAATCTAAGTGCTATTGCTGTGACTGTCATTTAGACTCGGTTTTGCCTGTGATATTGAAATAATGGGATAAATAAATTCTTTAAGGCAAGGAAGTTCGTGTTACCTAAAATCTCCGTTCCTCTATTTCAACTTCAAAAGGCTCCCGTTACCCCTAGAGAGCTTCTGCAGTGGAGAATTGGTTGTGTAATTGTGCAAAGTTTCTGGCACCGAACTGGCAAGGGTGTTGGAAGGAAAGGCGAGGGAAGGCAGAGAAGGAGGCACAGGGGGAAGGAGCAGAAAGCGTCACGATAATTGAAAATAAATGGTGCATTATATGAAATCAATGTTCCTGGAGCTGGGTGTTTCTCTTATTTATTTGTTTGATGGTTAACATATTGCAGAGACGGGACGCTGCAGCCCACGAGAAATGAGATGTGGAATAACTGAATGACAAAATGGGCGAAGCTCCCGAGATTACGTTGTTGCGATTCGAGGTGTCTCCTCTCCAGATTTTTCTCCGCTGAAGGAAATGACAGCGATAAGAATATTTAGATTGGGTTGTGAGCAGAGAAGACAATTTGGATGAAAGACAAATTTTGCCAAGTCTTCCTCAACCGGCACAAATGTTATCGCAGCAAAAACAAGAGAGGCCACCTTTGTCCTGGTGGCTGAAGTTAGAACGTAGAACGTAGAATAATAATGTTGGAAGGAACCCTGGAGGTCTTCTAGTCTGTTGTGACCTAGGCTTCCTGAGTCATTAAAACACACGAGTAGTCCCAAAAACCTCTTTTATTGCAACAGCTGTGAATTACGTTCATTCACAGCTGAGTCCCAATTAGTTGCAAGAAGTCCTTCGGGATAATCACCAACCTTTATCTCCCGTGACACACTGCTGAAGTCCTACTTGGCAAAGCCCCACGGAGTCCAGAATCAAACAGCGATGCCGACTGGGAACAGAATTAACAACGTTGCTTTCCTGCAAAGGGCCCACGTGCCTTTGCTCCTCTTTTAAACCTTATGGGAGGGGCCGATCATCTCCAGGCCTTACTCCCAAGTCGTCCCTTTTGTTTTAACTGTTTGTGCCTTTTGGCAGCTCTGTGCATGCCTGTTCCTCTGCCTCTCTGATGTCCTGGTTGCTCTTCTCTGCCCTCTTTCTAGAGTCTCAACAACTTTTTTTTATAGTGTGGTGACCAAAACTGGATGCAATACTCTAGGTTATTGTTCTAACTGGCAAGAAATTTCTCCTTATTTCCAGGTTGAATCTCTCCTTGTTCAGTTTCCATCCATTATTCCTTGTTTGGCCTTCAGGTGCTTTGGTAAATAGCTTGACCCCCCCTCCTCTCTGTGGCAGCGCCTCAAATATTGGAAGACTGCTATCCTGTCTCCCCTAGTCCTTCTCTTCACTAGAAGAGTTCCTGCAACCATTCTTTGTATGTTTTAGCCTCCCCTAATCATCCTGGTTGCTCTTCTCTGCACTCTTTCTAGAGTCTCAACATCTTTTTTTATAGTGTGGTGACCAAAACTGGATGCAGGACTCTCGGTGTGGTCTGACTAAGGCTTTATAGAGTGGTATTATTTCATCCCTGTCCCCTGAATCCCAACATCCACCGCCTCCTCTCCTGCACAGATTTTTTTATCTCCTGAGATTGCCTTCGGCTTAATTGTCCTGAAGAACAAGCTGAGTTTCACGAATGAAAATGGCACCTCATCTGTTCCGATTAGTTCTGCTCGCTGGAGCCATTGACACATCAAACTCCGTTGGTGGCGAAAACGCATCGTTGTATAAGGGCTGTTGCAAGACGGGGGAAAGTGGGGTGAAGCATCTGAATGCAGAATAACAGAGTTATGGAGGTCCTTGGAGGTCTTCTAGTCCAACCCTCTCCTCAGGCAAAAGACCCTATAGACGTGAAGGCGAACCTGTGGCATGCATGCATTCCATTCCATTCCATTCTATTCTACTCTACCCTACTCTACTCCCTTCCCTTCCCTTCTATTCCATATTTTCTATTCTATTCTATTCTATTCTATTCTATTCTATTCTATTCTATTCTATTTTATTCTACTCTACTCTACTCTACTCTACTCTACTCTATTTGTTCCATTCCATTCCATTCCATTCTATATTCTTATTCTTATTCTATTCTATTCTATTCTATTCTATTCTATTCTATTCTATTCTATATTCTTATTCTTATTCTATTCTATTCTATTCTATTCTATATTCTTATTCTATTCTATTCTATTCTATATTCTTATTCTTATTCTATTCTATTCTATTCTATATTCTATATTCTTATTCTATTCTATTCTATATTCTTATTCTTATTCTTATTCTATTCTATATTCTTATTCTATTCTATTCTATTCTATTCTTCTCTACTCTACTCTACTCTACTCTACTCCATTCCATTCTCCTTCCTTCTATTCTATTCTATTCTATTCTATTCTATTCTATTCTATTCTATTCTATTCTATATTCTTATTCTTATTCTATTCTATTCTATTCTATTCTATTCTATTCTATTCTATTCTATTCTATTCTTTATTACGAATAAAGGCAACTATACATGTCCCAGGATAATGTTGCAGGATCCAATCTGGGTCAGCCACCAAGATCAAGAGTTGAATATAAGTGCTCTTTATTATATCGGAAGAAGAAGTTGGAATTCATTCTTTGTGAGAGATAGATATATATATATATATTCCTTTCTTTTCCTTCATGCCTCTCTGCATGCTTAATCCTTTTAACTCTTTATCTTTTCTTTTTTTGTATGTGACGGTTGCTTTGCCTTGTTTTTTTTTTTTTTAACGTGTACGCCTTTGTAAAAAAATAATAATAATGAAAGTATTGCAATGGGGATGCAAATTGTCTCGGACAGCCACGTCCTCTTCTTTTTACCTTCAGATGGTTCATGGCATCATTTTTGGGATGATATGAATGAAAGCTATCATGCCTAGGTCTGTCTTTCAGGTCTGAGTAGATCTAATCTCTTTTCCTTCCCCTGCTCTGGGAAGAGTGATATGCTGGGAGAAGATGACTGAACTTCATTTAAAAACCCACCTCTGTAACTCTAGCTGATGAGGGGGAAAAACCCCTCAGCTCTTCAGCCCCAAAGAGCTCATGCTGGGAAATTGTTTTCTTTTCTAATAGAATAGAATAGAATAGAATAGAATAGAATAGAATAGAATAGAATAGAATAGAATAGAATAGAATAGAATACTAATGAATGAATGAATAGAATACGAATGAATGAATAGAATAGAATAGAATAGAATAGAATAGAATAGAATAGAGAATGAATGAATGAATAGAATAGAATAGAATAGAGAATGAATGAATAGAATAGAATAGAGAATGAATGAATAGAATAGAATAAAGAATGAATGAATAGAATAAAATAGAATTCTTTATTGGCCAAATGTGATTGGACACACAAAGAATTATATAGTCATAGTAACATTCCTTTCTCAGAGAGTCAAGGACATCGTGCCCTGCACCTGGAAGGCTGGAACTGGGAGGCGTCTCCAGTTGGGATGGTGCTTCGATTCGACCATGTGATGGACACCCAACACAATCTGTTCTTTAATACCTGGATAATAAAGTCCTTCTCATCTTAGGTAAATATAAAACTATTGTGCCCATTTTATGCCTTGATTTTCTATGCTCCCTTCCGGTTTCCCACCAGCAAAATCAATGGGGAAGCCAGTGGGAAGTCGGAGGTCATTCCAGTTCCAATTCCTTCTTTCCGTCTTAGACAAGTAAAAAAAATCTCTAAAGGGATGGCCCAATGCTGTCTATAAAGGGACGCGGTGGCTCAGCGGCTAAGACACTGAGCTTGTCGATCAAAAGGTCGGCAGTCCAGCGGTTCGAATCCCTGGTGCCGCGTAACAGGGTGAGCTCCCGTGACTTGTCCCAGCTTCTGCCAACCTAGCAGTTCGAAAGCACGTTAAAAAAAATGCAAGTAGAAAAATAGGGACCACCTTTGGTGGAAGGGAACAGCGTTCCGTGCGCCTTCGGCGTTGAGTCATGCCGGCCACATGACCACGGAGACATCTTCGGACAGCGTTGGCTCTTCGGCTTTGAAACGGAGATGAGCAGCGCCCCCTAGAGTCGGGAACAACTAGCACATATGTGCGAGGGGATCCTTTACCTTTACCTTTAATGCTGTCTATTTTTTTCTAATCCGTTTCACAATTTAGAAAAATGACTCGTTGAATCCTCCTACGTCTGGGTACCCAAAATGAATCAGAGTGATACAACGGATGGCATCAAAAGTTGAGAGTTGACAAGGTCCATCATAAAAGCAGGTGAGGAATTTTTGATTTTATTTTTAAAAGGGGGATTTCTGCCTAGAGGAAAAATCGATGTGTATTTGTTCCCAGGGGAGCTGATTGTTCACCCGGTGAGAAAAAACACCACTGTGTAACCAACTGAAGTGTCTTGCACAATCCTTTCATTGGAAAGCAGTTTTTATGGATTTCACAACTTCTCATTCTTTCCCTCACCTTGTATTTATTTTATTTTATTTTATTGATTTGATTTGATTTTTATACCGCCCTTCTCCAGCAGGACTCAGGGCGGTGAACAGCCGAGATAAAACAGAGCATACAAAATTTAAAAAAAACAGTTTAAAAGGTAATTAAATAATTTTGGCCCACCGTTTAAAACAACCCAATTAAAACCAATTTCAAATTAAAACCAAACGGATGGGATCAAGCCAGCCCGTAATGTAATGCTGAGACGATAAGGGGTTTTTCTCCTTCTTGTAAATTTATTTATTTATTGGTTCGATTTATATGCCGCCCTTCTCCGGAGACTCAGGGCGGCTTACAATGCGTTAAGCAATAGCCTTCATACTTTTGTATATACCTGCTTAGTAGGACTTTCGGGGCCCCCCCAAGCGGTGTTTTTTTAAATACAAAGTCAGCTTATTGCCCCCACAATCCGGGTCCTCATTTTACCTACCTCGGAAGGATGGAAGGCTGAGTCAACCTTGAGCCTGGTGAGATTTGAACTCACAGTAATTGCAGGCAGCTGGCAGCGAAGTGCTACTTAACAGCACTTTAGTCCGCTGCTCCACCAAGGCTCCTTATAAGAGTTCCGTGACCGGAATCAGATGTGATGGTGCTCATTAGCCAATCCGAGCGACAAAGGGCTCTTACAATCACAAGACAATAGAAGAGGCGCAAATATTATTTTAATAGACTCGTTGCTTTTGTTAACGGCAGCCTCCCATCTGTTCCTCCTCTTTAATTACAAAATGCAGAATGGTTCAGGACGCTCGGCAGCATCATAACAAGGGGGGAAATGGTGATTTAAAGGCTTACATCTTTTCTTAATTCATCGACTCGCCGATATGCTTGAAGTGCTCTGCACTGGGGCATAGGAAGGCATACAATCGAAAGGCCGGAAGGGATCCTGGAGGTCTTCTAGTCCGACCCCCTTGCCGAGGGAAGCCAAAACTTATACCATCTCAGACAAACGGTTGTCCAGTCTTTTCTTGAAAAACCTCTTCACAACTCGGGGCGGAGGTGTGGGTGGGCAAATTGTTCCATTGATTAATTGTTCTCAATTAACCAGCGGAACGACTTGCCTCCGGAAGTTGTGAGCGGTCCATCCCTGGAAGTTTTCAAGAAGAGATCGGATGGCCGTTTGTCCAGAATTGTGCAGAGGGTTGGACTCGAACAGGGGTCAGCAATCTGCGGCTCCAGAGCTGCATGTGGCTAGGTAAAATGAGGACCCGGATTGTGGGGGCAATAAGCTGACTTTGGATAAAAAAAAAGAACACCGCTTAGGGGTGTTAGGCTATTGCTTAACGCATTGTAAACCGCCCTGAGTCTCCGGAAAAGGGTGGCATATAAATCGAACCAATAAATAATAAATAATAAATAAATAAATAAATAAATAAATAAATAAATAAATAAATAAATAATAAATAGGAACAGGATTTTTTTTTTTTTAAAATGACAATCTTCTTTACCTCATCCACCTCCGGCAGTCAAAACCTGCCACAAAAAGTACCAAGCACCTTGCAAAGAAGATTTTGAAAAAGATGGTTTTGCAAATGAATAAATAAATCCGCAAGGGGTAGTAGAAACCACGGGGAGCGATTGTAGTAAGGTTGATTTCAGGGAAGGGATGTAGAACGACCCTCTCGCACCATCGCAGTTCGCCAAAGGCGCTCGGTGACAAATCCACACGCGATCGCTAATCGTGTTTGTCAAGGATTTGCGGCCGCGGAAATCACCTTTGGCGACTCCCGACAGGCGCTCGTAATCTCGGTTCCGCTGGCTGAGATTAAGGAGTAGATTTGCAGGAGCTCCATCAAACCTGAAGCGTTAGGAAGAGAAACCCTCTCATATCCTGGCAGATGGTTTCGTGTCTTCGCAGTTACCTGTGACGTGTTTTTTTTTTTCCCCATTATGTGGCTGCCCTTTGGCACTTGTTCTGGAGCTGCCATGCTCAAATCCTAAGGGGGGGGGGGAAACGAGATGCGTTCTCAAGATGGTTACTGATTAATTATGAGCAAAAGAGGAGCCATGATGAATGGAAGGTAGGAGGAGAGAAGAGGGTAAGACTCTATAGAGTAGTTGTTCCGCGATAAGAGGAGAATATTTGTGGTCCGGGGTTGAAAGGATGGGTCCTTGTGCTTCCAGAGTTTGGTTGTTTTCTTACAGACGTTGCATTACTCAAGTAGGCAACATTATCAGTGTTGGAAGGGAATGGGGTTGGAGGAGGAGGAGGAGGAGAGGAGGAGGAGGAGAAGGAGAAGAAGAAGAGAGGAGGAGGAGAAAAGAAGAAGGAGGAGGAGGAGGGGGGGGAGGAGGAGGAGGAGGAGGAGGAGGAGGAGGAGGAGAAGGCTGAGGAGGATTCTGCGATTGCAATGAGGATGCACGATTCAGGGGTTGAGAGGCGAATCGACCTTTTTAGGACAGCAGATCATTGCTAGTGAGGTGATGCCGGCTGAGGAGGAAGATAGGCTGAGCGATCGGTTGGCATCCGATCAAGCCTAAGACGTGAAGTCTCCATTTTAGAAGTCTTCCTCCCAGCATAGATTAGTAGATGACTCAAGGCCACTTTACATGGGAGAGTTGTCCAGGTTGTTCGGTTTTCTTTTAACCTGGAGGAGAGTTAAGGAATCAGCTTGTAAGCTCAACTGCATGTTTTTAAGGATCAGGGAGTGGATGGGACTGGATGCTATCGGCTCTTGGTCTTAAGTTTTGTCTCTTTGTTGCATAGAGCTATGAAATCATTGCGCAGAAGCATTGTGCTCATGGATTGATGGTACTTGAGTAGATTCTGAGTGACAGAAGATACAGGGATGAAGAAGGGAGTCAGACGAGATGAGGGAAGGCGATTGATGCAATAACAAGAGAATCCGCAGTGTTGATATGGTCGCGGAGAGAGGAGAGAAAGGATGTATGGCGTTAGGACGTTCAAAGTGGGAGTGCATTTGATCATGCTGAGATATATTGAGTCATTGGCTGGGTTTTTTTGTATAGAGTTCTTGTATCATTATTTACGGAGTTGGAGATGAGAATGGCTAGGCTATGTTGAGTGATGAGGAGAGATTTGGAGAGTGTCTGAAGATCCATAGGAGGAAGGAGGAAGGTTTTCAAGAAGGAGGAAGGAGGTGGAGGAGAGAGAGAGAGGAGAAGTGAGGAGAGGAGGGGGAAGAGGAGGAGGAGTGAGAGAAGAGGAGAAGGAGGAGAGGAGGAGGAGAGGGGGGGGGGAGGAGGAGGAGGAGGAGGAGGAGGAGGAGGAGGAGAAGAAGAAGAAGAAGAAGAAGAGAAGAAGAAGAAGAAGAAGAAGAGGAAGAGGAGGAGGAGGAGAAGAAGAAGAAGAAGAAGAAGAAGAAGAAGAAGAAGAAGAAGAAGAAGAAGAAGAAGAAGAAGAAGAAGAAGAAGAAGAAGAAGAAGAAGAAGGGAGGAGGAGAATGACTATGGGGTTCTTGTCCTTCCTGAGCTTGGTTGTTTTCTTGCAGATGTTGCATTGCTCAAGTAGGTAACATTATCAGTGCTGGAAGGGAGTGAGGTTGGAGGAGGAGGAAGAGGAGGAGGAGGAGGAGGAGGAGGAGGAGGAGGAGGAAGACGACTAGGACTATGGGGTCCTTGTGCTTCCTGAGTTTGGGAGGGGTTGTGAAGAGGAGGTGGTGGAGAACTGTGGAGCCCTTAATGTTCTCTCAACTTGGTAGCTTTCTTCCAAACATTTCATTACCAAACTTGTTAACATCATCAGTGCTGGAAGGGAGGGGGGGTTTGCAGAGACAAGGAGGAGGGGGAGCAGGAGGGGGGAGCAGGAAGACAACTGTGTGCTTGGTGGTTTTCTTACAGACGTTTCATTACCCAACCTAGATTGATGAATGATTCAGAGGCAATTAGATATTTTTTTTTAAAACAAAATCCCAACTTTTCCTTTCTACAAGTCTATAATTTTTTGGGGGGGAATGATTCAGAGGCCAGGAGGTGCCAAGCTGTCCTCTTGATTCAGAGAACGGTTCGCAAATGCACCAAGGATGTGGAAGGCGATGCACAAATAAATTAAGAATTTCTGCAAAGGGAGCCGGATAGAAAAAGGCAAGTGAATGGGACTGAACAAAAGGAAGGAGAAGAACTGAGAGGTGTGTAGCTGGGTTGCCTGTTAGCCTCGGTTTGTCTCTTGAAGCAGTCAGTAACCAGGCAACTAGGACAGACGATGGGAGGAGAAAATAAAGAGGAGAGGGAAGAATAGGTTATATCTACTCTAACAAAGATTCAGGGAAATAAGTAATGACGTGCCAGGTAGAAATACAGGTAGTCTCCAACTTACAACAGTTCGTTTAGTGACCGTCTGAAGTTACAATCATCATCATCATTTAACGATCCCGTAATCCCTTGCGGGGTGGAGTCCGGGCCACTGAATGGAACTAGCAGAGCTTTTACTGGCCGGATGCCTTTCCTGTTGCCAGTGTGGAGTTTTGTTCTTCAGATATATTCTCTCTTTTTTTAAAAAACCAGCTTTTATTGAATATTTTACATTTTTAAAACCAAAAACATAATAGAAAAAGACAAAAAAAGAAAAAAGAAAAAGAAAAGATATATGCATATCTTGCATAGACTAATGGCGGCCAGAATTACTCCGGCACAAATGCGGAAACCGATTAATACACCACCTGAAGAAATAGTAATTAAAAAAAGATCCTCCTAAAAAGGATTTCTATTCCTTATATTTATATTCCTTGCAGAATTTATATTCTGCAAGGAGTATAAATCCTTCCATTCCCCACCATCCAAGTCAGAGCTGAAGAAGCTTCTCGGATGAGAAGCGAAACATCTTCAAAAGAAAAAAAAGAACAAGAAAATCCAGTTGCCTCTTGAAAAAGGACCTTTCGGACAACTGCGACCCAAATAACTGAGAATCTCCATAGACGCTCTTGTAAAAAGGGCTGTCTTTGACCTGGAAAAAAAAAATCTAATTGAGAAACTCTTTTGCCAACATCCTTAGTTGGAAACGAAGGAAGCAGCCAACCTTCCTCTCTATAGCCTGGGGGGTGGAACCAGGCTCCTTCATTGATTGTGGAAACCAGTCCCTGTCGTCGCAAAACCAGGAAAAAACAGGAGCTTGGCACCGCTGATAACAAGCACAAATCATCGTGCTGGAAGCTCATAACTGGCTGGCTTGGAGCAAACATCTCAATTAACAGAGAATTCCCCCCCCACCCCCAGCCCTCTCCTCCCTCTCCCTATTTCAGGTAGCTGCTGGCAAATTTGTCTTTGCAATTTAATCCATTGCTGACGGCATAGCTTGCGATGGACAACGCGAGGAGCCTCTGAATATATTTATTTACTTGCTTGGTTGTTTATTTATTGACAGAGTACAGAAGAAGAGTTGGAAGAAACTGTTCTGATCTAGGCTTCCCCAACAGCATGAAGCTGAGTCCTCGTCCCGATAAACCCCTTTTATTTAATCGACAGTGAATTCCTCTCCAGCAAAGTCTTTCCTCTCTCACAGTCTTTCAAGATGGGTCACAATTACCGACCTTGATCAGCCTTGGAGAGTGGCCAGGCCGATATCTTTCAGACGCTGCAATACTTGGCAAGAATGCAGGAATGAACTAATTGTCTCCTGCAAACTCCACTCCCCTTTCGCTCCTCTTTTATTCCCTCTGGGAGGGGCCCTTCATCGTACATCTGTGGCCTTACTCCCAAGTCGACCCTTGTTCCTTAGCTGTTCCCTTCGCCTGGCAACTCTGCGCATGCGCACGCTGGGAACAGGCTCCAGCTGTTCGTCTGCCTCACTGATGTCTGACTCTGAAGGCAGCTGATAACTATCAGACGGCCCTGGCCCACTCTCTGCCTCCGACGCAGAGCCCTCATCAGAGCCTTCCCCAGACTCCAGGACTGGCCCATGTTCCTCCCCAACCTCCTCACTGTCCGACTCCGCTGCCAACTCCTCAGGAACCTTGGAAGTCTTCTAGTCCAACCCCCTTTAAAGGCAGGAAGCCCTAATACCGTTTCAGACAAATGCTTATCCAATCTCTTCTTCAAAACCTCCAGTGTTGAAGCACCCACAACTTTTGGAGGCACCTCATTCCACCGATCCGTTCCTCTGCCAAGGTCGTAACTCCTTCCTGGAGTGGGGTGGGAATGGAGATTTTGCAGTATCCTTCCTGGAGTGGGGTGGGAATGGGGATTTTGCAATATCCTTCCTGGAGTGGGGTGGGAACGGAGATTTTGCAGTATCCTTCCCCTGGAGTGGGGTGGGAATGGAGATTTTGAAGTATCCTTCCTGGAGTGGGGTGGGAACGGAGATTTTGCAGTATCCTTCCCCTGGAGTGGGCTGGGAATGGAGATTTTGAAGTATCCTTCCTGGAGTGGGGTGAGAATGGAGATTTTGCAGTATCCTTTCCCTGGAGTGGGGTGGGAATGGAGATTTTGCAGTATTCTTCCCTTAGAGTGGGGAGGGAATGGGGATTTTGCAGTATCCTTCCCCTGGAATGGGGTGGGAATGGAGATTTTGCAATATCCTTCCCCCAGGAGTGGGGGAGGGAATGGAGATTTTGCAGTATCCTTCCACCGAAGTGGGGTGGGAATGGAGATTTTGCAGTATCCTTCCCCTGCCACACCCACCAAGCCACGCCTACAGAACCGGTAGTAAAAAAAAAATTGAATTCCACCACTGCATAAAACGTCCCCTCTTTACTCTCTCTTTACCACTGTCTTATGGTTAAGTCGGCTTCCTTTCCCCCCCTCTCCCTCTTGTCCTGCCAAGAACTGGAATATCCGCTGCGTTCTTGATTCTAGACAATAGCCAGATGTCCCGGGAGAGAAAAAAAAACTTAGCCTCCCGTCCCTTGGCAAAGATAATCTTTTGCACACCGATGCTCCGTTTCCCCCTTCCCCGCTCCCCCCACCCCCCCTCAAAGCAGCAGGAACTTCTAAACGCAGCTGCTTGGATGGGGGTCAGTTCCTTTGTGAAGCGAGCGTTTCCGAGATTTATGGGGCTGGTTTTGAAATATCTCTTCGGGCACCCGGCGAGACACACACCATGAGCAAATGGAGATAGACTGAGTCCTGACGGGGTAGTTTTTATCTATAACCAAACAGCTGCTTGCTAAAAGCAAACAGCAGGCGCGTGGCGTGTTCCTTTCGGAGCATCGGTGGCCAGAAAATGGACATGCGGATCTCTCCCCACCCACCCAGGGTTTCTATTCAGCTGTGATGTTCCAGCAAAAAAAACCACCCGGGACTGTCTCACCTTTTGTTCGAAATTCTTCTATTCCGATACGGCGAAAGATTGAAGCCGGACTTGACCAGAAGGTTCCTGGTTTGCGAAGTCTTCTGAACTAGGTTAAAAATAAGAACAGGGTAGGAGAGAACAACAGAGTTGGAGGGGACCTTGGAGGTCTTCCAGTCCAGCCCCCTGGTCAAGCAGGAGACCCTATACCCGTGATGGCGAACCTATGGCACGTGTGCCACAGGTGGCACATGGAGCTATATCGGTGGGCACGTGAGCTCAGCTCCCGCCAGCTGATTTTTGGGCCTTCTAGGCCCAATAGAAGTAAGGAAAAAGACTGTTTCTGGTCTCCGGAGGGCCTCTGAGGGGGTGGGGGAAGGCCTATTTTTTTCCTGTCCCCAGGCTCCAGAGCCTTTTTAGGAGGCTGGGGAGGGTGAAAGTGACCTCCCCCCCACCCCCCGCGGAGGCCCTCCGGAAATGGCCCCTTTGCCGACTTCCTAGAAAGGCTCTGGAGCCTGGGGAGAGCGAAAAACGGGCCTTCCGGTGGGACTGGAAGTTGGCAAAGGGGCCATTTCCGGCCGCTGGAGGACCTCGGAGGGGGTGGGGAAGGCCGTTTTCGCCCTCCCCAGGTTCCTAGAAAGGCTCTGGAGCTGGGGAGAGCAAAAAATGGGTCTACTGGACCCACCAGGTCATTGCATGCCAAAAGCGGGGGAAGCACGGGGTCGCACACACATGCGCGATGGGGCGGGGCACATAGAATTATGGGTGTGGACACACACACACACACACATGACCCTCCACACTCCCCCCGCTTTTGGCACACGATGGCAAAAAGGTTAGCCATCACTGCCCTATACCATTTAAAGACAAATGGCCGTCCAGTCTCTCCTTAAAAGCCTCCAGTGATGGAGCACCCACAGCTTCTGAAGGCCAAGCCGCTCCACTGGTTAGTTGTTCTCATTGTTTGGAGATTTCTCCTTAGTTCTAGGTTGCTTCTCTCCTTGTTTCGTTTCGATCCATTGTTTCTTGCCTTCTGGGGTTTTTGAAAACAGGTTGACCCCCTTCTTCTATGTGGCAGCCCTTCAAATATTGGAACATTGCTAGCATGTCACCCCAGTCCTTCTTTTCACTAGACTAGACATACCCAATTCTCTGCGACCGTTCATCCTGTGTTTTTGATTTGTGATTCAGCATGAAGTGGCACCCAGTCCCTGTGTCAACTCGCAAAGCATCCCTGGCCTGCTCTCGTGTAGGGGATAGGAAAACGGCGAAGCAGCACGACAGCCAAAACAAAAGCACATTCCAGACATATTTCTCTCAAGGCTGTCTCCCAGGGTTACCCACAGCAGCCGGAGGGGAGTGATCTCTACAATCCGCAAAATTGCTCCATTGGTGAATGTGACTGATGATACACCCTGGGGGTGGGGGTGGGGAGCGGAGAAACAGGATCAAGTCTGGGCCGTAAATTACGTAAGGTCAGAGTTGGCTTCACTGGGAACACGCCAACCTGACGCTCCTAATAAATAACTGGATTTCTTTTGAAGCTTGTCTCAAGGCTCATGATTTAATAGTAGCGCAAACTTAGTAAATAATTTGACAGTGTTGAGGGAAGCGAAATGTCTTCAAGGAAAAAACAAAAGTCCAGTTGTCTTTGACGTTGATCTTGATAACGATCCGTCTGTCCGATCTCCGCCTAGGACTGCCTCAGCTTTTTGGGCAGCTGCAATGCGCAGCTGGCTCATCCTTTAGCAGTGGCCCACCAGGAGACTTAGATCCCTCTCCCAGCGATAGACACAAGTTCTACACCCAGTTGACGGTGGAAAATGGCTCCGTTGCGTCAAGTCTCGCTAACGCCAAAGTTTACCAAACGCCGCCCTCTCCAATGGCGGCAGAGCCAAGTCACGGGCTGACATTCCCAAGCTATCAAAGAGGCTATTTGTGGAGCAATTAATCCTCTTCTGATCATCTGCTTTATGAAACATTCGCTGGCAGGAGTTAATCATGCATAGCAAACGGCTCCTTTTTCTTCCTTAATGACTATTGAATCATGATCAGCATCTGTTTAGTCCCCACACTTTTCATCCGCTTGGCAGTTTAAACAATTAATTGAACCAATAAACGGCATTCTGCTATTTAAAGAAGAAGAAAAGAAGGGTGGTGGGGAGAGAGAGAGAAAAAAAAAAAACTCCACCCCTCAAAGCAAACATCTTCCACTCCATTGCTGTCTGGCTTCATCTTTTCATTTTTTTTTTAAAAAAAAAATCACTTTAATCCGCCTTATTTATCATACAAATGAATAGCGTTGGAGGCAGTCCATGAATGTATACATTACCGCTTGCATTTCAAGCTAATGAGATCCATAGCTCACTGGGAGGACATAATCAGAAAGTCCATTTCGGATTTCTCCGTGTCGGATAAACTCAGAATCTATCGAGGAAAATTGCTTTTACTTGAGATCTTGCCCTTTATTAGAATAGTCAATGCTAGGCTAGACTGATGGCTTAATTATAGAGTAGGTAATGCTTATCTGTCTGTCCATCTGTCCATTTATCCATCTTGTCTGTCTGTCTGTGTCTATTTTTATAACTCTCTCTCTCTCTCTCTCTCTCTCTATCTATCTATCTATCTATCTATCTATCTATCTATCTTATATCACTATATCTCTATCTATCCTGTTTTCCCCAAAATAAGACATCCCCTGAAAATAAGCCCAATTGGGCTTTTGAGCACTTGGCAATAAGGCCAAGCACTTATTTCAGGGTTCAAAAAAATATAAGACAAGGTCTTATTTTCGGGGAAACACGGTATCTATCTATCTATCTATCTATCTATCTATCTATCTATCTATCTATCTATCATCTATCATCTATCTATCTATCTATCTATCTATCTATCTATCTATCTATATCATCTATCTATCATCATCATCTATCTATATAATCTATCTATCTATCTATCACATCTATCTATCATCATCTATCTATCTATATCTATCTATCTATCTATCTATCTATCTATCTATCTATCTATCTATTAGCTGGGAATTAGGAGGCAGAGAATAGATGGGGGCGGGGCCAGTCAGAATTTTTACTACCGGTTTTCTGAACTACTCAAAATTTCCGCTACTGGTTCTCCAGAACTGGTCAGAATTTGCTGAATTCCACCTCTGGATGGATGGATGGATGGATGGATGGATAGATAGATAGATAGATAGATAGATAGATAGATAGATAGATAGATAGATAGATAGATAGATAGATAGACATCATCCACTATGTGTCACCTATCTCCATCCATCAACCCATCCACCCACCCACTCACCCATCCATCCATCCATTAGAAGACAATATGCAGCCATTGAGAAAACGTAGACTTGTCTTGAAAGACAGGAAGAAATAAGGAAGAAACTCAAGGCTGCCTATCCTTGATTCTCTTTGGCATAAGAAGAAGGAAGGGAGAGAAATTCCTCTAGGCTTTCCAGACTGCTATCAGCCCTCCAAGGTAGGCTAGATCAGGAAGCAGAAGTACTTTTACATTTTTATAGGGAATAATAATAATGATGATGATGATGATGATGATGATGATGATCGGACAACCATTTGACCAGGATGATATAAGGACTCCTGCCTTGGTCAAGGGGTTGGAAGTAGCCCTATAATTCTATAACAAAAAAAAATAATAATCAGGCAAATTCACGTTCAGATCAAGGATTCAAATATCTCAGAGGGCTTTGATTCAAGCTGGATTTTCAATTCAATGGAATAAAAACGAGCCAGTAGCCAGTTCTGCCTGTCCGAATCGAACGGCCCACACTGCCCGATAGAGCCGAATGTCAAAAATTGACTCGGAAAGAAAAGTTCCTTTGCAGAAGCGTTCAATTCTCTCTCTTTTTTTTCCCCCAAATCCATTTGCAGAACCCCCCCAGCTGCAATTGGAGAGGTCAAAGGCAGCCATTGAGTGAATTCACAACCCAGACATGATTGAATCGCCTTTCCAAGCAAACCTTCGGAGCCGTGTATTGTTCTTGACCCGAGGATCAAAAATCATAACCCAAAGCTAGAAAATTTGAAATAACCACCTTATTTCTTCCAGCTCGTATTTTAAACTCAAAGGGATCTTTGCCATCATTTCTTTCCTTTTATCTTCTTCTGGCTTTTTCCTCTTACCTCGGTGCGATTATCTCAGTGGAGCAAGACTGACCCATCCTCACCTTGCAAAATCATAAAGATGTTGGGTTTTTTTTTTACGCATTTGTTATCCCGCTGTTATTATTTTTGCAAATAACTCAAGGCAGTGAACATATCTAATACTCCTTCCTCCTCCTGTTTTCTTCACAACAACAGTCTTGTGAGGTGGGTTAGGTGGAGAGAGAAGAACCTGCTAGGTCAAAGTTACCCAGTTGGCTTTCATGCCTAAGGCAGGACTAGAACTCACAAACTCCTGGTGATTGGCCCAATGTCACCAAGTTGACGTTCATGCCTAAGGCGGGACTAGAGTTCAAAGGCCTCCATTCTTTGGCGCTCAGCCTTCCTTGTGGTCCAACTTTCACAGCCATCCATTGCAACTGGGAAAACCATCGCCTTGACTATACGCTCGTTTGTTGGCAGGGTGATGTCTCTGCTTTTTAGTATGCTGTCTAGATTTGCCATGGCTTTCCTCCCCAGGAGCACGCATCTTTTAATCTGCAAAGTTACCTGAACTAATTAGTGGAATGGCTTACCTCCAGAAATTTGAATGCTCCATCGCTGGAGGTTTTCCAGAAGAAAGTGGACAGCCATTTGTCCAGAATGGTATAGGGCAGTGATGGCTAACCTTTTTGCCATCGCGTGCCAGGAGAGGGGGGACGGGGGGAGGGTCACGCATGCACGTGCCCACGCGCATGCACACGCAACCCCACCCACCCCCGCTCCTGGCACATGATGGCCTGGTAGTCCCATTTTTCTTTCTTACCTGATTCCAGATCCTTTCTATGCATCTGGGAAGGTCGAAAACAGCCTTTCCCACTCCCTTGGAGGCCCTACGGAGGCTGAAAGGGCCCATTTCCCAACTCTCGGTGGGACAGGAAGTGATGTTTGTTGCTGTCCCCAGCCTCCAGAACCTCTCTAGGAGTCTCTAGGAGCTTTTCTAGGAGTCTCTGGAGGCTGGGGACAGGGAAAAAACGTCACTTCCTGTCCCACCGGGAGTCGGGAAATGGGCCCTTTCAGCCTCCGTAGGGCCTCCGAGGGAGTGGGAAAGGCTGTTTTCGCCCTTCCCAGATGCATAGAAAGGATCTGGAGCCAGGTAAGAAAGAAAAACGGGCCTTCCCCACCCCCCACCAGGCCCTCCAGAGGCAGGAAACAGCCTGTTTCCCTACTTCTGGTGGGCCCAGAAGGCCCGAAAATCAGCTGTCCGGCATGCACATGTGCCCCAGAGCTGAGCTGGCATGCCCACTAATATGGCTCCACGTGCCACCTGTGGCACGTGTGCCATAGGTTCGCCATCACGGGTATAGGGTCTATGGTGGACTTCCTTGTTGAAGCAGCCCTCAGATCTCCCTCAGATTTCTTTGTTAATGGATAAATAGTGGACATTAATAGTTCTTGGAATCATTTCCATCCAGCTGAACCCACATTTGAAAACTCGCACAGGGTTGATTTTCTATTACCTCAGCTTGGCCAATTGTGTAACCTCTACAGCTAAGAAGAGGGGCTAATATTGTGCCTCTGCAGCTCTTTACCCACAAAAGTTTAGCCTTTTCATCAAATGTAGATTTAGCCTACTTTTACGGGCCGTTGCATTAGCCACAAATGGAAGCACTTCAAAATATGCCAACGTAGCTACCGGATAGCTGAGAGAAATAAAAATAAAAATAAAACCTTTTTCACATTTCATTAGTGCTTCTAAATGGAAATAGTCTGCTCTTGAAATTTGCTATTTATTCTGCGGAGTCATAAATGTTTTACGATTAGCAGTTGGACTCAAGATGATTAAGCCCCGATGATTCATAGAATCCAAGCGTTGTCGTCGGCCAGATGTATCTAAGCAAGGATAGTGGGGTTCAGGAAGACACAGATACTCGGTGATTTCACAACCAGGAAGAAACCGTAACGGTTCTCATTTGAAACCTAGAAGTACTTGGGAAGGAAAAATGTAAAATTAAAGTTATTGGATTGAGCTCACTTTTATGAGGATAGGATAGGATAGGATAGGATAGATAGGATAGGATAGGATAGGATAGGATAGGATAGGATAGGATAGGATAGGATAGGATTTAGAATTTTTAGAATAACAGAGTGGGAAGGGACCTTGGAGGTCTTCTAGTCCAACCCCCTGCTTAGGCAGGAAACCCTACACCACTTCAGACAAATGGTTCATCCAACATCTTGGCTACCTTGGTAGTACAGTGGTCTAAAGCACCCTGTTATTAAGAACAACTGCCTGCAATTACTGCAGGTTCGAATCTCGCCAGGCTCAAGGTTGACTCAGCCTTCCATCCTTTCTAAGGTAGGTAAATTGAGGACCCAGTTTGTGGGGGCAATAAGCTGACTTTGTATAAATATACAAAAGGATGAAGGCTATTGCTGAGCACATTGTAAGCCGCCCTGAGTCTCTGGAGAAGGGCGGCATATAAATCAAATTTAAAAAAAAATCTTCTTAAAAACTTCCAGTGTTGGAGCATTTACAACTTCTGGAGTCAAGTTGTTCCACTTGTCAAATTGTTCTCACTGTCAGGAAAGTTCTCCTTAGTTCTAGGTTGCTTCTCTCCTTGATGAGTTTCCACCCGTTGCTTCTTGTCCTGCCTTCAGGTGCTTTGGAGAAGAGCTTGACTCCCTCTTCTTTGGGGCAGCCCCTGAGATATCGGAAGACTGCTATCATGTCTCCCCTAGTCCTTCTTTTCATCATACCCATTTCCAACAACTGTTCTTCTTTATATGTTTTAGCCTCCAGTCCCCTAATCCTCTTGGTTGCTCTACTCTGCACTCTTTCTAGAGTCTCCACATCTTTTTTACATCATGGCCCCACCCCTCGCCCTCCTCTTCCAGTCACTTCTCGCCTGGCCTGAGAGAGATGAGAGAGACAGAGAGAGAGACAAAGACAGTGAAAGAGACACAGAGAGAAAGAGATACCACAGAAAACACTGGGAGCCACAAAACCTGAGTAGGCGTGGCTGGGGTGTGTGTCATGTGACTGGGTGGGGAGTGAGTGACGTCGGGTTGGCCACACCCACTCAGATTTTTGTGGCTCCCGGTGTTTTCTTTTCTGTTGGAAACAGATCCAAATGGCTCTTTTTGAGTGTTTAAGGTTGCAGACCCCTACGTCCAAGGTCTCTCCTGTACCTATCTTGGCCTACCTGGTTAAAGGTAGGGTCTCCCAGATCCTCCCGTGACCTCTCTTGTTCCTGTATTCTTCATTCCGCAGCCTCCTTCTCCAAATTGAAATTTTGGGAAGCGGAGACGGGTGACATCTGCCAAGCGGCCCATCATGCGGCAATCAAAGCTGAATGCTGCCATCCTCCCCGAAGTCCTTCACTTGTACTTCCTTCCCGAGTTCTTTTCTCTCTCTCTCTCTCTCTCTCTCTCTCGCTGAGCTACTTCACACCACATTAGCCCGCAACCAAAGCTTCCAGCATTCATTTGCAAGACGGGATTGACGCGTCCCCGAGAAAAGCAAAGGGGTGACTTCGGTGAGCTCTCTCAAGCACGCAAGAAAAATCTGTTTAATCAAGGCAAGTGAGATTCCTTCTCCTCCTCCTCCTCCTTCTTCTCCTTCTCCTCTGCCTTCCTCTTCACCTTTCATGGTGGAAAAGTCAGCTCTTCCGGAGGTGACTCCTTCTCCCCCCACCCCAAAGTCTCGAAGTTGGCTATGATCGTAGGCAAACGCTGACGGCAAAACTTATAGAAACAATCCACCGTCTGTCTGCTCTCGGGCCAAAAGGAAGGGAGAAAAGCCGAGTCTATAACACACACACACCCAAAAAAAAATCCCTAAAGCAGACACGACCTAAAATGTAGGATCCAATCTGGGTCAGTCAGCGGGACCAGAGGTTTAAAGTCTTCCGAGCTTTCGGATTCATGCTGGAGCCCATCCTCAGGGAACTTCTTTCTCTCTAGGATAAGATAGGATGGAATGGGATGGGATGGGATGGGATGGGATGGGATGGGATGGAGTAGAGTGGAGTGGAGTGGAGTGGAGTGGAGTGGAGTGGAGTGGAGTGGAGTGGAGAGGAGTGGAGTGGAGTAGAGTAGAGTAGAGTAAAGTAGAATAGAACAGCTTGCCTTCAGAAGTTGTGGGAGCTTCATCACTGGAGGCCTTCAAGAAGAGATTGGACTGCCATTTGTCAGAAATGGTGTAGGGTCTCCTGCTTGGATGGGGGGTTGGACTAGATGACCTACAAGGTCCCTTCCAACTCTGTTAATCTTTGAATAGACTAGGCTAGACTTAGCCTCCAGCTAAGTTTGACTTTTTATAAGCGTTGTTTGCAAAGGAGGAGGAGGAGGAGGAAGAAGGAGCAGGAGGAGGAGAAGGAGAAGGAGAAGAAGAGGAGGAGGAGGAGGAGGAGGAAGAAGAAGAAGAAGAAGAAGAAGAAGAAGAAGAGGAGGAAGAGGAGGAAGAGGAGGAGAAGAAGAAGAAGAAGAAGAAGAAGAAGAAGAAGAAGAAGAAGAAGAAGAAGAAGAAGAAGAAGGGGAGGAGGAGGAGGAAGAGGAGGAGGGGGGAGGAGAAGGAGAAGAGGAGGAGAAGAAGAAAGGAGGAGGAGGAGAGGAGGAGAAGGAAGAAGAAGAAGAGGAGGAGGAGGAGGAGGAGGAGGAAGAAGATGATTGCCTACCAGGCCTGGTGTTCTCCCTCAGCTTGTAAAAGAAAATTACATTTTGATCTACACCCTTCCTCCCACCTCTAATGTTTATATCGGAGCCAGCGAGAGCATCAGAAGGTGGGCCGAGGGCGCCTTCCCGCCGCTTCTTGCTCCCCGCAGCCAGCAATAGATCTGTCTTGAGGTGACAAGGGGTGTCTGTCACCCGTGAGTGCCATCTTCCAATCTCAGGCCCGAAAATGTTGGGAGCCCAGGAAGATGCCACGAGGCTAGGAAATGCCAGCATCCCAGAGGCATTTTTTGGCGTTCTTCGTTCCCCTTGTTCTTTTTTTCCATGATTTTTCCACATAATGGAGGTTTGTTTCCTTTCTTCTCTCTCCCTGCTGAATGGCAGGTTGGCAGGTTTTTATTTTTGTCTTTCCTTCCTTTTCAGTTTTTTTTAAAAAAATGTAAAACAGAGATTTTTTTTTAAAAAAAAGTTAATGTCTATAGATGGACAGATAGTTACTGAGAGTACATGAAGCTGATCCTTCCTTCCCATCTTTCTTTCTTCCTTCCTTCCTTTTTTCCTCCCTCCCTCTTTGTTTTCCTTCCTTCTTCCCTCCCTCATTTTCCTTCCTTTTCCGTTCCCTCACTCCTTTTTTGTTTTTCTTCCTTCTTCCCTTTCTTCCTTCCTTCCTCCCTCCCTCCTTCACCTTTGTTCTTCCCTCCCTCCCTTCCTTTTTGCCTCCCCATCCCTCTTTGTTCTTCCCTTCCACCCACTCTCCCTCCCTCTTTGTTTTCCTTCCTTTTTCCCTCCCTCCCTCCTTTTTTGTTTTCCTTCCTTCTTCCCTTCCTTCTTCCTTCCTTTTTCCCTCTTTGTTCTTCTTCTCTCCATCCCTCTTTTTTCCTTCTTCCCTCCCTCATTTTCCTTCCTTTTCCCTTCCCTCACTCCTTTTTTTGTTTTTCTTCCTTCTTCCCTTCCTTTCTTCCTCCCTCCCTCCTTCCACCTTTGTTCTTCCCTCCCTCCCTCCCTTTTTTCCTCCCATCCTCTTTGTTCTTCTTCTTCCCTCCCTCCCTTTTTTCCTCCCTTTTCCTCCCTCCTTTTTTGTTTTCTTCTTTCTTTCCTTCCTTCCTTCCTTTTTTCCTCCATCCCATCTCTCTACCACCCTCCCCTCTCTCCCTTTATTTTCCTCCCTCCCTCTTTGTTCTTCTCCTTCTCTACCACCCTTCCTCCTTCCCTCCCTTTCTCTCTCCTTCCCTCCCTCCTTTCTGTGTTTCCTGCCCCAACCATCCCTTTCCCTGCCTCCATAAACCTGCTTGTGTTAAGCCTCGCATTCCCCCCCCCTCAAACTTTTGATGCATGGGGCAGCTCTTTGCCAGCGCCATATGATGAGAGGCCTACAATCTTTATGGAAGGCTGCACTTCCAAACATGATGCCTGTCACTGCTTGATTAAGAACCCGGCGGAGAAAATACAATATCTTCTTCCTCTCCCAGCCGGCCGTTTGTCCTTGAGGTCACTTGCTAAATACAGGGAAGAAGCATCTGCAAGGTTGACATGACCCTTGATACCTTCTAATCAAGAACATTTATCACGAATCTCACCACGACCCCGGAAGCCCCTCGCAGTCCTTCAAGTCATCTTCCGTGGCCTGGAACAATACTTTGCAGGCACTTATCTCAGAGGGGAAAAAAAGATGACATCCATCTCGTGATAAAAAACCAAAAAAATCGGAGCTCTGGTTAATGAAAAGGCCTTGCTGGCTAAACTATATTAAATTAAAAATGAACTTGAGGGCAAAGCAGAGCTAGGAAACGGAAGCCATGGCTCTGTTCCGAAGCTCTCTTTTCCTGTATTTTTTTTTTTTTTAAGTTTGATAAATACATGTTTAATGACAGGCTGTGAAATTCTTTTAGTCTTCCTCTATGGAAAGTATTCAGAAGTGGCCCTAGGTTAATTTGAGTTTTTCCAATATAAATTCACATTCCGTGTCTTGCAAATGCCCTAATATCGTATTTCTCCGAAAATAAGACCCTGTCTTATATCTTTGATACCAACGAACATCCACATCTGCCTATCCCAGATTCTTGGGAAGGACTCGACAAGTGAACAAAAAAAACAACGCCAAATCCAGACTGAACATCTGGCTGATGGTGCAACCGACCATAATTTCCCACCAGCCCACCAGAGAAACCGTGAGATAGGTTTAAAGAAAACAGGCCTGTTCGAATCCCTAGGACAGGTCTCCTGCGTGAGCAGGGGGTTGGACTAGATGACCTCCAAGGTCCCTTCCAACTCTGTTACTTGCCAGGAAAAAAAAATTTTTTGTTTTAATATTTTAGGACATCATTACCAATGTTCTCCGATACATTATTGAGGTGCTGTGCTCCAGTGAAGCAAGCTGACCCCGCTCTTAGGATCCTGCAGAGATTTCTTCTTTTCATAAATTAATGAGGTTTATGTGTCCCGGTCCTGAAATTGGAACCAGAATAGAGGTTGGGGAATGTCGAGCCCATTTCAGATCTTAATTGGTTTGTTCATGGCGGCATTTCATGTTTTAGAGGAATAAGGGGGAGGGGTAGTGCGGCAGGTGTGATGGGGAGACGACAGAATAGCGGGAAGGGGAGACCATCTTGCTGCCTCCCTCCCCCCGCCCACCCATCTTTATGGGAAGAGGCAATCGTGGGAACACAATCACGAGAATGAATTTTTCACCACCACTCCCTTTTTTAAAGTCATTTGGCATCAGATATGCCTCCGGAGCTGGAGGGCCAGGCATATAAAAAAAAAGAAGAAAACAGAAGTTGCTGAAAAATTGGAAATAAACTGAGACACAAATTTATAAATTGCCCCTCTCCCCCATTCATTCATGGCAAAAGGATTTGAAGGTATTATGATGCTTGGTAGAGGTTTAGACTGGTTTTGGTATTTTGGTCCATTCTATCTTTTAATTGAAAGTCAGCCACTAAGAATGGCCACAGAATAACAGACTTGGAAGGGGCCTTGGAGGTCTTCTAGTCCAACCCTCTGCTCAGGCAGGAAACCCTATACCATTTCAGACAAATGTTTGTCCACCTCTCATCTTGTAAACCTCCAGTGATGGAGCACTCACAACTTCTGGAGGCAAGCTGTTCTACCGATTCATTGTTCCGACTCTCAGGAAATTTCTCCTTTGTTCTCGGTGGCTTCTCTCCTTGATTGGTTAGCTTCTTGTCCTGCCTTCAAAACTGAACAAATGGTGGTAAGTGTTGTAGCCTGCCAGTGGAGTCGGGGAGTGAGGAGGTTGGGGAGGAACATGGGCCAGTCCTGGAGTCTGAGGAAGGTTTTGATGAAGGCTCTGCGTCAAAGGCAGAGAGGGAGCCAGGGCCGTCTGACAGTTATCAGCTGCCTTCCGAGTCGGACATCAGTGAGACAGACGAACAGCTGGAACCTGTTCCCAGCGTGCGCATGCGCAGAGTTACCAGACAAAGGGTAAAGAACAAGGGTCGACTCGGGAGTAAGGCCACAGGTGGACGATGAAGGGCCCCTCCCAGAGGGAATAAAAAAGGAGCGAAAGGGGAGTGGAGTTTGCAGGAGACAATTAGTTCATTCCTGCATTCTTGCCAAGTATTGCAGCCTCTGAAAGATATCGGCCTGGCCACTCTCCAAGCCTGATAAAGGTCGGTAATTGTGACCGATCTTGAAAGACTCTGGGAGAGGAAAGACTTTGCTGGAGAGGAATTCACTGTCGATTAAATAAAAGAGGTTTATCGGGACGAGGACTCGGCTTCGTCCTGCTGGGGAAGCCTAGGTCAGAACAGTAAGTCAAGAACTAACCTGTATGCAAAGCAGGCTGATAACTTTGAAAACAATCGAACTCTTGATTTCTCTGCACCAATATACAGCCCTCTTTTCTTCCCCTCCCCTTTGTTCATGCTTTTTTTTTAAAGCTTTCTTCCACCCTTTCTTTCTTGATGGAACCCCACTTTTTTTTAAAAAAAAACAACAACAAAAACCTGACATGCCTTTCAGCTAGATTTGGCAAGGAGCACGAATTACATTAGCTCAGAACGTCCAGCATCAAACGGTGGCTGACAAATTCGGAGGAATATAATGACACCTTGCAGATATTAGCAAGGATGCCTGGCCTCCTGGTGACAGTTGATGGACCCCTGGCTGCTATTTGCATGTCTCTCCCAACAGTGGAAGGACTTATGAGCCCTTCACGCCAATTGCGCATGTGGCATTTTGCATAAAAGCCTGTCTCCGGGTAGAGCTGTGATTTATGGTCGCTTCCTGGAAAAACAGTCGCACCTTTTCGTCTTCTTTTGCAAATCTTTGTTGAGATGCTTGGCGCATTTTCTCGTCCGTCAACTTTCCCGAGTCTAGAATCTTCTACTGTCTACGGAAGGTGGCTTTGCAAAACCGCCTTCGGTCAATGGCAAACAGCTGTTGTACTTGGAACAGGTTATAGGTCCCCTATAGGAGATACATTTAACACCGTTAAATAACAACATCTGCCTTGCTTACAGGGGTGAAATCCAGTAGGTTCTGGAGAACTGGTAGCGGAAATTTTGAGTAGTTCGGAGAACTGGTAGCGGAAATTTTGAGTACTTCGGAGAACTGGCAAATGCCACCTCTAGCTGGCCCTAGAGTGGGGAGGGAATGGAGATATTGCAATATCCTTCCCCCTGGAGTGGGGAGGGAATGGGGATTTTGCAGTATCCTTCCACTGGAGAGGGGTGGGAATGGAGATTTTGCAGTATCCTTTCCCTGGAGTGGGGTGGGAATGGAGATTTTGCAGTATCCTTCCCCTGGAGTGGGGTGGGAATGAAGATTTTGCAGTATCCTTCCTTCCTTTTTTAAAACTTCTGCTCTCTGCACACACAATCGTAGCTAGGTTTTTCCCACCAACGTGGTACCCATTTATCTACTCGCAATATTGCATGCTTTCAAAACTGCTGGGTGGGCAGGAGCTAGGGACTGAGCAAAGGGAGCTCGCTCCATCTCACAGAACTGGACTCGAACCGCTCATTTCTGGCCACACGATCCAGCGTCATTAAGCCTCTGCACCACCGCGTCCCCTTAGAGGTTGTATTCATAAGCAGAGAGTAGATATAAAAAAACCAAGAGTTTTAAAGAAGGAGAAGGAGCATTGGATGGATAGGGAGCATAAATATTATTACATGGAAGGGTACATCTATCAAATTACAGAACCTTATAGCATGGCAAAGTAGATGCTCATTAAAACTAGTTTATGACCATATCAGAATATAAAATGCAGAACGATAAAAATACCATGTGTTACAAAACAGAGTGAAAGGCAGAACTAAAACGAAAGTGCAAATCATATTTTATGTCACAATTTACTCCAATTCGATCCCCATATGCAGTTCTTAATTGTACTCTTGTGTTCAGATAAAGGGGCCAAGTTATGCATAATATTTAGGTTCTGACCGCATGTGAAATATGGCTATTTTAATGTAGACATCCCAATAGGCTGTGCATCTAATGGCTGGACTGAGATATTAAGGACTCTCTTTCTTACACGGTTGACATTCAGATAGTAGATGCAGTGCATTTTCCTATCTCTATAGAGTTCAGAGTTTTAGAAAACTCTACAACGTAGATGGAGCCAAGCCTACAGAGATGGAGGTTCAGGTGGAGATGGAGAGAGATGATAGAGATGCTAGAGATAAGAGACAGAGATGGAGATTAGACAGGAGAGATAGAGACAGAGATTAGAGATTGGAGATGGAGATTAGAGATGGAGATTAGACAGGAGACAGAAGAGATAGAGACAGAGATGGAGATTAGCGATGGAGATGGAGATGGAGATTAGACAGGAGACAGGAGCAATAGAGGCAGAGATGGAGATTAGAGATTGGGAACAGAGATTAGAGATTGGGATGGAGATTAGAGATTGGGGATGGAGATTAGAGATGGAGATGGATATTAGACAGGAGACAGGAGAGATAGAGACAGAGATAGAGATTAGAGATTGGGGATGGAGATTAGAGATAGAAGAGATGGAGATTAGCGATGAGATGGAGATTAGATATGAACAGAGCAATAGAGGCAGAGATGGAGATTAGAGATTGGGGATGGAGATGGATATAGACAGGAGACAGGAGAGATAGAGACAGAGAGAGATTAGAGATTGGGGATGGAGATTAGAATAGAAATGGAGATTAGACAGGAGACAGGAGAGATTAGAACAGAGATGGAGATTAGAGCTGAGAGATGGAGATTAGACATGAGACAGGAGCAATAGAGGCAGAGATGGAGATTAGAGATGGAGAATAGAGATTAGAGATGGAGATGGAGATTAGACATGAGACAGGAGAATAGAGGCAGAGATGGAGATTAGAGATAGAAATGGAGATTAGAGATGGAGATGGAGATTAGACATGAGACAGGAGTGATAGAGACAGAGATGGAGATTAGAGATGGAGATTGGAGATGGAGATCAGACATCAGATAGAACAGATAGAGACAGAGATAGAGATGCATTTAACTGGATTAGCCAATATTCTGCATGGTGCAATCAATCGATTCATAAGCTACCTCCAAGGCTTGGATTCGCACATGCTAAGCCACACACACGCACACACAAGATATTCAAAATTTAAAACAAGCCAAGTTTGGCCTGTGCTACCAAGGCAGGCTAATGAGTTGGTAGTTCGTAGATGACTTGGCAAAGAAGGCTACCCGAATGGTTCCACAGTGTTTCTGAAGTAACTTGAAGTTATTTCAACTAATGCTCTGTGGAGCCAGCAGACCAAAATCTCCGTTTCCAACACTAATTTATTTATAGAGCTTCCGGGAAGATTTGAGGATTTCAGCGAGTGGAATCTGGGCTTGGATGCATGGACAATAATTATTAATCTTTCCCTGGAGTTTCTCTCCCTGTGTCTGTAAAATCGAGAGTTCCCGTTCACAACTAAGTGGGGAGGGGAAGGGAATTTTCTTACTACTACTCTACACAGTTGCTATGCAGAGAAGCCTCAGAGGCAATCCAATACATAGTAGCAGGACATTTATTTATTTATTTATTGTATTTATTGGTTCGATTTATATGCTGCCCTTCTCTGGAGACTCAGGGCTGCTTACAATGCATTAAGCAATAGCTTTCATACTTTTGTATATACCTGCTTAGTAGGGCTTTTGCCCTCCCCCCCCCAGCGGTGTTTTTTTTTAATACAAAGTCAGCTTATTGCCCCCACAATCCGGGTCCTCATTTTACCTACCTCGGAAGGATGGAAGGCTGAGTCAACCTTGAGCCTGGTGAGATTTGAACTCGCAGTAATTGCAGGCAGCTGGCAGCTAAGTGCTACTTTAACAGCACTTTAGTCCGCTGCACCACCAAGGCTCAAGGACATAAGACACAGGCAGCATCAGCCTACACTGAATGGCGCAACCAAATAACTTGCATTGTGTACAGGAACAGTTGCACAGAATAAGTCCAGATGATTGAGAAAAACAGGTAGATGGATGGGTAGCTATGGAAGAAGGAGGAGGAGGAGGAAGAGGAGGAAGAGGAACAAAGATACGGATGGATGGATGGATGGATAGATGGATGGATGGATGGATAGATAGATAGATAGATAGATAGATAGATAGATAGATAGATAGATATGACAGAGATAGATAGATAGATAGATAGATAGATAGATAGATAGATAGATAGATAGACAAGGCAGAAAGATAGGTAGATAGAGAAAAAGAGAGAGAGATAATAAATAATAAGTAGAGTGATATGATAGATAAATATGATAGAAAGAGAGAGATAAACAGAGACAGAAAAACAGATGGAGAGGCGGAGATAGAGAGATAGAGAAAAAAAGATAAAAATGAATACAAACTAATATGAAGTAAGGAAGAAAAAAGAAAGAGAAAGAAAGAGAGAAAGCCAAAAGTGCAAGAAAAGGAAAAAAAAGTTGAAGAAGAATAGAAAAGAAAGGGGAAAAAAACACACACAGAGAGAAATAACTTCCAATCTTCTTCCCAGCAATTATAAAGTGCAATTATATCGTAATCTCTCTCTAGAGTTCCATCACAGGCTCTCTTCTTTCTACAATCCCATCCTGTCTCATCATCGAAGCCATAAATCACACGCTCATTTCCCCCCCCCCTTTTTTTTTTAATGCAGAAAGTCCATCCGAGGTTTCCGGTCACTAATAAAAAGCCGCTAATGTCATTTCTCTCATCCAAAAGGAAGTTTAATTTAGCCATCTCGGCTCGCTAGCTCTTCTAAAGCCACGAGACATGCACAAAAAAGAAGAGAAGAAAATACAAAACGGGAGAACAAATCAGCAAATAAAAAAACCCTGAGCATTTCAGGCCAAGACCTTTATCGTGTTTGCTTTCCTGAGTTTTTCCAACCCCCGTAGTAAATCGCAATGGCTCGATTTGTTTGGATAAGCCAAATAAACCAATTCATCCCCTACCTTCTTTGTAATTTTAACCACCGTTTTATGCCCCTACTTGCATTTTTTTCCCTGGTCACAAGCCAACTTAAGCAGACCAAAAGACCCAACAACTCCAGAAGAAGAAGAAAAAAAAAACCAGGAGTGTTCTAAAACAGGGGTCCCCAACTTTTCGGACCTCAGGGACCACTAAATTCATCATTTTAAACCCCGCAGACCACTAATACGATCTGCCTAATGACCGACTGGGTGGGCGTGGCTAGGTGGTCATGTGACTGGGTGGGCGTGGCCAACTCGATGTCACTCACGTCGAGGGGTGCCTCGCCGGCCTCTACTCACCCCTCCCCTCCCAGCCACTCCTCGCCTGCCCATCCGGGCTCCTTAGGGTCCCAACAGGAAGCAGTTGTTGGAGCTAAGCAGCCACCACGAGAAACAGTTGGCAAAACAGCTCAGTTCAAATTGGATCTGGCCGAGAAGGAGGCTCAGCAGAAGCACCTCACTGAGGACTAGGAGCATAGGCTTTCCAAGCAGAGGGAAGACCTGCGGGAGTGCAAGGCCAGGTACCGGCGCCTGGAGGCTCAGCGGGCTGAGATGGTCAGCCAGTTCCATTCCATGATGCAGTCCCACTGGAACGAGGCCCCCCGGGTCTTCGCCACCAGCGGCTCTTCCCTCCAGCCTTCGCCCAAAGCCCCACACCAGGAGGCCGAAGCAGACCCCAAGTCGGAATTTCTGCCTCCCTCTGACCCACACAAAAAGACCCCAAAGGGGGAAATTACAATTGCTTAGCGCATTGTAAGCTGCCCTGAGTCTCCGGAGAAGGGCGGCATATAAATCAAATTAAAAAAAAAATAAAAATATTAGAATGTGCAGAAATGAATAGATTAATGTTAGCATTTAAAGACAAAGAGCAAACTGAATATTATATGATATGGGAAAGTATTTTATCAATGGTTGGAGACTAAAAAATGGAGTTTGGAAACGAAGGAGACCATGAATAAGTAGCAAATATATTAAGAAAGAGTTATAAAGAAGATGAAAACGGTTAGCCTATGTATGAAGAGAATAATGATATTTGACGTTAACGGGATATTATTATTATTATTATTGAAAGATGCTAAGAAGAAAACGGGGAATTTTACAATATTTAAACGTGCAATGTGCTTAACACATTATAAAATTAATGTTGATGTGAACGGGAACGAGGTGATAAATGGGGAATGATGTAGCACAGAGATGTACGTACCCAGACGACACATTGCATTGGCATCCTTCAGTCTCAAGAGACGATGGTATCGTGCTCTGGAAAGAGGTCCTAAAATAGCATCTAGTGTGACCAAAAAGGCCAATTCGAGAGTAGCCATCCCTTCCATACTGAGGGCAGATACATTCTGTCCCCACAGTCCTCCTCCTCCTCCTCCTTTCTAGCACTGATGATGTTACCTACCTGGGTATTGAAACGTCTGCAAGAAAACAAGCCAGCTCAGAGAGCATCAAGGACGCTGCATTTTTCCAGTTTGAAAGAAAACCCAGCAAGGCAGATTGTTCGCCTCTGTCGAACAATCTATTGCTCTGGCTTCATCAGTTTATGAATTAATAATAGCTTAATAATAGCTCATCTTCTGCATCCGGTTCTCCTTTGGCGATCGTGACAGATGGACCCTCTTAAGAGCACGTCAGCTGGAGGACTCTGAAAGAGGAACTAAAATAGCTACCATCCTCAGGGTATATACTCCATGGTGGATTACAGTCAAAACGAGAGCGCCATAGGACTACAAGAATGTGACTTCTTTTTGGCGTAACCTTTGCTACTACAATGTGGGCTCTTCTGCAAGCGACCCATCGCGACCCCAGGGAGAACGTTCCTCCAGGCCTTCCTGTCCTCTACTATCCCCCAGAGTCCATTGAAGCTCCCGCCGACTGCTTCAGTGACTCCATCCAGCCACCTCGTTCTCTGCCATCGTCCCCTTCTTCTTTTGTGCTCCATCGTTCCCAGAATTAAGCTCTTCTCCAGGGAGTCCTTCCTTCTCATTAGGAGGCCAAAGGATTTGAGTTTCCTCTTCAGGATCTGGCCTTCTCAAGAGCAGTCAGGGTTGATCTCTAGAACTGACCAGTTGGGTCGCCTTGGAGTCCAAGGGACTCACAGGAGTCTTCTCCAGCACAAGAGTTCAAAGGCCTCCATTCTTTGGCCTTCTCAGCCTTCCTTGTGGTCCAACTTTCTCAGCCTTTTTAATTACAGCACTCCAATTTATACCAACTAAAGACGGTTCAACCCGCAATTCTAGACATCACAAATTCTGGCAGCGTTTGTCATAGACTGGAGTCGAGTTTGGGCTTTCTCTCTGGTCTAATCTAAGTTTTCCTTAAGGTACTTTTTCTTCCAAACCTCAACGCCCTTCAAATATGTAGATGACAACCCCCATCTTCCCCAGCCAGCAAGCGTTGGTACAAAACATCGAAGGACATCAGATGGGGTTAAGGAAAGAGAAGGGGAGCTGTCCGTGGTCCTGTTCGAGAAGTGATGAATGTTAATTCTTGGCCCGCTAGGTTGGAAAGTGTGATGGCGCTGCTGATAAAATATAAAGACGGGCAATTAATACAGGCTGTCAGGTAAGTTTTAAAGGCAGCCTGGAGTCAGGGATCAGCAAACTGGTTTCAGACTGACCAGAGGGGGGGGGGGAAATCTCCCACCCTGCAGACGTCGTCTGGCACTTTACCTTGCCATAGCAACTTGGTTTATGACAGATGGATGTGGCTTTATTTTTTTATCAGGCCATTAATTCTCATACCGTTCATGTCTAAACACTGCTTGCCTGTAAAAGATAAGATGCTGGGATCCCTTGGTGGTTTCGGATTGAAGATCAAGTCCAATTTAGATTGTGAACGATGAGACAGGGAGACTGGAGGAAGGGAGGTCAGCCTTCCCCCTTCTTCCTTCCTTCCTTCTCTCTTTCTTTTCCTTCCTTCCTTCTCTGGGATGCTTTCTTTTCCTTCCTTCCTTCCTTTCTTTGATCTTTCTTGTTCTCTTTTTTCTCTTCGCTCTTTATCTTTCTATTCCTTCTTTCCCTTTCTTCTTTTCCTTCCCTCCTTTCCTCCCTCCCTCCCTTCATATCTTCGTTCCTCCTTTCTTGCCTCTCTTTCTTTTTCTCCTTCTCCTTCCTTCTCTTTCTTTTCCTTCCTTCCTTTCCTATTCTCTCTTTCTTTTCCTCTTTCCCTTCATACCTTCCTTCATTCCTCTCTTCCTTCTCTTTCTTTTTCTCCCTCCCCTTCCTTCTCTTACTTTTCCTTCCTTCCTTCCTTCCCTATTCTTTCTTTTCTTCTTTCCCTTCATACCTTCCTTCATTCCTCCTTTCTTCCTTCTCTTTCTTTTTCTCCCTCCCCTTCCTTCTCTTTCTTTTCCTTCCTTCCTTTCCAATTCTCTATTTCTTTTCCTCTTTCCCTCCTTCTCTTCTTCTTTTTCTTTTCCTTCCAAAATGGGACTATAATAAAACCAGGCGCAAGCAGTGTCTTGACAGCTGCTTAATTCCATCTTAAACTGGTCATTAAACCAATTGTGGAATTCTCTCCATTCTCTCCATCTGATGTTGCAGGACGAAGCTTGCTGGCAATTAAAATGCCATATTGCAAATACAAAAAAGCCATTTTTCCAGCCGCAGCAAAGGCCCATCGCCATTTCCTAGGAGAGCTTGATAGTCAGGGTCCATAGGCTGAAGGGGTCACTGTGGCGCAAAGCAGAAACATCACCTGCTCGGATGGGTTTCTGATTTACTCGTAGGGAAAGCCTCACTCTTCAAGAGCCCTTCCAGCTCCATCTGCTAAGGCAGGCTTTCGCAAACCTTTTCTGGCTGCACAAGTTGAAAAAACACAAACGGGGAGAGAGACAGAGAGAGAGCGACAGACCGAGAGAGAGACAGAGAAAGACACAGAGAGAGACAGGGAGAGAGGGGGGAGACAGAGAGAGAGAGAAAGAGAGAGACAGAGAGAGGGAGGGAGGGAGACAGAGAGAGAGAGATGCAGAGAAAGAGACAGACAGAGAGACAGAGAGAGGAAAGGAGAGAGACAGAGAGGGAGACAGAGAGAGAAAAAGGGAGAGGGAGGGAGACAGAGAAAGAGATGCAGGGAGGGAGGGAGGGAGACAGAGAAAGAGATACACACAGAGAGAAAGAGACAGAGAGAAAAAGAGACAGAGAAAAAGAGACAGAGAAAAAGAGAGAGAAAAAAGAGAGACAGAGACAGAGAGAAAGAAAGACACAGAGAGACAGAGAGAGGGAGGGAGACAGAGAGAGAGAAAGAGAGAGACAGAAAGAGACAGAGAGAGAAAAAGAGAGAGAGAAACAGACAGAGAAAAAGAGAGAGAGAAAGAAAGAGACACAGAGAGACAGAGGGAGGGAGGCAGAGAGAGAGAAAGAGAGAGACAGAGAAAAAAAGAGAGACAGAGAGAAAAAGAGAAAAAAAAAGAGAGACAGAGACAGAGAGAAAAAGAGAGAGAAAGAAAGAGACACAGAGAGACAGAGAGAGAAAGAGAGAGACAGAGGGAGGGAGAGAGACACAGAGAGAAAGAGGGATACAGAGAGAGAGAGAGATCCAGATGTGGCCAGAACCCTTCAAAACTGATTAAAAACCCAGTGGAAGAGTGTCGTTTCGACAGCTTTGCCAAATGTCAGAGGGACGAATGAGGCACCAACTGCCAGAGGCAAGCTGAAGACCATGCAAGATTTTTGGGGGGTTGCATAGGAAGCCCTCCAACCCCTCCCTCTTGTTGTCTCCTAGAACAGAGGACATGCAGGAGAAGAGAAAAGGGACTGCTCTTCCCCTTCTACCCCAGGAATGGGAAACATCGAACGAAACAGCATGATGAGGATGAGGAGAAGAAGAAAATAATGCATGGGGTTCTTTCACCCATTCAGCTCATCTCCTAATGGCAAAGGTTTTCCGTCTCTGCCGTAACCCATTCAAGGCTGCAGCCTGTGGATAGCACCCCACTTCTTCGGTGTCCATCAGAAAATCCTGCTTTCTAGCAAAGCTAAACTGCGCAGCACAGCTGATCATCGGATCGAAGCTTTTTTTACTACCATTTCGCCGGAACTGGTAGTTTTTATCACTACCGGTTCACTTGAACCGGAGCGAACCGGTAGCATTTCACCCCTGGTCTGGTTGCATGTGTTCTGACTTAGACTTCTCCAGCAGCACGAAGCCGAGTCCTCGTCCTGATAAGCCTCTTTTATTTAATTGACAGTGAATTCCTCTCCAGCAAAGTCTTTCCTCTCCCACAGTCTTTCAAGATCGGTCACAATTACCGACCTTGATCAGGCTTGGAGAGTGGCCAGGCCGATATCTTTCAGACGCCGCAATACTTGACAAGAATTCAGGAATGAACTAATTGCCTCCTGCAAACTCCACTCCCCTTTCGCTCCTCTTTTATTCCCTCTGGGAGGGGCCATTCATCGTCCACCTGTGGCCTTACTCCTGAGTCGACCCTTGTTCTTTAGCTGTTCGTCTGGCAGCTCTGTGCATGCGCACACTGGGAACAGGCTCCAGCTGTTCTTCTGCCCCACTGATGTCCAACTCCGAAGGCAGCTGATAACTGCCAGACGGCCCTGGCCCCCTCTCTGCCTCCGACGCAGAGCCCTCATCAGAGCCTTCCCCAGACTCCAGGACTGGCCCATGTTCCTCCCCAGCCTCCTCATTGTCCCAATCTGCTGGCTGCTGGCGGGCCACAACAGTATGACTCAACCTCCCGACGACACCTTGTGTTGTGTTGATCTACTCGGCGTGTTCTTTCCGTGCAAGTGGGCGGTTGTACGAATTCCCTCGTGTCGTCTTGACAGAAGTGGCATTGGCCCTGTGGCGCTAACAGCTTGTTCTGCTCTGAAACGGCGACGGGGGCTATTTTAAGAAAAACGAAACGGGACTTTTCGGGGACCCGATCCAGTCCAGCAAGCCGCTTCCTGCAAGCAAAACATGAGTTTGTCAACCTTCCTAGCCTTTTTTCTCCTCCTCTCCATCTGTTAACCGAAGGCTGATTTGGCCTCCGAGGGCTTATTGTTATCCGTTTATTTCCTGCTTTCTGAGCCCTCTTTCACTGGATTTTTTTTTTTTTTTTTGCAAAAGCTTCAGTGTTGTGTCACTGGCATTGATAAGATGGATAAGCCCCTTTCTACACTCCCTCTTTTCTTGTCTGCTTTCCTTCCATCAATCTTTCTCTTATCCCTCTCTCCGTTTTTTTTTCTTTCTTCCCTATTAACCTTCCTTTCTTTCTTTCTTATTCCTCCTCCCTCCCTCCCTCCCCTTCTCTATCTCTCCCTTATCCCTTCCTTCTTTCCACACTCCCTTCCTTCTTGTCTTCCTTCCTTCCTTCCTTCCTCCCATCCATCTTTCTCTTATCCCTCTTTCCCTGTTTTTTCTTCTTTGTCTTTTCTTCTTTCCTTCCCTCTTAACCTTCCCTTCTCTCTTATTCCTCCCTCCCTCCCTTCTCTCCCTTCTGCCTCCCTCCTTTCCACACTCCCTCCCTTCCTTTCTTCCTTCCTTCCATCCATCTTTTATCTCTTTCCATTTTTTCTTCTTCTCTCCTTTCTTTCCTTCTTTCCCTCTTAACCTTCCCTTCTCTCTTATCCCTCCCTCCTTTCCACACTCCCTCCCTTCTTATCTTCCTTCCTTCCATCCATCTTTTATTTCTTTCCATTTTTTCTTCTTCTCCTTTCTTTCCTTCTTTCCCTCTAACCTTCCCTTCTCTCTTATCCCTCCCTCCTTTCCACACTCCCTCCCTTCTTATCTTCCTTCCTTCCATCCATCTTTTATTTCTTTCCGTTTTTTCTTCCTTGTCTTTTCTTTCCTTCCTTCCCTCTTAACCTTCCCTTCTCTCTTATTCCTCCCTCCCTCCCTCCCTTCTCTATCTCTCCCTTATCCCTCCCTCCTTTCCACATCCTCCCTTCTTATCTTCCTTCCATCCATCCATCTTTTTATCTCTCTTTCCATTTTTTCTTCTTCTCCTTTCTTTCCTTCTTTCCCTCTTAACCTTCCCTTCTCTCTTATTCCTCCCTCCCTCCCTCCCTTCTCTATCTCTCCCTTATCCCTCCCTCCTTCCCACACTCCCTCCCTTCTTATCTTCCTTCCTTCCATCCATCTTTTTATCTCTCTTTCCATTTTTTCTTCTTCTCCTTTCTTTCCTTCTTTCCCTCTTAACCTTCCCTTCTCTCTTATTCCTCCCTCCCTTCTCTAGCTCTCCCTTATCCCTCCTTCTTTTTTTTTTTTTATTTGATTTATATGCCGCCCTTCTCCGAAGACTCAGGGCGGCCTACAATGTGCTCAGCCATACTCCCTCCCTTCTTGTCTTCCTCCCTTCCATCCTTCCATCCATCCATCTTTCTCTTATCCCACTTTCCCTGTTTCCTTCCTTCCTTCCCTCTAACCTTCCCTTCTCTCTTATTCCTCCCTCCCTTATCCCTCCCTCTCTCCTCCCTCCTCTCTCTCTCTCTCTCTCTCTCTCTCACTCTCTCATCCTTCCCTCTCTCCCACTATATAACACACTGTGAAAATGACCTTGGGCGACAGAAATAAGAGTCGCAGCTTAGACCATGGTCTGATAAGCAAACTCTTAAGTCCAAAGAAGAGATGAGGGCGGACAAAGCATCTCCGTCGGGACCCTCCCTTGTTCTCTGACATGCAAAGGCGTGGGGCGTGGGGCGGGAGGGGAGGGAGAAAAGGCCTCCAGGGTTGCACATTTTTGCTGCTGGCACCTGTCAATAAAGATCGCATTACCCGCTCACCGTTTTGGAATTCCTGTTTGCATCACCTGGAACCGCTGACAGGTAATACCAAAACAGCAGAATATAAACGGGGGGGAGGGGAGAGGGGGAGTAAGGATTTCTGAAGTGCCACTCGGCTTGGGAACAGTGAGAAGAAGATGCCCGGAGAAGGATTCTTCTGAGAAAGCGGCTGGTTGGAGATGCAAAATGATGCCACGATTCTGCCTTCTTCCCTGACCATTGAAGCTTCCAGCCAGTGGTGAAATCCAAATTTCAAAATCCAGTGGCTTGGTGGGTGTGGCTTGGTGGGCGTGGCAGGGGAAGGATACTGCAAAATCCCCATTCCCTCCCCACTCCTGGGGGAAGGATACTGCAAAATCCCCATTCCCTCCCCACTCCAGGGAAGGATATTGCAAAATCCCCATTCCCACTCCACTCCAAGGGAAGGATACTGCAAAATCCCCATTCCCTCCCTACTCCTGGGGGAAGGATACTGCAAAATCCCCATTCCCTCCCCCACTCCAGGGGAAGGATATTGCAAAATCCCCATTCCCTCCCCCACCCAAGGGAAGGATACTGCAAAATCTCCATTCCCACTCCACTCCAAGGGAAGGATACTGCAAAATCCCCATTCCCTCCCCACTCCTGGGGGAAGGATACTGCAAAATCCCCATTACCTCCCCACTCCTGGGGGAAGGCTACTGCAAAATCCCCATTCCCTCCCCACTCCTGGGGGAAGGATATTGCAAAATCCCCATTCCCTCCCCACTCCAAGGGAAGGATACTGCAAAATCCCCATTCCCTCCCCACTCCTGGGGGAAGAATACTGCAAAATCCCCATTCCCTCCCCACTCCTGGGGGAAGGATATTGCAAAACCCCCATTCCCTCCCCACTCCAGGGGAAGGCTATTGCAAAATCTCCATTCCCACCCCACTCTGGGGCCAGCCAGAGGTGGTATTTGCCGCTTCTCCGAACTGCTCAAAATTTCCGCTACCTGTTCGTCAGAACCTGCTGGATTTCACCCCTGCTTCTAGCCCTGTTACTTCTTCCCCCCCCCCCAACTACATAAACACCCACTCACACCTTTCAGGGATGTGCCAAATCCAGTGTTTTCTGCAACCGGCAACGTTGGCATATATATATATTTTTTTCCCCTTCTCCCCCCCCCGTGACGACGGATTCATGGCCAGATAATAACAGCTTTTAGTGGGCAGCCATTAGGTTTGAAAACAGTCATCGCTTCCCGAGCCATTTCGAAAAGGTGCCCTTTAAAAACCCAGAGACTGATGGGCTCCCCATTCCAAAAGCTATTTGGTGGCCGACAGCTGCCAAGAGAATCGGAAGCAAAATTCCTCTTTTTATCTCTCCCTCTTTCCCCCACCCCCACCTATCCCCACCCCCAGTTTTCATAATCATAATCATAAGTTTATTTCTCAAGCATATATAAGATAACAGGTAAAAGTATAAACATAATGTGAATACATGAAAAGAGTAAGTAAAAGGAATATTAGGACAGGGACAGTAGGCACACTGGTGCGCTTATGCACACCCCTTACAGACCTCTTAGGAATGGGGTGAGGTCAACAGTAGACAGTTTAAGGGTAAAGTTTTTGGGGTTTGGGGAAGAAACCACAGAGTCAGGTAGTGCATTCCAGGCATTGACCACTCTGTTGCTGAAGTCGTATTTTCTGCAATCGAGTTTGGAACGAGTTTGTATCTATTGTGTGCTCGTGTGTTGTTGTGGTTGAAGCTGAAGAAGTCATTGACAGGAAGGACATTGTGGCAGATAATTTTATGTACTACGCTTAGGTCAGACTGAAGCTGGCGTAGTTGTAAGTGGCCTAAGCCCAAAATTTGGAGTCTGGTGGCGTAAGGTATTTTATTGCGGGTAGAGGAATGGAGGACTCTTCTCGTCAAATATCTCTGGACTCTCTCGATTGTATTTATGTCCGATGTGCAGTGCAGGTTTTTTTTTTTTTAATTTGATTTATATGCCGCCCTTCTCCGAAGACTCAGGGCGGCTTACAATGTGCTCAGCAATAGCCTTCATCCTTTTTGTATATATTTATACAAAGTCAGCTTATTGCCCCCACAAACCAGTCCTCATTTCACCTACCTTAGAAAGGATGGAAGGCTGAGTCAACCTTGAGCCTTGGCGAGATTCGAACCCTGCAGTAATTGCAGGCAGCTGGTCTTAATAACCAGCTTAAGAACAGGGTGCCTTAAACCCCTGTACTACCAAGGCTCTTAGGTTCCAGACAGATGAGCTGTATTCGGGAACTGGTCTAGCAAAGGTTTTGTATGCTCTAGTTAGTAGTACAACATTACCAGAGAAGATTAGGTTAACAAATTTTAAAGGACTGGAGATTTGTTTGCAAAAAAAAAAACAGCTCGGAGTGATAGCGATGGAGCTCCCAGAGACAATTTCATTGGATTCCCAGGCTTCCTAAAACCCTGACATATTTTTTCCAACTGCAGGACACATTCTAAAGGCAGAATACAGAATGTCAGAAGGGACCTTGGAGGTCTTCTAGTCCAACCCCCTGCTCAAGCAGGAAACCCCATATCATTTCAGACAGATGGTTGTCCGATCTCTTCTTTAAAACTTCCAGTGTTGGAGCATTCACAACTTCTTGTGGTCCCACTGATGAATTGTTCTCACTGTCAGGAAATTTCTCCTTAGTTCTAGGTTGCTTCTCTCCTCGATGAGTTTCCACCAGTTGCTTCTTGTCCTGCCCTCAGGTGCTTTGGAGAATAGCTTGACTGCCTCTTCTTTTGGGGCAGCCCCTGAGATGTTGGAAGACTGCTATCATGTCTCCCCTAGTCCTCCTTTTCATTAAACTAGACATACCCAGTTCCTGCAACTGTTCTTCATATGTTTTAGCCTCCAGTCCCCTGATCATCTTTGTTGCTCTTCTCTGCACTCTTTCCAGAGTCTCCACATCTTTTTTTTTAATCTGCAGGCAACTAATGCATTTGTTTATTTCGCTTTTCCTCCAAGGAGTTTTGGGGAAGTCGCCTCCAAGATGGTGTGTGTAGTTTTCCACCAATCTTAGACAAAACTCTCTGTCCCCCACAAAAATCTCCAGTTGAAATTGGGACCTGAAATTGGGACCTGTAGCTCTGAGGCATCTTTTAAATTTGATGCCTATTTTTTTCCTCCCTTCTCAATTCCAGCTGAAATCCTTACAGTCTCTGCCTTCCGCTGGGTTAAAGACTTCTTTCAATACTCAAGACTATTATGGGCTAGATTGCCACTTCAGCCGTTCCCGACGGGCTTGCCTTCCCTCCGGGGATCTTGCAAATATGCAGAATTTGAAATATCTATCTACCCAAAAGCTTGTCTAATCGTACAAGTAAATACACAGCGTTAGACAAGCCATAAAGCGGAATCGTATAACAGCAATATCGTAAGCGGTTGGTATCCCCGAGTAGCTACTTAGAGATAAAAATTAATCTGTCTTGCGGAATTGGAAAAAGAGCTTAATGCTTTTTTTTCCCAGCACCTTTCCTAATAATTTTGCTCACCGGAAATATCCCTTCGCCCTCTGTGTGGTGTGTTGATGGCTTCATAATACCGATAGACTCGGTATTACCACCGTTAGTGTCCGTTCAAACTTACGACGGCACTGGGGGAAAAAGTGACTTATGACGCCTTTTTCACACTTATGACAACTGCAGCATCCTCATGGTTAGGTGTTCAGATTTCAGATGCTTGGCAACTGACTCTTATTTATGACAGTTGCAGTGTCCCGGGGTCGTGTGATTCACTTAACGCCCGGGTTATTAACTTAACAGCTACTGTCACAACATTCTCTTCTCTTCTCTTCTCTTCTCTTCTCTTCTCTTCTCTTCTCTTCCCTTCCCTTCCCTTCCCTTCCCTTCCCTACTCTACTCTACTCTACTCTTTCCTACTCTTTCCTACTCTATTCTATTCTATTCTATTCTATTCTATTCTATTCTCTTCTATTCTCTCTTCTCTTCTCTTCTCTTCTCTTCCCTATTCTACTCTACTCTACTCTACTCTACTCTTTCCTACTCTTTCCTACTCTTTCCTATTCTATTCTATTCTATTCTATTCTATTCTATTCTATTCTTTTCTATTCTATTCTATTCTATTCTATTCTATTCTATTCTATTCTATTCTATTCTATTCTCTCTTCTCTTCCTTTCCTTATTCTACTCTACTCTACTCTACCCTATCCTATCCTATCCTATCCTATCCTATCCTATCCTATCCTATCC